>VZTE01005341.1:44885-64021 GCA_013397775.1 Eulacestoma nigropectus | reverse complement strand
AAAAAAAAAAACCAAAAAAAAAAAAACCAAAAAAGCCATGTTATGACCGTTGTTGATTTTAAGCCATCACTACCACTTTTTCCCCTGGCCTGCTCTTTATTCATTTTTTATAACATTTGCTCTTTAGTTCATGCAACAAGTCTGCTGAGTAAGTGGGAAAGAGCCACCTCAGAACACGCTTTTCCAACACCATGGGCTATTACTGAAAGTAGTAGGTTTTCCTTCCCTCTCTCCAAATACACAGGAAACTTCGTGCTCCTTCTGGCACTCAGGCAAACCAGAAGCAAGCAAATTATAAAAACAAAACCATTTCCTTCCCCCATGACTAGCCCCTCATTGGATCAGCCAACTGAATCAACTCCTCCTGCATCCTCACAATCACTGGATGCAGCATGGGCAGCTGAACCCTACCTTCACAACAAAGCCAACGAGCAGCTTTGCCAAGGTCAGAGCATCACCATCAGCGGCAGAGCTCTGCTGCGACATAGGACCTCATACACCAAAGTGGCAAACTGGAGGCCTTGCACAGCTCCTGTCAGGATTCCTGTCCTTCTGTTGGGAGGAGCCACTGGCCAAAAGCCTGCAGCTCTGTGGGGCTAAGCAGGCACTAAAACCCCAATCCCCCACCGACTCCCACTCACACACCTGCCAAGGGGGAAGCAGCCCTGCAGACAAGCACCTTGCCTGGGACACACACATCACCTGTGACAGCAGCTTCTGTCTTTAAATTCATCAGGCACCTGCCCAGCCTCAGCTGTCTCCTCAAAGCATTCTCCCTACTCCTTTCCCTCATGCATTTCCTCCATTTTCATTATACAGCAGACAACACATGTACCTACATAACCCTTCACCTCTCACCACCCCTCAGCCAGAAGCCCAGCTGAGGACCCCCAGAACCTGAGGGAGCCAGCCAGGAAACAGCCAAGCACATGGAAACACAGGCCCCCAGAGGTAATGCACATGCTGGTCAACACAAAGCAAAATTTGTTTTCATGGTTTAATACTGTGAAAGCAAAATCTTAAACAGGCTTTATTGAGGGGGCAGAGAGAAGAACGAAAGAAAAAGCAATTCAAATGACATATGAAAGAAGTCAGGCTAAAACCTAAAGTGAAGGTTGAGACTTACCCCAACATTAGAGACTTGAAAAGTGAATAATATACCAGGACCTTTGTACCACCTGAATAAGTCTGCCAATCTCAACTACAACACCAAATAATCCCCCTCTCATTAAAAGTACTTTTCGATTTTTGCTAGTTGCATTAAGTATGTGGAACAACTATTACAGAAGGAAAAGAGCTTGCTACAGTGCTTCACAGTCATAGGATTGCTCATTAAAGTACCATTAATAACATCAATTTTTTAATGAAGTAAGTTAAATACTATTTTGAAACATACGTACAGTGCTACTGCTTGAGTTCTATGAGGTTACTGTAATGGCAACAAGTAATTCACACTGTCCAGTAAAATGTGGCTTTAAAACACTCAGTACGCGCATTACAATATCTGAAAGATTATTGAACTGTACAATAAATGCAACTATTATGCTTATTAAAGGGGGAAATACCTGTGTTACTCTCTAATGATTCTGCCCCAACAACATTCCCAAGCTTTGCTAAAATGCATCTGAAATTCCCATGTATCTTTAAAATGGTTTGGGTTTGGATGTCTTAAAAAACACAGAGGTAAGATAACAAAAGTAGAAGTTACACCTCATTGTGTCTGTCACAACTTTCCTTGCCAAAGAAGAGATTACTTCCAGATGTTGTAGTCTGACTGCATGGAAAATGAGGCTCTTAGGAAGAATAAAAGCCAAGTCAGATAACAACCAAGACTTTAAAAAAATAAATAAATGGGGAAAAGAGGCAGGTGGAAAAGCCACATATGCCTACCTAAGTCAAAAAAGGAGTACTGGTTCATTTATGATACAAGGCAAGCATACCCTCCCACTGCCTAAATGCCGTAAATTTCCAAACTAAACTACAAAATAGAACAGTATGTCCCTTCACACACCAATTTTTCAAAAATGTACTTTGCATATCCCTTCAAAATCTTTGCTCTTGTAAAAGCTAGGGATGAAGACATGCACAGTCCACAGCAAGCAGGTAACCTGCTCCACAGCAAATCCTCGAGCAGAATTAGCATTGTTCAAATGCACAGCCAACAGCAATGAATTACTTCAGTACACAGGGTGGAAGCAGGGTTTTCCAACTGACAAGGCACCCCCCCATCCAGCGAGTTCTATTTTTTTGTTCTGCCACTGATCAATGTGAGCCTGCAAACTGCCTCACTTTAGTGGAGCCTCACTGCTTCCCCTCCTACCATATAGATTTTCCCCTTTAAAAAGTCCAGGTCACTAAGGGTTTATGCCCAAAACTTTGGGCATTTTTAAGAACAACTGCATTTGATTACAAATTCTGGAGGAGGGACTACACAAGTGCATACTGCAACAGCTTCAGCTGCTATTCTAAGATACAGTCAGTATTAGACAACTGAAATAAGGCAAAACCCTATAAAATAAAACTACTGGAGAGTGGAAAGTAAAATCTCTCAAGCACATCTCCCCGTCAGCTTGTATCAGCCCAGGTCATAGAGCACTTGGAATAGTCCTTTGCAGAGCCCCCTGTACTCCTCTGCATGGTGAGCCCAACCCTTCCAAGATGAGAAGGCAAAAAGAGACCAGCTCTGTTCTATGTTTTGTCAGCTGAGATTCACCAGTTTATTAGCTGAAGTTTTACACTATATAAAACTGTTTGAACAGGCTCCAGACAATAACTAAAAGAGACTAAATTCACCACAGAAATAAACAGAAAAGGATATAGGCACATGTCAAATGATGTTAGTCTTACCTGGACCTTTAAAATAATTAAAAAACAAAAAAAAAACCACCTTACAAAAATGGGGGGAGGGTACTTCGTTCAATATCATCCTGCTGTCTTCTGCCGAACCAGCCCAGCTCTTTTCCTACCAGGCCTGGGCTACAGCAAGGGCATCACTGCCCGCGATTCCCTTGGGCCACCTGCAGGGCTGCGGCTGCTCTGCAGCCAGCACTGGGGACTCTCCCACCCGCCCGCTCCATCACCACTGCATCCACAGTCTCACAGCAGCACTGGAAAACTCATTGAAAGTGAGACTCCAGAGACTGCCATTACCTTGCCATTCGTGTAAACAAGCAAGAGCAATCATCTATCCTTCCCTGGCCCAAATGAAATCTATGCCATCAAAAAGGAAAAGGACTATCTAAGAAAAAAAGAAATAAATATTGTGCCATATCCAAATCAAGTAGTATGACAGCTATAAACCTAAGCCTTTCATAAGTGGATTATGGCTCTTTCAACAATCAATCTAAATAATCATCCCTACAAAAGAAAATTCAGGCAAATTACTCATGTATGCAAAAGTTGGCTTCACTTCTAAAACAGAAGAAATAAAGATAAAAACCTTGTTATCTTTCATTAAAAAGTTATCTCTGCAACTCTGCCAACCTCAGAACATCTGTGCTCCATACATCCTCAGTCATAACTTAAACATTTTTAATACCCAACATTTTGTTCTTGTTCTCCCTCATAATATTTGGGCTAAAAGACCAATTGGTTTGTTCGGAGATTCGCAGTACCGAATACCAATTTAATATGAAACAGCAGTTGTGATGTGCATGGCTTTCCCCCACACAATTTAGAGAACTGAATATATCCATGATGAAGAATCTTCATAACCTATTAATTAATTAATTACTGGATGAAAAAAAAAAAAAGTATTATCATCACTAAGTCTAAACATGACTCTCTCCTTTTTCTTTATTCATCCTAAAACAGAGTCGTCTTAAAGTAATTCTGTGGGAGAGATGACTGGCACTGAAACCTCACATATGGAGACCTAGAGTTAACTACTGACATTCATTGAACAGCTGGAGGAAAGCAGCCTGGCCACTTGCATATGTCCTAAGAACACTGCAAAAATATTGGCATTATTGTAATCAATCAGTTTTTTCAGCTCTGTAATTGCTTACTTGTGGCAGGTAAAAAATTGAGCCAACTGAGTGCTATAGCAAACCAGGCCTGTTTTATGAAAGCTAACATGAAAAAGAGTCTCAAACCCAGGTTTTTTAGAGACCAATCTCATTTTACCAAGTAAGCTGACAAATATTGAGCAAGTCTTGATGTGTATAAAATATTCTGAAGCAAAGGTTAGTGAGACTTGTCCTTTTGAAGTTATCTTCCTTTATAAGTACCTCTATTACTCTTCAGGAGTATCCTTTACACTGGAGCATTCATTCTACACAGACCTAAAATACACAAGTACATCTTGTTAAATCAACCAAAATTAAACCTTTGGTTTCTTCATTCAATCTAAAAAGAAAAAAAAAAAAAAACCCAAAACATAAAGCTTATGTTACCCCTACACGTTTGCTCGAATAAATTCATCATGTAAATAAAGCTAGTAGCTCCTCCTCTTTCAAAAGACAGTTATACCCTACAGCTAAATTTATATTCGGTTGAAAATTTACTGATGACATTATACCAGGATCACAATTTGTAGTAAATATTTGAGCAATGTTCAATATACTGAAAATATTAAAACTATCAGACTCATAAGCTCAGCAACACAGTACAAGCTGTTGAGATAAGGTACTTACTTTCAGCCTTTCTCATGTATTTTCTTTTAAAAAGAAAAAAAAAAAAAGGAGCAGTAGTGCCAGATGTCTCTTAAACAAGCTACATGTGCTATGATTCCTCCCCCTTCCCCCACTCCAAGAGGCATTGTGGAACAGTGTACCCTATAGTACCGGTGAGCTGAATTCACAACTGCCCTATGCTCTTGGAGGTGCATGAAACCCAGAGCATTTTTCCAGCACCTGGAGGGACCAATCCCCTCACCTCCAGGACACGGAACAAGGCTCGCACGCTAAGTATTGCTTTCTTTTTTTCTTCTTTCCAGCTGAGACAAAAATACCATCTTGGGCATAAGGAAAGAAATCCAGCTATTGTTTTTACCCAATGTCACACACAAAAGAACATCATTTTTTAGCCATCATAGTTTACTAGCTCCTTCACCATAAGGCATACCAAAAACCATTTTTGCCTGCTAAAAGTTAATTGGTAAGTATGTACAAAAGATAAAATAAGGCTACAGTGCAATGTTAACTGAATTTACATCAGCTACAGCTTAACTCGTACAGCAGTTTAATACTTATGATTTTGTGTGGCAAATTCAGATACAGTTACTGCTGACCAACCCTTTTCTAGGACTCTTAACAGGATGCTTTGGGGGGCAAGGTTTACTAGATTGATAATTACCATTCCACTGGAGAAAGAAAAAAAAAAAAA
This sequence comes from Eulacestoma nigropectus, assembly GCA_013397775.1. NCBI lineage: Eukaryota > Metazoa > Chordata > Aves > Passeriformes > Eulacestoma > Eulacestoma nigropectus. The sequence goes on along the minus strand of VZTE01005341.1, from coordinate 58,696 downwards.
AAAACCAAACAACAAAAAACCACCAACCCACCACCCAACTCAAAAAAAAAAAAGAGAAACCATTTCATATGCTCTGGCGTACAGTCAGATCTATTAATGGCAACTCATCTGCAGTGACAAGTAAAGCTAATATTCTGAACTTGCAAACAGAAAAGACTGAAGAGCTGACAAATCCCATCTTGCTGACTTTCGTGGCATGGGAGGTAGCCTCTGACAGAGGCATGGAAAAGTCAACTGCCACAGAGAAAGTCACCAGAGGACAACTAACAAATCTATAGTTGTCCAACAATTGCATGGAAAAATACTTTATTCACCATGGTTTCAGCTTTTAATTTATTATATGAACTGTGTCATCTTCTTGTGGTTTTCAGTTCACGATAGTATTTGCCTTATCAGTTTGCAATTACCTCTAATTATTAAAACAAGAATTGCCAGAATGCAAGTGCTGTACCTGTGACCATGTCTTCCCCAATAATTGCTGTAGTTTTCCAATTATCTGCACTCCTACTCCTAGCATAGGTTTTTTTGTACCAAATACTTGCCCCCCACCTCCCCACACTCCAATCAGAAACGGGTAACTCAGCAATAGAGAACACAATATACTGTTACACGTAGAGTTTTTCAATCCTCCTTTAGTTTCTCTGACATTTCTCAGCAAATAAAAACTCCAAGTATTTCGAACGGTTAGACAGAAGAAGGATTATTTAAAATAGGCAATACCTCTTTCAGATTGCTTTGATCTTTCTACTCCATTTTATGTTGTGCACTGATGCAATGCTGAAATAAGTCAACACATTTTCTCTAAACACATATTTAATTTTCTGAAATAGAATTTCAATCTTGTTGAATCCCCCATATTAAGTTATTCAGTTCTCCTAGATACCTACTTAAGAGCAGTATTTCTTTAACTTAATTAGTTAGCCGTCAATTACATAATTATTTATTACTCCTGTGTTGAACTCAGCAGACTCTGCTCTTACTCATGTCTAACAGATTTTGTTCTCCAATTACTCTTACCAGAAATCTGTGATCACCACTCAGGATTGTTACATCAAATCATAACATCTAATCGCAAATAAAAACTTTTTAACCAGGTAAGACTCTGCTCTCAAAATCATTTACTACTTACACCAAGTTCACAGCTCCTGAAACCATGATTTGCTTACAAAAAAAAAAATTAATTACATGCAGTTTGTCATCATAGAGTTGCCTATACATTATGAGAAAAGGGAAGAGATTTAAAATTAGGTAACTGGATTAGGATTCATGCATGTTTAGATACCTGTATACAAAAAAAACCCCCTAGTATGCTTAAGTATCATCAAGCAGCAAATTTTTTCAAGTCATCATTTTAATGCTCCAGGCACCAATTTCAAAAGAACACTGATCAGCAACGAGCTTGTTCTACTATGACATTATACTAATCTCTTTACATTACTAATGCAAACTGCCAACTTTGCGTTCTTACTCAAAAAGTCACTTACTGTTTAGAATTGCTCTGGCAATAAATCAGCAGTACAGAATTCTCATGCTGTTGTACCACTAATCAGGATTACAAGTATAATATCTTGTTTCAACTCAAAAGCAATTCCAATACAGGCATGCCACCGGAAGTTAACATCACCTGACAAATAAGCTGCACATAATGTTTAGTTACAATAACTTAATGTTCCAACTGAAACATATTTACCATCTTTCCTTTAGTTTGCCCACATTAAATAAATGTAATCACTTTTAATGTTTCAGAGTACAGTTTAATTGCTCACCTAACATACACTAAAAAATTCTCATTGTTTTGGTCATGATCTATGTATTAGAGAAGTGTCAAAACATTGGTTATTAGTCAATCAACTGATCTGGAGCAGTAACTATATAACCCTTACTGAAACACACTTAGCAGGTATGTCTGGGAAGACTCAAATGCCACTAATCAAAAGTTATGTCTTTCCAAGATTTTTCTTCTTCTCCCTGTTTCAGCATCATTGACTGTTGCTTTCACATGGACATCACATTAAGAAGAGTTTATGTATTAAAATCACATTCTGTTTGGAGTAAGTCTCCTATCCCCCACAATACACATGCCAGGGGCCATTACATAGACCTGGATCCTCTGCGATTCCATAAACTCGAAAGGCAAGACTAATATTCCATTCAGAGAATGCTTTCTTGGCATCTGACTGCCTTGGTCTTGAAACAATATAAAACAATTTTCAGCACAAGTTAAGGAGAGGTAATAACATTCAATTTAATTGTTAGACAAGAATATTTTTATCTGAGTGTAAATCAGGTCTAGCGGTTGTTCAGCTTGACCTCCACTTACTATAATCTTGCCCTAGGGTATGAAAATCCTAGATAATTAAATGCTACCAATTTAGTCTTGTAAGCAACCTAAAATAAATCTACAATCAGAGCCACAGTTTTCAACTACTGTTAAGTGTTGGAGACAATAGTGATAATAGATAACACGATGTCAAATTGGGCTTTTCTTCGGCAGATTTTGGGTTTGGGATTTTTTTGTGGTTTTTTTTGTTGTTTTTTTTTTTTTTTTTTTTTTTTTTAAGAAAATAACTACTATCTCTATCCTTAGTATATGATTTTTTATTTCAGGGTGTTTTTGAGATTAAGGCAAAGTAACTATCTTTTAAATTCAGAGATAAGGAAAAAAACTGTTTTACTGTTTTTTAAAATTTAGATAGATTTCAGTTGGAAGTTCTTGAAGTTTTTCTGAGAAAAGGTGGGTTAAGATAAAGCTGCCCACTTCTTTCAGTTGTAAGAAACATTTTTAAATGCCATCATTCCTACAACTCTCTAGACAGTCAACAGACATTTTAGGAACTGCTACCAATTCATTACTGTGAAATAGATGCCTGCCAAAAAAATTAATTACAGAACATAAATTTTATTACTATGTGAATTAACTTAAGACTTCATATGCTAAGTGCAAAAACTATCCTAGAACTGCAGATTCTGGTATAATACACAGTACACTAAGAAAACAAGGCAGAAGAAAAAAACAACCAGAAAGGTATGCAAGCACTTCTTGCAGCTGATCATACCAAGACAGACCTGCTAGGCCACAAAGTAGTAGTAAAATTCCTCTTGTGCAGTCTTAGCTGCAGGGAAGGAACAAAGGTAAGAGCAGCAGCCCAGCAGTAAGGGAGCCAGACAGCAGCATCAAACCTTTAAAAATGTCAGAGAAGATGGATGACGGCCCCAAACAAGCAGTAATTAGCTCCCCCTGAACTTAACTTACGTGGTAAGGAAAGGTCTAAGGACACAGCTGGAGTAGTTGAAAGACTAAAGCACGAGAATGGCAAAGTCACAGATGTTCAACAGCAAAAGAAAATCATAGCACATAAACACCATCTGAGAAATGAAAAAAAGGTTTCGCAAGACCCAGAGATATCACTCAATTTACAGAACTCTGCATAGGTCTCCAAGGCAATTAACTCCAATAAACATCCACATATATTAATAAAAATAAGAAAGCATAGCAAGTGTTAAAATTTAGATATCAAATATTAGTACTGAATTTACACGCAGTAAACATACCACCAGTGACAAGCTCTAAATAAGCCTTTTCACCCTCACAGTGATAAATAAAAATAGTACTCCATCAAAATTGTTGTTTACACAGCCTTCTCGCAAACAAACGCATAAAACTCTTAACACCTAGGACATAATTAAGGAAATAATTCTGGCATTTTATGACTACAAAAAAGTTCAATCTACAAAGGATACCTTACCCTTTTAGGCCTACCATAATGTCCTCAGGTTTCTCTGTACCATATACAAATACACATCTTTTCCTTCTAATTAAAATGATTGTATGATGATTACAGATTACCAAGATACATTCTGCAGCAAGGAAGGTTTAATCATTCTTTACATTACAGTATTTCTGTATTTAATTCTGTATTAAAGCCCAACCTGAATATACACATTTTAGAACGGCAATCACAGTCCTCTCAAGCCCCCTAAAAGAACATTTAATAGAGAAGATTAAAGTTGTTTCGATTGATATGTTAAGCACCGTATAGTATAAATTGAGAAATTTAACAATATCAACAACCTGACTTCCCCAAGAATCAATACCCTTAGATAGAAGGAGAAACATCACTTTGCAGAGAAAAAGACAATTGTCCAATACTATTTCCAGAAGCACATACCAAAATATTTTCACGTCCTCCAACAACTCTGAAGAAAACAAAGCGCTCATCAAAAAATTCACTTTACATACAAGGCACAACCTTGCAGCAACACACGTAGCCATTTCCAACTCAAGAAATCTCCAAGTATTTGTTGGACTGCAATATTTACAACCCTCAAGTACTAGCATAAAATTACGCTATTAAATGTTTCCCCTTTACCAAAACAATGTTCCTGTTCACAATGGCAGCTAATATTTGCAGGGGAGAGAAGACAAAGAAGTGCCCTGGCTGCCTATTTAAACCACATCTCTCACCAATTAACACATCAGGGTTCAGGCACTATGACAATTCCCTATCCTGAAACTAAAATATCAAATACAAGTTTTAATACTTACCATTCCTAAAATCTACATTAAAATAACAGACTAAATAAATCTTATTTATTATTTACTAATAAATGACATGGTTTAAAACATGGGCATCTCCTGCACCGTAGTGTAACGTAAACTAATTACAACCATATGGCTGTCCAGGTCGAAATACTATTTGATGTTTTCTATATCACACAGCCTCTAATGTGCAATGACAGACTACTTGTCAGCAGTTCTCATCTAGGCAACATGATGGCAAAACCTAAACTTTTTTTCTTTGTTTTCCGGAACACACAAGGCTAACGGGGAGGGGACGGACGGAGGAGGGGGTGGAGTGGGAGGGGTGTTAGAGAAACAATATAAAGCATCTACAGATTGACTGATGACTAGAAAAAAAGAGAGAACATTTCTCTTCCTCAGGAAAATGAAGAAAATGCATTTTGTATAAAAATTCATTTTGTAAAAATCGATCAACATTTCTGTCAGCAAGACCAAGAGGCAGACAGAACTCATACTGGAACAATGAATACAGGAAAAACATCACATGGAAGAAAGTCCACAAAAACTAAACAGATTGGAGAGAGATCTTTAATGATGAGCAAAAAAAAAAAATCAGAGATGAGAAGGGAAATACTATGTAGTGACCATGTTTAAATATTCAGCCCTAATGGCTGATAATCATATTCTGTAAGCAGCAGGACCAGAGGTGTGATGTTGCAAATGCAATAAATCCCCAAGGAAACAATATGTCTTCAAGATGTTCTCTTGAAACTGCTTGTGGTTGATTGAAGCAGCATCAGTAACACCGATGCACACACAGGTAGCAATACCCCCCCCCAACGGCCAGGGAGAGCACAAAAAGTGAACGACCACATGACTTGGTTACCCTTATCAGTCCAAAGCCACAAATATCAAGCCAGCACTCCTGTGGTATTCTAGGCCCCTCCGTCACTTCAAAGGAGGGATACATGTGCATTTTGTCATGAGTGAAGAGAACTTACTACTAAAAACCTTTCTTGAGCCACAATTGACAAAACTCTCCTCTTTCACAGGAAATATTGATATTTGAGTATTTTTAATACAGACAAAATCACTCATTAAGAGTAGCATTTTAAGAAAAATTGATAAAATTACAATTTATTAATTTCCAGTCGTGTGAAACAAACCTTTCACAAACTCTTGTAAGTGACACCAGATACAGGTTATCTGTGTTCCAATGAAACAGTTTGAAACTAGAAATAAAAATGAACACAAAAAGCCCAAAGAAAACTGTAAACCTGGAATAAAAACTGTCTTCCTAATCTTCCCTCAGCCATTTTATAGTAGACAATTTTTTTGCTATGGCTGCTTCAGTGCTGACTGTATTTTCCTGTGGGGAGCAAGAAAAAAGACATTCTAACAGATGATATCTAGTTCTTCAAAACTTTCTTGAATATTAGCATATAGACAGCACTCACACTTGCATCTTTATCTATCCATCCTTGTAGCACAGGCTCCTTTATGATCCCTTACTGATCAGAAGAAAATCAAGACCCAGGCATTTTCAAAAAAATTTTAAGTCTCACTTTAGTCTGTGACAACTGCTATGAACTCCTAGAAGGCTTCTGCAATTCCCAAACTAAAAATCATACAAACACATGGAGTATGGGCAGTCAAAGTACAAACCCAGGCAGTAACTCATCAGCTGATTCATCGGTGGTTCTAATGCCACAAGGAAAATGATGTTCAGTGAAATCCATTTGGAAAATATGTATAAATTAAAAAATATTGTCCCCCATAAATATTTGCAAATAGGTAACCATCACTTACTTTTAAAAAAGGGAGCCTTTTAACTATATAAGCTTAGTCCTTGAAACAGGCTATTAACCTAACAGTTATCCTTCAGACAAGGCAATCTCATATTGCTCCCTGAAAAAGCCAAAAGATTGAGAAAAGTGCTCTCATTCAATGCTGTAGGACAAGAAAAAAAAAAATTTTTTTTAATTTAAGCTACAAAACTGTGAAAAATACTGTGGAATCTTCTAGTGGCTACCTCTTGAATGTCACAGGCTTTATTTAGTTATGTGAAAAAACATTAAGCACCCAATGCATGCAATTTTTTTCCTCCACAACTGGACACTAATGCAGTATAAATGCTACTGACAAGAAATTAGAGGATTTTTTAGCAGGATGTGAGTTTTACAACAGACCTTTAAGCAAGGTATATTGTACAAAGCTTAAAGATGGTTGGCCAAAGCATAAGGAGCTGGATAACTATCCACTACAGACAATCTACTGAGGTGTTTTTGGCAACTCCAAAGTTAAACAACTGAAATGTTATAGCTCGCCTCAGTTTCAAGCTTCCATCACTAAAACCACTTAAAGCCAAGAGCAAGACCACCAAAGCTCACACCTTCCTTTTAAATTCTTCCCTTAGTTTTGCAAGAGCTACAGTGCCCATCTGACTTAACCCTAACAAACCCCACTTCCCTTGAGAGCTCAGCAACCCACCTGCTTGCCTGCTTATTTGTGGCCTTCAACAACCACTTTTCTAAGCTTAGGTTTTCACAGCCCAGTTTATGTAGCACACATTATTACATGCCCAAATTAGATTAGAAGCAGTATGCATTTAAAAAAAATTTTAAAAGGAGAACGTTACGACTAGAAAATTTCTTAGAAACATTTATTCAAGAGTACAATCGTGTACTTCTCACTGCAAAGTAATGAAAAATTTCAATTAAAGCTGACTGATCTAATGCGAAAACCTTTCCTGAGATAGTGAAAAAGTGTTAGCTTTTTATCCTCTCCATCAATACATACAAGAACAGAATGAAATTTAAGTTCAAGGACTGCTTTATGAACTTGAATTTATGACTAAGCAGATTGTGGGCCTTCACAATCTTAAGAGGCAGGCTTATCTATAGAAGCCTAAAAATGTATTTTTAAAAAAATAATTTTAAAAAGCCTTTGTAATACTGCACAGGAAGCTGCACATCTAGCTAAAGAATTGTGAGTGACAAAATCAAGGAAAATATTTTATTTCTCCCTTTCCAGCCTTTTGCCCTAACTGGTACTAGGTGATCAAGTCTACTTCCATAGCAATGAACAGGTCCCTAAAACCCCACAGTGCCCCTTACACTTTCTCTGGTTTAGCAGATTTTTTTAAAAGGTCCTGGTGGAGTTTCTTATGCCTTGTCAGTGGTAGTGGTTGATGTGGACCCATTAGCCTATGTCTCCATTACTGACAACTCCCCCCTTCCTATGTGTTACTCCAAAGACCATTTACCTCACAAAATGAATTAGCAAACATCAGCACAAGGAAAAAAATGTTAATGCAATTAAATAGGGCAGCACTACCATGTCTTGCAGAGAATTCCAGAAGACAGAGGAGTTAACAGTGTTACATGACAGATGCTAATCATAAATCTAAATATCTGGGGGCAGGAAAGAGAGAGCACAAGGAAAAAAACAAAAATGGCATGGTAAAGAATTATTTCAGGAAAGTAACTGCTAGCAAATTATTATCAAAAGATTAATATTCTGCCATTATGAAATGGACAGTATTTACCTACCATATAATTTAGTATTTACTAAGTAAAATTAGTACTACTGGCTTTTCTGCAATATCTTTTGCCTTTACTTCAATTAAGCTCTCAATGAAGAGAGGTTTAGTTGTCTAGTAATACTTCACAGTTATTAGGAAGTTCAACAATAATACAACTTATGAATTTCATTTTGTACCCCATGAAGCAACACAAGTAGATAATGCACACAACAGGTATGCCCACCTATAGTGTCAACATACACAGTCCACAAGCAACATCACTCAGGGGAACAATAACACAGTCTGTTCGAAGCTACTGCATGGCATTTTCCAGAACAAAAAACCATTCCAAAATTAAGGCACCAAAGAGTCTAAACACAGACTAATTTACAAGACAGTCAAAAATTGCAGCATGATACTTAAATCACACCATCTTCCAGGTTTCTGCATGAACATCTGCCTTCTGTGCCAACAAGACAGAGAAGCATACCCCGGAGTCCTTTGACAGTGATACCACAAGTGTTTATACTTGGAAGAAGTAGTACCAGATCACACACTCACAGAACCTTGATGTCCCTTAGACTGAGGCCCACAACTACATTTCTGGTAATTTTGCATTAACCAGATCTGCGTTGGACAGAAGATCTGTGATCCATCATTAAACCTGCTTGATTACAGGTTGATTTTACAAACAGGAAGAATAAGTCAGCATCCTCCTAACAAGTAGGTGTGGCATTTTTGATTCATCGACACTTAAGAGTGCTGCCAGGCCTTATGCACAAGAGATGGGCACAAAATATGACAATTATTTTGTAATTTAAAAAACTATCTGAAGCAATACTAAAAGCATTATTACAGTCAATGGAAGCCCTTCCTTTATCTAGCACCGGCTGAATTTTGTGCTTTGGGGGAAAGGGAGGTTGTCAAGAATGCAGATGAAGAAGGAAAAGACAGCTACAAAACACAGAGCTTCAAAAGTCACCATTACTCTAAACAACTAAAACACAGTAGCATTTTTAGAATAAAAACCTTAATTTATACAGCAGGACAAAGTATCTCCAAAAGTAAACATCTTATTTGCCCAGTAAAACCAATATAGACTATAACAAACCAAAATACTGTAGTATATACCCAACTACATTTTCCTTAAAGACACTCCTTACTGCCATGAGTTCGCATTTTCTTCAATGCTGATTTATCATTATACTATATCATTAAAATAGTCTAAACCAGTGTTTTCTTATCACTTTTGACAACTTTATTTCTCAGCAATTTACATCTCCCTTAACGTAAACAACCTGTTTTCCTCTCCTTTTGAACTCAGTCCATGTACATCCAGAGAAAGACATTCCTTAGCATCACTTTCTCAAGATTTGAGGATCTAGTAACACTGGTGAAATATATTTTTCAAGTAACTTTTTTTGCTTGTTGTTTATTACCACAAAAGATAAAAATTTCTGATTCACTACAAGATACTGTTTTAGAATGTAACAAGTGCAATAATTAAGGTTTTTTACAATGCCCAAAATAGCAGTGATTTTACAGCTATATGCAGCTTATACTGTTTGATATCTAACTGATTAATTCAGCCATTTACAGATTCCCCAAAATACGTGAAGAATCATCCTCCATTTCATTTGGAGTATAATATATTCCCAGATTAGTGGCTCCAGAGAACCCCTTAAAGAGAAGTAACACAGATATCCCCATGTTTCTAAGACTCTTGACTATATTCTATGATACTGTAGTACACAAGTCCAATGTCTGACCTGCAAAACAAACCCTTCAGCTCTAAATGTCATTGTTAAATATTGTGAACAGACACTACCAAATCCAAAAATTGAATATACATTTTAAACCATCATGCCCTCCAGCAGTTAAACGGTTTTACACCACTGTTATTGAATACGAAGAATATAAAACACATTACACATTATACAAAATGCTTTCTACAACTTAAGCATTTCCACCATTTCCACTTCACAATCTTTGCCTTTTCTACACCTTCTCAAACTGTCATTTACCTGTAAAAAATGAAGCTGTTCAGTAGCAACAACTTGGCCAAATTCTAGTAATTTCCGATTTTATTCTGTTATTCCTTTCACTTATCAACTCAAAGGATATTTACACCAATTTTTCAAGAGATTGCATTAATTATCCTCTTTTTTGCTAAATAATGAATGAAACTACAAACAATAACCATAGTAGTTTGATAATACAATAAAATAGATGGGTTGCTACTGGAGAAAGAGCAGCTCCATGGCCCCCTTCTTGCATTTACTTCTGGCCATACTTCAAAGTCAAGGGCACTTGTCATACTCATTGTTGAGCAACAATCTATTAATTTCTTTTCAAATGAATTAGCTTTCCAACAGTTTAATAAGCTGAGCTGGCTCAACAATAGAGTCCTGTGGCTGGTGCAAAATGGCTCTTTTGAAAATCAGTGAGACACTACAGCAGCCATGATCAACCATCCAATTCCTTCAAAAGCAAACAGAGATGTCCGTACTGTTTTGGTAGCTACAACTGCTTGAGAAGTTGCCATACACTGCTCCAAATCCAGCCTATCCTTTCTGGCTATGGCATTATGAGGAATATTTAGTACAACACCCAAGAGCCTGTACCAAGTGTTACCTAGCCAGCTATGAAACACAAAAGCCTGGCCCCACATGCTGTTTTTCCCACAGTAATGAAAATTCTTAACTCACTCTGGTTTGTGCTGGCTGAATAAATTCAATGTTCTGACAAGCCAACAGTTGATCGCCTTTGCCTAAAGCCTACATAAAATGGCAATGAAAGCAGCAGAGATGTGACTGAAGTAGAAAAATGTTAAATTCTTACAGAAAAATGAACCACTAGCTCACTTTACCAAGTACAACCTAGAGTGGTCTCATCTAGGTTCTCCAACCTATTACTATTACAAAGTTACTTCAACACATTGGACATGATTAGAATCTACCATTCCTCCATGCAAAGCCAGGACTAGCTTTATTCCAACACAGCACTCACCACTGAGTAGTTCAATATTCCAAGAGTACGTAATGAGAACTAGTTCTATTTCTAATTATTTTCTTCATTGATCTGTGTAGCTTCTACAAATGATGCTATTACGAATGAAAACTTTTTTTTAAATTCACATTAATTTAGGGACTTTATCTTTGAATTCTCTGTTAAAAGTTTAAGACCAATAAGCCCAATTCACCACTTCACTTCCCTTAGCATTCTGTGAGCGTCTCCAGTATGGAACCCAAAGCCACAAAAGAGTGTCCAGGCCATTCGTGGTGCAGAAAATGAGCTGGTTTAGCACACTACCGCACCTATACTAAGGACCCTCACCTCAATACTTCTTCCTATTAATCCATGCTGTTTCCAGCACGCAATTCACTGTATAAACCTCTTTCATGTTTAACTCCCAAAGCAAAAGCTGGAATGACAAAATCTTGATACTTAAGCCAGAACTGAAGTCACACTCTAAAAGGATGGTTAACATGAAAACATATCCAATCCAAATTGCAAAGACACACATTTATAACTTCATGCAAATTACAGCTGTAAATTACATGAAGAAAACTATTTTACTATCTCTTCAAAATAAAAAGAAGCTGTAGAAAATCTGGCTAATAGAATGCAAAACCTGCCACTCAAAAGGGACATTTTTATTAATTATAAATCTGTTTGAAATCCATATGCTGATTTTTCAGACATTGCTCAGCAAAATACTTCCATACAACACACTAGTCATTTAGAGCTGATCAACAGCATCAACAAAAACCAGTAACAGTGATTTTCAAAGTAAAATATGGGACCCTAATAAAAACATCCACAGCTGCTTTAGTTTTGGTGCTGTGAGAACCTTACAGTAATTAAAACACTAACAGCTTAATGAATTTGTTGTAGCAGTTCTATTTAATAAATATCAGTTAACTGAAAACTGGCATTTATAATGCCAAAAAACAAGTAGGGTAAACCTCAGTAACTTTTACAGGAATTTTCAACCTAACTATACATTTTAAGATGAATGACAGTTCTTAAGCAGCAAGCTCAGAATGAACTTTATTCTCACAGCATTACTTGTTATGAATATGCTATGGCTCCCCAGACTGGAAAGAAATAAACCTTAATATTGCAGAAACAAAATCCAACAAAGAAAAACTTGAAATACCACATACAAAATGAACACCATGTGATTCCTTCCCACAGTCAGCATCCTAGAACGCACAGACCTCCTGAAGAGTAGCACTGCACTCCATTTGTAACTTTTTTCTACACCACATGAAACCAGAAGGGTACAGTGACGAAAAACTGTATGTTAATGAGATGATAAACATTATTCTCACTATTCTAGTTACAGCATTTAGTTCTTCTGACACGAAAAAAATAGGGGTCATAACTGCCTGTTACTGATTTATACTGACAGAAATTAGGCTCAAATGTTAAATAAAGATTAGTTAATATTTGCAGAAGAGTTTGAACATACAAAATGCTATGTAAGTAGCAAGTATTAAGTCTTCCCACACACTCACTCTGGCATGCTTCCAAGCAGGGAAGTCCCACAGAAACATTTCAACAGCAGTAAGGAGAAACAGAGAGCTCTGGCAATTGCAGCTATATTCACAACAGTCCTTCTAAAGAGCACCTGCAAAACTGGGGAGAACCAATGCCCACTGCCTGCTACAAATTCCAACACCAAAAAGGAAACTCCTGTTCCAACATAGCTTATATAAATGCATGCTGAACAACCCACATCTCTATAATCCTCTGTACAACCTAAAATGATCTACAGAACTCCAAAGATCTTGTAAATACGACTTTCCTGTTGCCTAGTATTCCTGACCAGACTACAGCTTCACAAAGCAAAGTCAGCCTACAGTGTAGCTGGTCAGTTTGATTTTCATACAGAATCTTATTTTCAATACATCATGGTTCTTCCTAAAGCAGACTAGTTTTCCCAGATTTAAAGTTTAAAATGGCGAGGAATCAGGCAATGAATCACAATGTAATAGTTTCTGATCATTCAAGAGTAAAGCTCCTCCCAAACACCTAAAGAAAGCTGCCGTCTTCTTAGCTAGGATCCCATTGAGCAAAAAACACTCTGCAGGCTTTCTTCCAAGAGTGGAAAAAACCAAAATGGTCTGAATTGAGCCAAAAGTGAGGTAAACAGGAGAGGCACATGACACGTTCAGGCATTTCTCAGTATCTCTGAAGGACAATATTAATATTTTATGAGATTAAAAAAGGGTACGTCTGATTTAATTATGAGGTACTCTCAGAGATAACACCTGTAGCCTCAGCATGCCCCAAAAATCTTGGAAGCTAGGAGGGATGGGACTTAGGATCATTGCATAGCATGGTCCATATTCTGTAAACAGGCCAAAGCCAGACCTCGTGTATAGAACCGGCACTGCAGCTTCCAGAAACCACAGAAAACTCAAGAGTGCAAAGGCTCATAATAAGATCTAACCACAACAGGCTGGTAAACATCCAGCTGAAGGAGGAGGTCTAGCAGGGTTTTTACAACAGCATCTGATTAACCATGCCAAGGCTGAAAGAAGAATCTTCTAGAACTGTTCTTAAAATCTTCTCTTACCCCTTCCATCTTATTCCCAGTAACACCTGCACAACTTCTAACCAGCACATAGACTGAAACCAGAGAAAAATGTACATCATCTTCCTGCCTGCATAACTTAATGCAAATCAACTGCAGTCCTGAATTTCCTTGTGGAGCTCTAATTGATCTATGACAGACTTTGCAACATTTGGGGGGGG
>VZTE01005341.1:5940-33152 GCA_013397775.1 Eulacestoma nigropectus | reverse complement strand
ATTTGGCGGCGGCGCTGGGGATTGTTTGGGGTGTTCGCTGCTCGGCGGCTCGCGGGCGAATGGAGGGCGCAGGCGCCACCTGGCGGCCGCCCAGCGGGGCCCGCTCTCCTGGGCATGGGGCGACACCTGCCGGCTGCCTGCAGCAGCGCCGCGCCGAGCGGGGTAAACAAGGTGCGGCGCATGCGCGGGGCTGCGCGCGGGGCGGGAGCGCAGCTGCTGCGGGGCGGGCCTGGGAGCGGATCGCGGTCGGGATCGGGACCGCGACACGGCCTAAAAAGGAGCGACCGCTCGGACACAGGGCGAGCCCGTGGGACGCGCCCGGCTGCACGCAGGCCCGGGGCCCTTTGCCGTTGCAACCCTGGCGTAATTGGATATAATCGTCCGGCCGAGGCAAAGTTGGGCCTTACCGAAGTGACTCGCGGAGCCGATGCTGCCGGGCCGCCCTCCCTCCCTGCGTTCTGCCGCCAGGAAGCGAAGTCGTGTGCGAGGGAGCCCGTGGCTTAGGACATAAATGTGCGGTTGCCCACAATGATGCGGGGTACCTTCTCTTGGGAACTGCAGGACGCGCACAGAAGCGATGTCTGCTGGCACCGATGGCAGCTCGCGTGGTCGGGAGCTTTCTCTAGAAAGGCTTTCTGCTTCTGCCCATCGCCAAGTGTGTTCCTAGTTAAATGAGCATTTACGGGATTCCTTTTTTCGCCCTGCATGAGGATTATATGAACCTGAAACGCTCCTTATAAGCAGTACAGAATTCTTAAAGTAACCAGATATGTAATTTGTGACACGTGTAATGTGTCATTTTATTGTGTAATGCTAAGCACATTGTTCATGCTGAATAGTTCCACGTAAGATTATATTTAGATCAGTCAGCACACTAATAGTTTTGTCCTGGTAATTAGTCTCTAATCACTCTCTTGTGTTTCTCTACTTATAATTTTGGGGACGGCGTTAGCATAACTAAGCAGTCGCTAAGCCGAGTTACTCTGCTCACCTGCCTAACAAAGGCAGGATACTTAAGAGAGGAGTATCCACCAGTTCCAGTCTTTCAAAACTAAGATGAGGCATCCCGCAGGGAAAATAACGCTTACAATGGAAACCGTGATAAGATGCGGAGTGTTCAAAATAAATTTTAAAAAAACCCAAACACCTAAAACCAATTTAATATAAGTTGATGACGCCTAGGAATTCTAGATACAATCTGTTAGTTGGCACATAAGACAGGCTTACAAAAATAAATTATATCCTGTAGCTTGAATTCACATTTCAGAATCGTTTTGCACCTTCTGTCAAGTTTGGGGGAAACAAAAAAGATAATAAGCAGAAAGACTGCGTTATAGGGAACACTATAATAGCACGCTGAATGCCCACTCATACAACTATATTCTCCATTTCAATTACAGCTACAGGTGCTGCTGATGACCTTTAATGTTAATCTGATAGTGTCTGGAAATTGTAGAAGAATTGTGTATTTAAAAAACCCCACCAAACTTAATGTAAGCCTTAAAAATTATCTATAGTGTTATAAAATGACACTTAGGAATAGATGGAAAGGAGCTGGATCCATTTGTGCCTTTCCCATACAAAGTCAACTTCTGACAGCTGCCAGATACACAACCTTTCCATAAAAATAAACTACAACATTTTGCCTGCACACAGAATTCCAGTAACGCGTCTTCTGCTTGAGATACAATAGGGGTAACTCATATTACAACTCCAGTCCAAAACTTTGCAAGATTATAGCAGTTTACTGCAGGAGCTGGCAGGAGCATGACACAAGGCAGCTCCAGTCAGCTGTGCATGAAATACATGTACAGCACATGTATTTTTTTCTATTCCAAAAACACTGTAGATCACACTTGAGCTCACAGCTGAGATGTTTTAGGTAAATGTGTTTACCTAATGTGAAGAAAACATGACATAGTTTTTAAGGTGTGGTTTTGAAGGAATGAGTGTGCAAGCACTGACAATACCACGGCAGAAAGTTCAGCCCATTTCCAAAGCTGACTCAGGCCTTGGAAGCCTAGATCCATAACACTTCTGGGTGTCCTGACTCAGACGACAGAATTTGCTTTTTTCTACTTGTGACAAAACATGGAAGCACTCTAGAGACCAGACTCCAGGTGCAGCAGCACATTACAAACCCCTGGTCACAGAACCTGCTTAAGAGGATTTCGCACTCCCCAGTTCAATTTCCTCCCTCGCAGTTGTTTCATTCAGCTGCTTGCTCAGCCGTGTCTTAGCAAAACTGTTGCCTCATCAGGAAGGGGGGAGGGACATTTGTTTTCTAAGGGACTGGTTTGATTCCCCCCCCCCCCCCCACCCCAGATCATTTCTCTGAGCTGTTCCAGTACAACTGCAGGAGCACTTCAGTCAGCGCAGCTGAAGGTGCTGAGCGGTCCAGTGAGGCCAGGAAAGTTTCTGCTTTGCTCCAGTGACCAGAAGACATGAATTTTTTAAGTAAGTGTGCCCCGTGAGGATTCCTCACCTTTAAGGAGGCCAAACTGGCTCTCTGAAGAGCCTAGCTCCTGCATTTTCCTCATGAAGAGATCATGCTTCTGGGACTGAGCCTTCCAGTTGGTACAATAGGGAAGATGATGAAAAGCAGTTCCTCTGCTAACACACCACTTCTTTCTAAGCTACTAATTCCAGAGTGGGCTTCTACCATCGGTTCAGACTTTGGGAAAAAAACAAAGACCATCCTGAAGTTTCTGTATAGTTTTAGCATACTGGCATCCTTTCCAATACAATGAAAAATGTAAAAGAAAAATAAGTGCTATCTAAGCATTATAAAGAAATAGAGATATTTAAAAGTCTGACCTGTCTAGAAAAGATTTATATCTGATAGAAAAGAAGCTCTGTGAAAAACTAGGAGAAAGTATTTTACAGGATTATGTCATCTTTCTCAAAAAAGCTACTCTTTAGGTGCTTCAAAGTCCACCATTTCTGATATTAAGCCCAGTTTAGAGAGGATTTAACAAAGACTTTACAACAGGCACTTTTAATTATGCTTGATCCAAAGAGAGCTTCATGATCAGTCACACAGGAAACTGAGCAAGGAGAAGGCAGATACCAATTCCATGTCTGAATTAATGGCCAGAGCTTCACCACTAGAGAAGATCAGAATAAACTCAGATGGCTGATTAATTTTTCCAGGTAGGAGATTCATGCTCATGCTGCTTCCTTTTCTTTTCATGCTTCTTCCTTTTCTTTCTCCTGCAGAATAGGAACCCCCTCTGCAGTTCCATTTCCTCATTTGTATTATTAAAAAAAAAAAAAACAACAAAACAGAACAACCAAATAAAAACAAACAAACAAACCACAAAAAACCACCAACATGCCACCACTCACAATAATTTATTTATTTGTTTAATTTAAGACTTTGCTTTTGAGAATTGGAAAAAAACCCCAGAATTTGTATACTGGATTCATCCCAAGGTGAGGTGGTAGCTTTGATGGCCTGCATCGAATAAGCCATGGCCATACTTCTGTCTGTTGAGATGGGTACAGAGGGAAAAAGCAGTCTTCCCAGTCAAATTTTTTTTCCCAGGTTTTTGAATCTGGCTTAGTCACTGCAGGGAAATCTGCTCTAAATCCTTTTGAAGATGAGCTATTACATAAGAAATAAAAATGAAGACCAAAAAATGGGTTACTTTCCCATAATTTGCAGGAGAGAAATTGCACATCAGTAACTCCTTAGGTCTTTCCCTGCTCTGTGAATTTCTTCCTTTTGCCATTTAAGTCTCCCTTGTGTGCCCCTGTTTCTCACCAGGTCTTTCCAGAACACCCAACTCAGGTCTGAATTTCCTTTGATTCAGTAAGTTTCTGCCTGCTCCTTCTGTGAAGGAGCACAGAATCACAGTTTGTCCCGTACCACTACAAAGGAGGGAAGTTTTAACTCCCCTTCATTATTAGCTCTAAAAATGAACAGAATCCCAGTAAGTTGCAGATTCCCTCCTGCTAATTGCATTATGAGCAGCAGCTTTACTCAGTCCTCTGGGCCACTTGTTACCCAAAGCCCCATGCTCATTCCCCTGTTTGGGTGAGGGGCTCTTTCTATGTCTCGTTCTTTGAGATAAAAATCCCTTAGTCAGGTTCTAAAGTTCCATTTCCAAACTGTGTAAAGGCCACACCAGTTTTTGGTAGGAAATAATGAAAAGCCCTTCTCCTGGCTGCAGTCAGGACAAGTCGCTTTCACTTGAGGCATCACCTCACCCTAGGTGCAGGAACAAGTGTTACCAATCCAGCCACCTCTCTTGGATTCAGGACACAATCTGCTCCAGTTTCCAGATGTAGGGAAGTTTTGGAAGACACAGGCAAGACATATTTGTGTCCTGTAGCTAAGTCCAGGCAGAGGGACCATGAATCAAGGTCCATTTTATGAGTCAGGCACCATGACAGCATCAGTGACAAAGCCTGAGGAGGAAGCACAGGAACCAGAAAAACATGTTTCGAACTGAGTAAGCCAGGTAAGTGGCAGGGCCCACTTAAAGGCAGCAAAGAACAGAGTGTGTGACAGAAAAAGGGTTGGGGTGAGAATCTTTCAAGAACTGAAAAAAGGTCAAGCAGGCCAAACAGCACAACTGATGCCAAGCAAGGGAAGCAGCTTTAGCTGAGAAAAGGTAAAAATCCAGTGAAACTACATCATACTCTGGATGTGTAGGGCACCTAACCCATCAGGAACACAAAGCAGTTCTCAGCTGCTCAGAGTTCATAGGGCTCCAGCTCCCCTGAGACTGACATGGAGCCAGAGGTTGCCTAAAAAGTGGAGAAAGGAGGCTGGCTTGTGGTTAGGTGAAGTTAAAATAGAACTGAGACAGAAACATCGTTATTCAGCTCAACCTCTGCCCAAGATCATAGAGCAAAACAATTATAAACAACAAAGTCAAATACTTTTGTGTTTAAGCTTTGAAGAAAATCCTCTATCAAATGTATGGGACAGCACTCTTCTATATATGCAAGCAAACACAAGATTTGGATGATATACCTTGGTCTTTTCCTCACAAACTACTGAGGCTGGAACTTAGGGACTTAAAGGGGAGGTCTAGGCAATGGGGGGTTGTTACTGACAGATAAGGTCAAGGAACAGATTACTCTTTCAGATAAACTTGTACGGTTTTCTGGGGCTGACATACCACATTCCCATGGTCCTATATACATATATATATATGTCTGTCCCTAACACAATTTCCATTGGTTTAGATTTCACCATCGACCAGCTTCAAGGTTTCTTTCAGACTGTGTTTCTCACAAGTCACTCCCCTACTGCCAGTTGTGTCTGGGGCCAAAGGTCTTTTTTGCTCCTTCAACTCTGACACTGTGGGTGGTGGAAGCAAAGCAAAGTGTGATTGTGTCATTAGCTGTGATTAAAGGTTTTTGTAAGTGGCACAGTGCATAACAAGTAGCAAAGAACACAACCATTTATGACGTTGGTGGGTTGCACAGATGTTCAAAACCGTTACGAGAAAAACACTTCTTTTAGACTGTAACTTCCTCTAGTGTGATAATAGCAGTCCTGCAAAGCCTCAGTGCCAGCAGCTATGAATGAAGTGTTTTCCCCTCCATGGCAAAGAGCACACCTGGGATGCTCACTATAAACACCGAAGACAGCAATTCTCACTCTCACTCCCCCACGGAGTCCCCACTTCTCCATTCCCTGTACCTCTGGTTCCAGTTGTGGGCCCAGCAGAGGTGAAGCTTCCAACCCGGAACACGGGTCTTCCTAAAAATTGCCAATTAAGCCTTTAGGAAAGCAACTGTTGACAAAGTTACAAAAAGTCCTAAATTGTGATGCAGATGTCAAATTGTTATTTTTGGTACATCTATTTTGCAAAACACCCATTTGAAGCAACAGTTACTTTTCTAGTGGCTTATACCCTGCAGACAGAGCTCCCATACTGACTCCAGTAACATCAAATAGGTCGGTTATGCAGGACAGGGAGGTAAAGTCAGTCCTGCACTCAGAAGCTTCTCTCTGCAACACAAGAGTTAAAAGGAAGACATGCCTGTGGCTTGAGACCCACTTTTGAAAAGCTTTATTTATATTCAGAAGATTAACTATTTGGTTTAGGTGATGACTCTCATCATACACTGCAAAATTAAGTTACGTAAGAGAAATTGTGTCAAGAGTTTTATAGCAAGATCTAACTACATAAAATCAAAAAGACATAACATAAAGAAATTTAAATGCTGTCTTGGTAATCTCTGAAGGTTCTATTAATTCAGTCTCCAAAATCTGAAGGTGACCATATGCATTTATACTAAACCTAGCTTTTCAGCAATTATTGTAATGATTCTTCTAGATGTTTTCACAGTGGGACTCTGCAAATGTTTTTAAATTTTTGATAATAAGCACCATTTATCAATCTGAGAGCAAAACTAATTCCAGTATTTCTCCAATACATTTCCAGCAATTATTACTCATCGAGCAATTTATCTCAGCCAACACAATAGCTATCCAGGCTATAAAACTGTAAATTAGTAATTATCTAAAAGCAACCAACTAGTTTTAAACCAGCTTTAAATATTATATACTCACAATATAATTAATACCATTTTGTCCCAGATTTTTCTTGGGTTTTGTTACCCAAATCATTCATAAATGAATATATACCATCTTCTCTCCTGTCCTAGGAAAAAGCAAGTTTTTTGATAAGTTAGCCACAGAGCCATGTTCTCTGAGTTAACACTTGTAGTTTTACCATAATGTTGTCAGTATTGCTTAATAGGAAGTCCTGGTTAAGAAAAAATTAAAGATAAAATCTGAATTTTGGCACACGCTGTTTATCATCATAGGGCATTTGCCTTCTCACAGAAAGCCACGTTATAATTACAGCACATTAGTTGCTGCACAGCAGCATTGGTAGAGCTCTTGAAGTGACATGACACAGTGACATGACACAGTGGCATTTGCAAAGATGAGAAGGTACTTTCAACAACCTGAATCAGTGCGAAGCCATGGCACAGGCACGGGGGGAGGAAAGATTTTCTTGATCAAGTTTTCAAGCTACTCAGTAAAACTTCATGCACGTAAACCACACAAAAAACTGGGAGAGTATTCACTAAGTTTACTACATAAACTTAGTGAGAGTGTACTAAGAGGGAGAGTATTCACTCATAATTCAGTTCCATGAGGAATTAAGGTGGATGTGGGTAGACTGGCTCTTCCCATCTGACCCTATGGAGAAGGGGACCAGCACCCTTCAAGAGCCACGTTCAAGAACTGAGGCCAATCCAGCTGCTCTGCAAAAGACCAACGCAGAGAAGCCTCGGTGGCAGCACTGGAAGCACTTCTCTAGCCTTCTCTGGCATCTGGCCTTGCTGACAGGAGTCGGTCCTGCACAAAGCAGAGGGTAACAAAGAACACTGTGTAACAACTCACTGTTCAAATCCTCACTGCTGTAGAAAAACACTGCAAAAGCCAGAAAAATCTCCAGCTCCTCCTTTGCTCTATGAAGAGCTGACCTTCACACATCAGATGCTTGAACTTGCACACCTTGTAAGACAGAGCAGATTCTCTTCCAAGTAGTTCCTGAATACCACAGCAGCAAAGGTCACTGTCCCTGGTAATGCTCCATCCTAGAGTACACTACTTCAGTTTGGTTTCGCATGAACACCATATTCAAGTGCCTGCGTTAACCTCTCACCCAGTTATAATTCAATTCCAACCACCTATTGTATTTACATTTCTGTTCATTACAATAAAAACGAATAGAAAAGGTAACTTTAAAACCCATGTCTTAGATTAACAGCAACGCTTTGAAAAAGTTAACAAACTTATTTGTCTTGTAGCTTCAGACTCTACATAGAGCTAACAAAAAAACCCACTGAAGAACTGTGGTCAAAACTAACCAGACAATGTTTAATTAGAGTATTTAAATATTAATTTTAAGAAAAAACAACAACCAAAACCCAAGCTATAATAATTTAAGAAGTTTTTATTGTATTATGAGCTTAAAATCAAGTCTCAAAACAAATTTTTAGAAAGTTCAGACAGCTCCACTGCTGTAGAGACAGAAGCTGCTGCAATCAGAGGAGTAAGTCGTTGTATTTCAGGCCCCATGTTTCAAGGCAGTGAGAAAAAGCTCCATGTGTAACAGAAACATCGACTCTGGGTTCTCCTTATTTTAGCCTTCTGTTTCTAAATGAGCCACGCACTTCCCATGCTTTCTAAGCAACACACTTCCAGGACGTTATTGAAAACCCTTGTAAATCTCTCATGTATCCAGAGTAGCAAGTAGTTCTGCTGCTACAAATAACACCCAAGAAAGTTTTTATATAGAAGCCACCAGAAGAAAGTTACTGAATACTGATACTTGAATATATTGCACAGCTCCCAGGTAACCCTTACAAAAATCAACTCCCAGGGCATCTTTGTCCGGCTGCTAACCTCCTTTTCAAAGCCCCTGTGCTTCCACTCCATTTATATGCACCCTTCATTTCTGTATCTTTAAACACTCAGCCCAGTATTACAGCCATGGAATTTCTTCTCTGTTTCTTTAAGATACCAAAAATCAAAGTAATTTGAAAAAAAAATCTTCCTAATTCAGGCTGTCAGAATTTGATGACTACACTAATTATTTTTTCACATTTAATCTGAATAGAACTCTGATTATAGTTTTTTTTAAAAAATCTAAACCTACAGAGCAGTTATTTTGTCATCTCACTAACAGGTTTTTAACCCTTTAATGTCCCTAAGTGATTACAATTTGAATTGCTATATAGCTGTGTCTTTTATGATATTAATGAAAAAGTTGCTGTAAGGGATATGTCTATAAAAATATAAAAGTATACCTTTTAAAAGTTAACAAGCTTTACCATGTAGGACAATGTGTTTGCTCTCCATTGCAGTGCAGAAGGTTCTATGCGTGACCCATTTCCTAGTTTTTCTCAGACAATTTACATACTACAGTTACACCCCAAATCATCTCCTTGCTGAGATTTAGTTTTGTAACAGTTTAAGTTAAATTTGGTCCATCTCTTTAGCAGACAGGACTTTGAGCCACTTGCCAGGTTCTGCAGCCTGTGAGTTGGATCCAGCTGATCCAAACAGCCTCTCTCGACTGAGGTCGAGCTTAGGTAACAAACCATCTGCTTAAACAAGTCAGCACCACACGGTGTGCAGCCTTAACTAAACAAGTTACTTCAGGCAAGATACACCAGCTCATGGCTAACAACCCCCCTTCAATCTCCCTTGATAACCCTCCCTGCAAGGAAGGATGGGAGCTAGGAACAAGGCTGTCAGACTTGCCAGTCCATATCTGTCCTGAAAAATCCCTGTGTGCATGAATTATCTGAAACACTAAACTCCTCACAAAGGCAGAGAAAGGCAAAATAAAACTGTTTATCAATTTCTAGTCATCATCTATTCCCAAGATCAAATTCAACCATAAAAAATAGCAAAACTAATGTTAGATTTATAATTAACAAACTTTGATCTATCCAAACAATAGATTCTTTTTCCTCTCCAATTAAAATATATTTGTTATCCTTAATAACACTCAGGTTAAATTAATAAGTTTAGTTACAAAACAAAAAGCAACAGAAAGCAGCCTCATGTTACGATTTTTTTTATGTGAGAATAAAATACACTGATCAAGGAACATCTGGTTTGCACTTTATTTTAAATATTCATACCATTACACAGCAGATTTAAAAAAATAGAAAAGGTAGACAATACATTTCTGTGTATTCAAAACTTTTATAACATGAAAAACTATGTTCTGTATATTCTATATTCTAAACCCTTAAGTGTGTGGAACTCAAAAATATATATATACAGAACATATCACTAGTTCCACAAAATAAGGAAGTGACATAATTAAGCAGAGTGATCATAAAACAGCTGTAGTTAAATACGAAGCTGTGATACTTTTAAAATCAGAAATGGAGGATCAGTCCAGTAAGAAATAATTTAAGTATTTTAAGGTGACTCTCATTAGAATAGTTCTTAACTTTTAAATTTAAATGCTGCAAACTGACAAGAACAAAAATGAAACATTTCTAACATCGCTAGTGAATTTTAAAAAAGCATTTTCTAGGAGATAAAGTTTAATCTTCTCCTATGAAAATAAAAGATATGAAGCAGTGCAAAGTATTAGCAGATAAATCAGTAACGCAGCGCGCTGGCTTCGGCTAGGTCAGAGTGCGCTGGACCGCCTTCTTCTGACTGCACTCTCTGGATGTGGTGGGTGCTATTCGCAGCAGGAGGGTATGCGAGATCACCCAAAGGGCTCACAAACCCACTATTGTCAAAGGTGCAGGAGAAGGCAAAGAGGAAGAGATGGACTCTTCGTGTAGTCACAGGAAAAGACTCACCAGCGCATAACAAAAGCAGCCCGAAGAACCCTGAACACGTGTGACAGAGGAATTTATATCTCGGCTGGTAGGGGCGGAGATTAGCCAAGGGACAAATCACGAACAGGCAAATGGGAGGTACAAAAGTGGGGAAACAAACACCAAGCCAACAGGGAGCATGGGAGGCGGGGAAACAAAACTGGGAACCAATGGGGCATGGATGAGCTTAGATCATTCGGGAAAATGACTATATATGGGGGGAGAAGGGAGGAGAGGCAGTGGGCCAACGAGGAAAGGGAAATCAGCATATAGTCGCAG
This sequence comes from Eulacestoma nigropectus, assembly GCA_013397775.1. NCBI lineage: Eukaryota > Metazoa > Chordata > Aves > Passeriformes > Eulacestoma > Eulacestoma nigropectus. The sequence goes on along the minus strand of VZTE01005341.1, from coordinate 22,541 downwards.
GGGCTTATGGTTTGTCACCATCAGCTTAAGATGGCCCCTGGCAAGGTCCCACCAACGAGTATTTAGGTCGGCAGTCTTGGTTATCACCGGCCAGCACTGTATGGTGCTGCCACACTGCACCAAGTTAGGATAATGCTGTGTTAAAAAAAACCAAGAAAAATGTAAAACAACTTTTCTTTTGTCTAGGGGGCAAATTTAAAATGAGCCTCCTCTCATGAAGGGCACAGGGTACATAAAATCCCCTTCATTTCTCTTGAGTTCTCTTTTAATCAATAAAATTATTGTAGATTTTATATACAGATGGATCTTCATGAAAAACAGATGGCTAAAACCAGCTTACTGAAGCCAATTTATACATCTGAACCAGAAAAATACATAGGGAGACAGAAATTAAATTAAAACAGACAAACTTACAAAGTAGCAGAAGTAAACATAAGGTGAAGTATTACAGCAGCAGGTTTATGTGTATTGTCTGAATTATGTCACAACCAAAGTTACAGAAAAAAGAAACTATTTTCAATCTTACATCATATTTTTTAAAAGCTAAAATCTCAGGTATAATACACATGTATACAATTATATTTTGAATTAACTTATTTACAAATTTTATATAAGGACAGGCTCTTTGCACAACTGCACAAACTTCAGTCATAGAGTCCTACCAAAGTGAAGCAAAGGAATGATCACACAAATAAAGGTTTACATTACTTGGGCTTTCCCATATCAGGTCTATGAATTGAAGTTACAAGATATACATATTTGCCTTTCGTACATATTGCTTTTTACATACAAAATACTCACTTAAGGAAAATAATTTGTAAAGTGCTAAAATGTGTAGAGCTTGACAGCAGAAAAATCTAAATCCTGCCATATGGTTACATTCTGGAATTAACTGCATTTTTTACATTACACATTTTTAAAGTAATAAAACAGAAAACATTTGCATCCATAGTGCTGTGTTTCACTAATACATAAAAATTTCCTGTATCTTCATAATATCTGTACGACACAGAGGGCATTGATTAAGTAATGGACCACATTCCTTACAGGCAACTAGGTGACCACAGGGAATGAAGACAACTGATACGTCTTTAGCCATACAGATTTTACAGAGCTTTTCTTCCTGCAAGCGTCTTAACTTCTCTTCAGTACTGAGGTCTAAGGAAAATAGACACATAAAAAGAAGTTAACACACTTAGTACCACTGACTCTCATTCGTTTTTTTTCTCTTTACACACGAGGACAAGGTTTCCTCCATATGATTTAAAGGTCACACTCTTTAAAAAGAACAAAGAAAAAATTACAAGAGAGAAGAATCCTAGCTGCAGCATGGAATCCTCTTTTTTTTATTTCCCCTTCTATCTCATTACATCTCCCAGGCCAATGCAAGCAGGGAGTCCATCTATCTATATTTGTAAGAGCTTGAAATACCTAAAGAATTTAGGATATGCATATTTCAAACAGAAACCATTCTTTTCACAGACAAGTTCCCCAAAATTTGAACAGAAGGTGAAAGAAAGGATCATTGCTACTGGTTAAGTGATTTGGATTTTATTTCTTTTTCTGAGTTTCCCCAATGAGAAAAATGAGGCTGTGATTTCCTTCCCTGCTCCCATTTTCAAAATGCCCATATTTCAAAGCTTAAAATCTGTAACACAGAAATAGTCAATCTGGCATTGTACATGAGATCTTTATTATTCCAGTATGCCCCATTTGAAAATTCAAAATTCAGACACCTTCCCCTGCCACTTACCACCAAAATAAGGTCCAGCTGCACTGCAAGTTCTTTTTCCCCCACAATGTCCTATTAAAGATCTTATTAAAAGGAGTGGGCTGGTAAGATCTCTGCTTATCATGCCAAACAGATGGTCTTTGCCCTCCCTGTGAATTCACCCGTATGCTTGTCTTAAATTACAAGTCTCCTGAATCAGAACTCTGGGTTTGGTGTATTTGCAGAGTGCACCACAAGGGCTTTCCGAGCATGACTTGCATGTCCCAGCAAAGCTGGAACATGAATAACTGAATAGAAACACCATTTAGAAGCACCCTTGTTCTTACTGGCCAAGAACAAAAATACTTCTACCCCAAGCAAAATTATATACTGCAAAATAAATAACCCCCCACTATGACTTTTTCATATTGAATATACTGAATACAACAGTGTGTCCCTGTGTCTATTTCATTTTGCCACATCTATAGTTCTTCTTATAACTATATTCTTGTAGTTATTCTTGCTTTTATTCTTAAGTATAATTGTCACAACAATTTTGGCTTTTTTTGTTAGCACATACAACCTTTCCCAGAAGCACACTAGACTGTCAGTGTTACGCACTTCTGAGATACCAATACTACTTATTTTAGAGATGATATTTATAAATGCTGCTACACTCAAACATTTTAACAACCCATTCGTTCAGCGTTTTTTTTTTAAATGTCCCAAACCAAATGTCTTTAATTTTTAAGTTACAATATTGTAACTTTACTATAGGTAAGACTGGGATCAGAGGATAGAATAAACAGATAACAATAAAAAATATTTCACAAACTAAAGAACTGATATGAAAGTACACACAGAGGTTTTGTAATTGAATAAGCTCATCTTGCTCAACTGGAACTTCATTTGGTTCTTCTTCCCTTGTATTTTCTTTATGAGCACTTAAGTCTGCTACCAGATCCTCAACAGATGTGTGACTTTCTCCAGTCATCTGCAATCTCTTTTCCATGGTGTTCCTAATGTCAGACAAACTGAAACCCATGGCTATGGCACTTTGTACCATAGGATTCTGTAAGAGATCACCTAAAACAAGAAATTAAAAACAAAACAAAAACACTTTAAGAACGATTAATCTGATTATCTGACAGTATTCACTACAGTACTCTAAGACACATATTTGCAAACAAATATGCAGCCAAAGGAACTATATTTCCAATTTGAGAATTTTGCTAATTGTAAAGACTGCAGATTTTTCTTCTATCTTAGCTTTCCCAGTCTCCCTTCATCTATTTATGTAATAGAAATCCTCCTAGATTTGCTGTTCAAATCAACTACTTCAAATTAAATAACATGTCTCATGTAACTATCATCACAAATTCTGTAGCTGAATGTTAACTGAAGTTCATCCAAAATTCTAAGTCACAATGGATAAGTAACATTACACCAATTTTAATTCAGTTCAGAGAAGAAAAAAAATATCATACATATGTTGAGAGAAACCAATAAATAATTTGAATTTATTAAACCAAAACACAGCACCACCAACAAGCAAACAGGTATGTCCATGGTAAGACACAACACTACTTGGGGAAACCATTTTTCAGTCTGTTGGACCTTCCCCTTCATTTTACTTATCAACATTCAAACAACAACATTTTTCAATTTTTAATTTTTAAGAATTAAGCCTTTTTTAAAGAAAAAAAGGGTTTTTTATTTTCACTCTCATAAATAAGCAGTATGGGAGAGATTTCTAAGCAGGTTTAGTGTAACCACTCTTACTAGCAACAGCTCCCATTCCCTGGGAGGAAGCTGCTTGAGTGGCCTCCTACTACCCCTTTAACTGTTTTATCTTTCTATTGCTTGGTATTTGTGAAAAGCATTGCAGGAATGTGTAATACTGCAACACAACAAACTGCTCCAGCTTTCTCAGCTTCCTAGTCCATGCCATTGGACAGACCAACTCTTCCTGCCCCGTGAAAAAGGACTGTTTCCATTCAGTATTCTTTAACATTCATCCCACAGCACTAACTCAATGTTTGATGCACACTCATTAGCTATAAGACTGCATCCTATACAAACTTCTTCCATGGTTCACAACCTTTACTTTACAATATTCACCAAATTATAATTATATTTCCCCTAAGAGAAATAAAATACATTCTGCAGTTTTTTAGAAGCAATGAAGCAATGGAAGGGTATCATCCAACAATTTGCCTGTCATACTTGATTTAAAAATGTAAAAAAAGTTATTTTAAAACTCAACCATTCCTGTCACTATACATTCAAATATGTATATTCCAAAATAGGAGGGACGCTGTTTGTTTTAAACAGATACCTTTAGGAAGTATTATTCCTTCAGCAGCTTCTGTCTGAAAGTGAAATGTAAAGAAATAAAATTACAATTCTGGAGAAAGTAGAAGAAAATGTATACAGTTACAAAATAAAAAATAGCTATTTGATCTCAAGTTATTCTAGTGACTAAAACTATTTAATCTGCTCTGAAAAAATTGATCAGTATTTTGTTATAATTTTAACCCATCTCTGCAATAATCATATGTACATGATTCTTAGTCTACAAAAGAACTCTAAAATATTACCAGTTTTACATTTTACTGACTACACACACGTTTAACAATGCTCTACCAACAAGAAAAGAAAATTTATCTGCTATTATTCATCATAAACCTTAGGTTCCCAAGCTGTAAAACAAATGGCACTTGTTCAGTATCCAGTATACAACGTTCACAAGGTACCCTGGCTGTGATCCATAACCCAGCTATGGAGAACTGGGAGATCTGTACACTCAGATTGATAGAACCAAAACATACTGCAATTCTTTCACTTTCTGCCAATGAAAGAAGCAGCAGGTGGATTAAATGACAGACACATAATTAAAAGGTAACTTCATATAAAAAATAATTAGATCTTTTCTATTTTAGGAAAATGATTAATAAGCAAGAAACTTACTGTTGAATCCCTACATCCATCTCTTAAGTGAACATTATTTATAAATTCTATCCCCTTTTCCTTGCTCACAAATCTGCACCTAAAAGTAAGAATAGTTAGATTTAATAAAACTGCATTAGCAGCAAAAATTTGTTACATAACTATGGAAGCTTTGACAAATTTCCCACATTATACAGACTGCCTGCTTTTAAAATCTCTAAACATTTAGTCAACATCTGTGATGTCACTGTAATATTCCTAAGAACATCTTAAGCACTTAAGCAGTACTTATCTTTCTTACATTTTTAGTGAAACAGAAAGCTTAAGAGTTGTTGGCCATGACAGCTCATGACATAGACTTCTAAAAGTAAAGACTCACTCAAATGAAAAATAAACATTATGTTAAAATGCTAGTTCTTCTAGTCTTTCACAATCAAAGCAAACAGTCACTGGTCAGATAGGTTGCCTTTCGTGCTTTCTTGCATTATTTCCCAGCCAGTCTTAGCCACTGGGCAGAGCTCTTCCCTACCAGAAGATTTAGGGAATGCCACAACTGCTTGACAAGAGTTCTCCAGCTCCAGCAGTTACTTCACCTTCAGGAACAGACAGCTGCTCTGAGACTGACACACTGAGGCTGATGTGCAAACAGAACCCCCAAAAAACACTGTTTATGATCTGGGAGGAAGTAATCAAACTTGACGTAATTTAAGCAACCTAAACCAAAATCAAACCCATAAAAGAGGAATGAAATGTAGAAAGAAAACATTCCTTAACCATTCACTGCACCACGCTAAAAACTTGGAATCATATCTCTTTCAAGTGGCAGAGGCTAATAATTAAAAACTGCCTGTATCACTATTAAAAAAGGGAACAGCTAATGCATAAATACGAATCTCCAACTTCCAGAGAGCTTTTCACCACAGAAAAGAAAATTGGGAGTCAACGCATGAAAGACACTGATCTTATCAAAGTTATACAAGTAACTAAGTCTTTATATTTGGATGGCTTCTGTCCACCTATGAGAACTACTGAGTCATACTGCTCTTCCCTTCCTCAAAACAGATTTTAGACAACATTGGCAGTCTTTCTAAAAACTAATTCTGGTACTACTACTACTACTATTGCCTGGAATCCTTAATTCTTTAAAATTAGAGAGAACTATGTTTTATGTTCCACGCCACTACTGACTTCTTCAGGTTTGTTTGCACTGTGGCAGCTGTTTAGTCATTTTGTATCCTGATATAAGTTACAAACTTTTACATGTAGCAAGCTATGAAAACAGCCATTACAATGTAGCACTTCGATAACAAGAAAAAACCCTCAGATACATATTGACAAAACTACACAATTGTTCTTGCTGAGAAAGCAAGCACTGGTAAAATACAGACGTAGATATCTTCCCTTTAATAACGTGTACAAATAAGACAACATAAAATTATTTTCATAAATCTAAACTATGTTAAGCCATAATTAACCTTTCCAAATAAATAAGACTCAGACACACACAAAGAAAACACTAAGAGATACCTTACCCAGGAAACCATTTGGCATGTTGATCCCAAGGGTCTTCATTCTCCTTCCATTCTTGCAATCCTCCACCACAGTGGAAACACACAACGTGATCACCATTACCTGAGGAAACACACAAGAATAAAGTTACATACTTTGTGCAGGCATAATACCAAGTTTTCAACTAAAATGTTACGTTATTAAGAAAATAAATATTTCTTCTACTGATTCACAATTTCAACTGAAAATAACTCCATTTTAACAGAGGACAACAAACATGATTTGAAACAAATGTTCAGGGGAGAACTGAGCTTAAAGAAACACAAAATAAGAGAAGCAAGTTTTCCTGAATTTTATTTTAGTAAGTAATAATACAGATAAAAAACAAAAGCTAAAAGTAATCTATTATCAAGGAGCTCAATCCAATGGTAAACAAGGCCTGAAAATAGCTGCCACAAAGAATGAGAGATATTTACACAGCTTTGTGGTCCTCCATTTCCCATTAAGATCAACAGGCCCTAATCAGCAATAGCAAACCCAGCTGAGCAGAACTGCATCCTCTCTGTTCTAGCACTGTGCCTACTGTGATCCAAGACTGTCCCAGAAACTGCTTAAATATTGTTTTAATTGGAATGAGAGGAGGTATGGATAGTGTTTCCCTAGGGAGTTAAATTCTTCTCAGGCCCTAGGGAACAGTTTTCACAGAAGCCACCTGAAGAGCTTCGGTTTGATAAGCTGGTGCCCAGTTAGTGCAACTCCACAATACAGATCTTTCGGTACTTTTATGAATCCAAGAAGAAATCAATAAAATAGTTCTACTGGGTACAAATACTGCCCATTTATAACACATGCAGGAATACAGCAAAGATTTTATTTATGGCCACATGTAAAATAAATGGAATCAGATATAAAAGTTCTGAGAGCTACTACAAGAGAAGTCAAGTAAGACAAGAACAAGAAATTATCCTAGATAATCCCCTTTTCCTCGTGACCGTGTAAAAGCAACACTTTGCACTTGTACAGGATCTCTCAGTGAGGAATTTCAAAGGTCTTTAATGGTACTGTCCAATTCCATCTAATTGAGAAACCAATGCACAGAGATGGTCTTATCCAAATCAAACACTACGTGTCTACGAGTAAAAGCTCTTCCACTGCCACCACTATCTTCATAAAGTAGGCAGTAGTGGTATTTGCTGGTTTTGGGTGTCCACATACCATGATAACGCAAACACATGTTAACTAAGTAGAATGGCACACAACCTGGATTGTCTTGTTCACAGGCTTTTGTAGAGGCCACAGGCCCATTCCTTACACCTAAGGTCTGGAGGACAGCACTTCATTTCTTAAAAAATATTAACTCAAATAATTGTTGTTGTGAAAGATGTATTATAAAGGTTTTAACAGGCAAGAAAATACTTGGCCGTTTCACTGCTAAGAATAAATTTAAGATCAAGTCTATGCTTTGCTAGTACCATATCACCATACCTGATACAATGTGTACAATTTTACATAAGAACTGTGGAAAGTAGTTCACAGAGTAAAGAGATTCTGGCAAATTGTTCCATATAAGAATTTTCAAAATTGGGGTTTTTTTTTCATAATAAGACACTTCCTCATGTACAATTTCTTTGCAAAAGGTGTTAGCCATTTCAAGGTCTGGCTTACCTATGCTGTAAAATCCAGCTTCTGCAAGCTGCTCCTTGTCAACAGGATATATCCAAGATAAAAATGTTTGTAAACGTTTTCCATATTTTGCCATAGAGAGATTCCTTGGGTGCTGCGCATTGTTCAGACCACTTATGCCAAGCTCAGCAGGAATAGATTCACTTGAAACATTTCCAACATCCCGGCCCAGGACAAAAAGGCATTTGGGAAAATGCCTCTTGTGTTCTGACCAAGCTCTGTCACCGGGTTCCCAGTTCTCCAATTTTCCACCACAACAAAAACATGCCACTTGGTCACCAACACCTGTATAATAAAATCCAGCATTAGCTAATTCCTGTGGTGTCAACTGGCCTTTGAGGGGCCAGTTGTGAAAAGACTTTAACCTTGTTTCTTCACTGCACATAGAAGGGTTTTTAGGATACGAACTATCTGACATATCCACAACCTGCCTAGTTCTCAAAAGGTAATCTGCCTCCACATCAGGGTCATCCAGAGCACATCGGAGGGCTGAATTGCTGGAACCGTTTTCAGTTCTATTCTGGTAGTTCTGGGCAACAGGATCCATGCTATTTTCCAGAAAAGCAGATTCAGTAATAAACTTGCAGTTGGGGGCAAGCTGTTTGTGTCTCTCAACTGCAGAATCCCCAGGCACCCATCCTTCAATAGTTGCATGGCAACTGAAGCACTTCACTTTGTCACCTTCTCCAGTATAGATAAAGCCAGCTTGTGCTAGAGCTAACACCGAAATGGGAGAGCCCTGTGGAAATCCAACAAAAGTTCCCAGTCGGTCGCGTTCCTGTGCCCATTCCTGGGCACCATCAGTGTCTGCAGAGGCACAAGCTTCCAAGTTACATGGGACATTACACGACATCTCTTCATAAGCAGGGTTCTCCTTTAGATTTCCTAAACAAAGAATACATGTTTTAATTTCCCAGACAGAAGAATAGATCATACCCATATACAACCCTGGAAACTGGCTAAATTCAACTACCATCCTTTATGTATTAAAATAACACTTCTTCCTCTTCTCCCCCATTTCACCCTTGCCTGTATTACCTGCTACACAGAGGCAAACACTAAGGTATTAAAACCAAAATAATAAAAAATCTGTAAAGAAAAGCAGGAAGATCAAGATATCTTAGAGGTCTATAGACATTTACCTGGAGAACACACAGGTTTATAGCTTTAAAAGTATGTTCTATTTCTTAATAAAGATTGCAAGAACGAAATCGACAAAATATTTCACTAAAGTTCTGGCCAAAACCCTGCCAAAAGGCTTCTGAACCTGAAATACAAAGTTACTAAATTTAAAATTCTGATCTGAGCCAGACCACAGTTGCAAGATTTTAGAGCTCAGTTCTCAAACACAACTGTATATTATCCTCATATGAAGGCCATAACCCCCACGCCCATTACAGGTGGGCAGCAACTGGTGAAACCATCATCAAAAAGAAAAAAACTTTTTTACTACTGTTATATTGTAAAGACATATCTCAATTTATATTTTATCAAAATATCTTGTGAAATGAACTATCAGATATTTCACTGTGGCATTTTACCGAAGTGCTGTGCACTGCTTTTAAGATCAGTGTCTTGGGACTACCCAGCACTAGTGTTCATGTCCAGCATATTGCTTCCACTTTTCCACGTCCTGCCTACACTCTCTACAAAAATTCCTGTGCCTCTGCCATCACCTCAGCTTTTCCTCCCTTCCCTCCCTGAAAGAATGTCATTCTTCTTAGCACTTGTTCCTATCCCTGCCTACACTTTTCCAGGGTGAGTACCAACTACCAGTCCTGCCTCGCATCCCTTCTGTGCCAGAAGGCTGCTAAGAGCCCTCAAACAAGTCCCATCTTTGCTGAGGATGAAACAAAGCAACTTGCTACAGCAGGTCCTGTGCAAGAACCACAAAATGACAGTCATCACCTTCATCCCAACATGGATGAAGCCAAAGCACAGTAAACATTTATATCTTGTCCATACAAGTGCAGTGATACTATTGACCTAAAAAGTCTTGGCTATTGCTGATACACATCGTAAAGTGGTAAATTAAATTATATGAGACTGCCCAAATAAACTTCTTAGCACAAAGCAGTAATAGTTCAGCAATTAGCAAAAAGAAAGGCATATAAGGAAGAACAGAGTATGTACTTAATTGAACAAGTGTCCTTCTCCATTTTCTGTAAGAGAAATATAACTATTTCCAGTCTATGTAGGGCAGGCCAGCACACAAAAATATAGCTTCCTCAAGACCTGCATTAACATTGATTATACATTCTGTAATGTCAAAGCAGATGTTACAATGATTGCTTCTATAACACCAGATTTAGCTTCTACAAAACCTTTTTTAGGGTTTGGAAAGGGGAGGGGGAAATTAAAATGCCTATGTATTGCAGGATTGCTGCATCCTCTGCCAAGATGACAAAGATAATTAAGCTATAAGCAGGTGGAGAAAACATGACGTCAAACACCTGGCATGGGTGCTTCATGTAATCACAGATACAAGACTTCTGAGCATCAATTTTCATTCCTTCTTTCAGTTCATGACTAGTGTAAGAACACTAGAAATTATGCTGGGGCTTTCTGTTTTAGCTCAGTAAATTCAAAAATCGCATCTGAATAAATTCCATTGACTGACCTACAAATCTGACCTATATGCTTCTTTTGACTTCAAAGGGCAAAAAACCCCAAACCAGTATTACACTTAGTAATATGAAAGTTGTCATAAAACACCTATTTTTTTACATACATACATATATTGAAAACAATTGGTTTTTATAATGAAAGCTTAAAAGCTTTAATGTTTATTGCTCATGTCATAAAATCTTATTTTAAAGCCTCTAGAACTGTTCCTGTAAAGATCTCAAGTGACCTTAAGCATCTATCACTACTACACTGCATTCATGAAAGAATTGGTATTACTCAAAACCAGTTAGCTGCATAGCAATTTTCTTATCTGCATACCTGAGAGACTTTCTATAAGAACACAAAGCCTACCTCACATCCTTCAGTCTCCTTCTCAAACTGTTCATTGGAAAAAATCTAAACAAATGCATATGGCTTTTGCTGTACGAATAGCAACATATCTCTATTTCTATCGTATTTATATAAAAATCAGTTCAGCAGCAGTGAAAAAAACTCTTCCTATTTAAATTTTTTACATTTTAATTTTTTGTTTTATGTACATTAGTTTTTTCTAGAATGCTATGAATATTTCAAAAATCCTTCTGTTAACATGGTGAATAAAAAGAAATTATGCCCTCTACATGGTAATAATGAAAGTATTTGCCACATTTGGATTCTCTGGAGTTAAGCAATCCATCTCAATTCTCACAATCAAAACAGTATGAAAAGCACATACCAAGACAGCAATAAGTACTGACACGAAAGGTACAATCACAACAGATCAATTCTTTAATATGAACTAGTTTTTTCAAATTATATCAACCACATAATTTAATCATGATCTCTTGGAGCAAAAAAGTCCACCTATCATTCTAAAAGCCTCTCAAAGCCACATACATCTAACTACTGCAATGACAGAAGCAGGACCAGTCCCTCCCAGGTAGATGCAAGGTTTAACAATGCTCCAGCCACATTATGAAGCCCTTCCCTTACAACAGCCCCTCAAAACGTGGCTGGTTTACATTTCACTGTAGTTTTATCTATGAGAAACATCTTTATCAAGCATTTTGAGGCAAACTCCTTGCCTGTGTAAGTACTGTTTTATATACAACATTAGTGCTACTTTAAATATAGTATCATGTTCAGTTATTTCTATTTCGAACAACTGTTAAAAGCAACTATTCAAAGTGTAAAATTACAGCTAGCTTAGGAAGAGTATTTCTGCGCCAGTTTTTTAACAGTGGCCTAATTCCAGTTAGCTGGAATAATGATTTAGAACAATATCTGGCATCATAACAGCACTCAGACAGGTATGAACTGCAGCAGAAAAACGAGTGAGGGTAAATTTTTAAATAGTTTATGGCTAAGAAACATAAATTCAGAAAAATTTACCACCTAAGATGGGCACACAAGACTTTACAACATATACCAGTAGCCAACCTGAGTTCAGAGCATACTCTATGTATACTGCAGTTAATTAAGCCATTTTGCATAGGTTTTAATTAAGGACACGTGAATTAAAGGTAGAAGGTCCAGAAATGTTAGATAATCTCCACTTATAAAGCCCAGATATTTTAACTATTACTGAAGCATTCTATATCTTCTTATACAGCGAAAAAACAAAGTCTATTTTAGCCTGAAAGGCTTCCAGAACCTGAGCCAAGTTTAATCCTGCTTTTAAATATCTGAAGGCTATTTGCCATAAGACACCACCCTCTTTCAAGCTGAATTACCAATTTATACAGCCTATTGATTATGCTTCAGAAGAAAAAATAAAGACAAAAATATATAGCAAAAATGTTAACTTATTCAAAATGCAAAATAGTACACTGTGGTTCTGCAAAACAAACACGTTTCATTCAGCTTTAAAAATATTAACAGGTATTGATTTTATGCAAAAATACAACATGATCATATTATCTAGATCTGAAAAGCTTCAAAGGAAAAGCAGAAAACTCGCTTTTCCCTTTCAAGTATATTTTACTAAATATGATTATTTCCATCCTAAAGCAGATTGGCATTATAAGGAGTTACTTTTAATTCTTTTACATGAGTAGCATGGCAGTAACCTCCAAGTCAGAAATTTACTTGCACAGCCTCATGTTCCTGACCGAAGGGTACATGTTAGTGTTAATTGTTGACTGATTTTTGAAATGTGAGTAGTGCACCAAGTAAATATCAAACAGAACATACTGTACCAGCTGACACACAGATTATGCATGTCACCTCAACGAACTTCTGTTTCTGCCTGCTCAGCTGCAATTAGATCAAGGAAGGTGCATGCTACTAACTGAAAATGTACTTATAAAGATTATAAATGTACTTATAAAATGACCAGAAACATGATTTATTTAAACAGTGTTTACAAATTTTAGCATATTTGTATCTAATTATCAATAGCCATTTTAAAAAAAAGTTCTGTTTAGATTCTTTTAAATTTATTTTAGAAAGAGGGTATATATCTACAGAATGCCTCTTGATTCAGTGCCAAAGCTTACATAACCCCATCAGCTCAGCTTCATTTGTCTGTTCTTCCAACAGGTCCTACTTAGCCTCCCATCAGGGTTTGTCATCACAGGAAGTCAGTCAGCTGCTCAAGGTTATAGTAGGCTATTACATCCTCCTAATTTCTGCCTTTAGTCACAAAGACTTTTATGCTCTCCCCACTTTCAAAATGTACATAACCAGGTCAAGAGAAACATACCATTTTGAGAACTATTTTCACATTGGGTTTTTCTTCATGAAGAAGTCATATGGGTATGGAATACAGAAATTTTTAAAAAAGGATTCATGGCTGCTAAGGGCAGAGAGAAAAAAGCCTTTTTGTGAACTTGCAAGTTAAATGTCATCAGAACTTTAGCTGTATGTATGAGATGGAAGGAGTAAATACCAGCTGCTATAGGAAAAACTGGCATGCTGTAGCCTAAGATACTGCTCCTGTGGCTAAGAAACAAAAAAAAAAATTACTGAGTCAACAGGGGTTATTAAAAAGAACAGCCAGTACTAAAAAATGCCTATTAAAACCTGCAGTGCCCTGAGACGCATCTTCTTTCCTGAGTATGAGCTATGCTTCAGCTTTTAGTGCTACATCCTTCTTTTACAAATAATTTAAACTTCTAGTTGAAGAAAAATATGGAAAAAGAGAGCATTTTTCATCAGGGAGATATTATGACATGAAACTTCAGTTACAGCAACATGATTTATGCCACAGCAAAACTGCTGAATCTTCTGGATTCTATGGCAAAAGTTGGAGAAGCATCGGACCGGCACCTCCTGCCTCACCCACCGGTGAGGGCATTCCCTGGCCCACCAGTCCACAGCAGCCATGCTGAACTCATCACTCACAGACACTCAGCTGCAGCCTGAGGCAGAACAGCATCCTGATACTTTCTGGTGTCACAGCATGAATGTTTTGCTATTAAAGAATGAGAAGAATCTGCATACATACATATACATACATTTATATAAAAAGTATGTGTATTTATACACACACATCCCTCATCATCTTGTAAACTTGGAAATCTCTCTTGATTTATCCTCTATATTTTATATTTGGGGAAATGGGAATGACTTGGGAATTAATTCTATTATAATATTTTACCAAAAATGAAATACAAAAGTTGTGCCAGTTGAAAATACTCTGCTTGCCTTTTTATTTAATAAGAAACTCTCCAAAACATTGAAGGGGAAGGACAATGATCTGCAAGATATGTGCAGCTTCATTTTACATTTTATATGATAGGAGTGACACTCAATTCAAGCTTTGCAGCATGTCTTCATCTTAATAGCCTTTCAGTCTTCACACACAGCTACATTTTTCATGTTTGAAAATCTTGTGGTTTCTAGAGCGTGACTTTAAATAATCATGCTCAGAATATTTTGGACTAGAACTCTGCAAAAAAAACCCTGTGCTATAACAAATAAAAAGCAGCAAAGGACTGTACACTGTTAAACAAAACAATACAAAAGGTACTTACAATAGTTTTCCCTAAGATATTAGTATCCAATCAGACCAAGTATAGCAATGGCTTAATCAAAGCAGATACTGGTTTCATTGCTATTTTCCACAAATCTGTAGAACAAATTCCAATATTTACATTCCTGTTGGTAGAAAGAAAAAGAGGTTAAAAAGCTTCTTTTTCACATAACCTTCAGCATTGTTTATGAAGCCACAACTTTAAAACTATGACCAAAAAAAAATTAAATTTCTCTGCCTTGGCCAAGAAATCCAAATTAAAATATATTCTAAAGTTGAAAGAGTCTGAGGTCAGGGAAAGTCTGAAATGTATATGTTTTACTAAAACTAGCAAGGGACATAAATTGGGGATATTCCAGAAGATCCAAAGACAACAAAACAAAATCCTGGAACTAAAAACTAGAGGGCAGCAAAAAGGAGAAAGAACGTAACAGCAGACAGAATTAAATCCCATGATCCAGACTTCTCTACTCTCTCCTAGGAAATTCTGTATCTGATTATAAATTGGATTTTCTGGAACTCTTCAGCTCCCTGCAGCTGTACCACCCACGATGGGAGGACAGCAACGGACAGAAGTCCTATCACTGGTACCCACGGCCTGAAATGAAATCCATTTTCATACTTCTAAAATTGAGATATGAACACACACTTCCTTACTTTTCTGATAACAAATGCAAGTCTGTCTTGTATCAGTGGGAGCAGTCAAAAAAACCCACAACCAATCACCCTCATCAGCATTCTTTCACTTTTGCTGCTGGTTGCAAAAGGCAAGGTCAGGTGAAGCGCAAAACAATCATTAACTTACTACTTTGCCCTTCTTGGCCAGTGCTGTAGGTGCCAAACTTTTCATAGAAGGAAGTAGCTGGGGATTCTTTAAAGAACCTCAAAGAAAACTGCAAAGCAATCAAGTAGACAGCAAAAGGAAGCAATTAAGAAAATGAAAAATATCCAAATAAAAGCTTAACCAACCAATCCATCACACAAAAACTTGCTTTCTTAGAGACAATACTCCACTGTTGTCTTCTCTGTTATGTGGAAATTTACTTCAGGATAAACAATGAGTAATTAAGTTATTGTATTTCCTACTGCTCTTTGTCAAGGTATTAGATTAAAAAAAAAAGTATTTGACAAAAAGGTAAAACACGGTTTTTTCATGCAGTTGGTTGCTTTTCCTTCAAAAATGGTCTACTGTAAGATCCTGTAGTCTCTGTATGCTCATTTAGGAAACTAAATTCTCCCAGTTAGTTACATGAAATATTGCAATTAAAATCGCAATGTAAGACTGTAGCAGTGAAGGGATAATGAAATTAATGCTGCAAATATATTTGCATTTTGCAGCAGATGCAGATTAAAAACAGTGCAAAAATTACCCAAACCAAAAAGAGAACTTACACCCATTTATAGGGCTTTCAAAAAGAAGACAGACGCATCAGACAAGTAGTACAGAAGCAGAAATACACTTACTAGTAAAAAGAAAAATATAAGCATAAGATCATAGACATTGTGCAAAAGAGAACTGCTTGAACTTAAATTACCGCTGAAAAAATACCAAGTGAACTTCTCCCTATAGAATTCTTAATAACTGCTGTAATCGCAACAAAGAAAACCCGAACAGAACTGCATTTTCATTAACAAGAGGCAGTTCTAGAAAGGGATGGGTCTAATAGAAGAAAAATAACAAAAGAGTGGGCAAGCAGAGATAATATTCAAATATGTGAAAAGAACCACAGAGACCACAGAAGCGCTTATTAAATAGCAAATTTTTCATTCACTTTTGTAAAGGGCAGCACTGAAGGTTCCAACCGGAGCACTGCGGACCCTCGAGCCGGGGCACGGCTCGGGACAGGGTCTGGGCTCCGCCGGGGCGGCCCCGGCCCGGCACGGCCGCTCCCGCAGGCGGCGGCGCGCCCGTCCCCATGGCAACGCCTCGCCGGCCGGGACCACCCCGCCGGCTTTGTGAGCGGCCGGGGGCAGCGGCGGCCGCACCGGCCCTCGGCAACCCCGGCACGGCCGTGGAGGCGAGGGCAGAGCTGAGGGACCGAGCTCCCCGCTCCACGCGGGGAGCCCCGCCGAGCCGCCCGGAGCAGCGAGAGCGGGCAGCCGGAGAACCTGGCCCGCCTCGGGGTCCCGCCGCCGCCCCGGCCCCGCCGCTGCCGCGGACACTCA
>VZTE01005333.1:76935-93235 GCA_013397775.1 Eulacestoma nigropectus | reverse complement strand
AGGCCTCGGGCCCCATCCGGCGTGGGGCGGGGCAGGGAACGGCGGCCTCGGGGCGGCCCCGGGGAGCCCCTACCCCGCCTGTGCCGCTTCCCGGTGCTCTGTGGCTGCTCCATCCCTGGGAGTGCTCTGGAGAGAGACTTTGGACACGGGCCTGGAGGGACAGGACACAGGGAATGGCTTCCCAGTGCCAGAGGGCAGGGCTGGATGGGATCTTGGGCAGGAATTCCTGCCTGGGAGGGTGGGCAGGCCCTGGCACAGGGTGGCCAGAGCAGCTGTGGCTGTCCCTGGATCCCTGGCAGTGCCCAAGGCCAGGCTGGACATTGGGGCTTGGAGCAGCCTGGGGCAGTGGGAGGTGTCCCTGCCATGGCAGGGGTGGCACTGGAGGGGCTCTGAGGTCCCTTCCCACCCAAACCATTCCCGGGTTCCGTGATTAACACCAGGAACAACGGGCTGGGACGTTTGGCACAGTCTTGAGGCGGCTGGGAAGGAGGAATCGGCTCCCGGAGGGAAATTTGGGCTCTCTCCGGGCTTCTCCAGCCGGCCGGGCCGAGAGAGCCGCCGGCATCCGTGAGGATGGAGCCAAGGCCCCGTTCCCCTCCCCAGAGCCCTCAGGACACACCCCCGGCTCCTTCCCCCCACTCCGCCCGCTGTGGGGAGTTTGGTGGTGTTTTGTGGCCTCCTCTTGTCCTGCTGGAGCCGCTTTGTCCCCCCGCCCAGCGCCGGGGCGTGTCCCCTCTGCGCTGCCCTCGGGGTGCCTCGTCCTCCCCGCCGCTCTCCCCAAACCCTCCCCAGGAGCCGCGGGACACGGTTCCCTCACGCTGGAGGAGCCGTACGCTGCCCCCTCCCTGCTCTGCGCATCCCAGTTCCTGCTGGGCTCCCTCCGGAGCAGCTTCAGCTCCGTCCCCTTCCCGCCCCGGGCCAATCTCGAGACTCTTCGTTCCCACAAACTCTTGTTTTCCCCATTTTTTTTCCCGCTGAATTCCCTCCAGTGCTGCAGCCGCATTCCGGTTCCCGCCGGAGCTCCCGAGGGAACGCCCCGGGCTGGGTCTGGGGGGTTCTGGCAGCTGCTCCCCCCCCGTTTTCCCCCCGGGGAGGGGCTTTGCCAGAACAGCGCTCTCAGGGCCGCTGGAGGAGGGAGATTTGCATTGCAGGGGTGCTTCCTGTCCCCGGGTCCCCCGAACCTGGGTGAGACCCCAAAATTCCTGTCCCGGGGACCCCCAAATCTGGGTCACCCGGTGGGGCTGGGGGTTGCCTGGGTGAGAGCCCCAGGATTCCTGTTGGATAAAGGGATGTCCCCAGGACGGGCCGCCCCATCCCAGGGGGAGTTTGGGCTTTTGGGGCTGGTTTGTCTTCCCGAGCACTCAGAGCCTCTGCAGGGCCGGGGTCTCTGCTCCGGTTCCTCTGGGCTTTTCCCTGGCCTGTCTGGGTTCTTTCTGGTATAACAGTGGTAATAGCAATAATAATAATAATAATAATAACGATAACAGCAACAATAACAACGTTATTGTTAGAGCAGCTCGGCCCCAGGTCAGCAGCTTCTCCCCTTTTATTGTGCTGGTTCACCCTGCTCCTTTCTGAGGTTTATCTGCCGGCTCTCGGAAGGAATCCCAGTTACTTTCCAGGTGTTCCGGGCCCAGCCTGGTTCCGTCCAGCATCTTCCTGCCCTCGGAGCTGCTGGGCGATTCCAGCCCCAGCCGTGGGGCAGCGGGAGCTCCCCTGGCGTGGGGTGGGAGGGCTGGGGTGCTCCGGGGGGACCGTTCCCAGCCGGGGCTGGCTGGGGGAGCTGCCTGGGAGGTGTGTGGGTAAGCACAGGTCTTTCTGCCTTGTTTTTGGGCACAGAGACCAAAACCGGGCGTTTCGGAGCTCACGGAGGCAGACAGGAGCTGCGGGAGCCGCTCGGGCGGGGGGGCCCTTCCCCAGGTTAAGGCCTCTCCTCGTTACCCGTCCCGGCCGGCGCGGCTGGGAGTGGCAGTGCTCTCCTTGCCCCGGCTTTCAGCCGCTCCGTAGGAACAGAACGCTCGTGACTGGGTCCTTTGGAGGTGACTGTGCCCCTGGAGCTCCGTGAGGGCAGCGTCCCGCAGGAGCTGCTCGTGGCGCCTGCGCTCGGGGCCGTGGCTCTTGGAGGAAAACGGGAAAGAAAAGCTCCTTTCCCCTGTTTCTGGCCCCTCCAGCCCTGCTCCTTTCCCTCGCCGCGCTCCCGGGCGCAGGCACAGCCCCGGGGAGCTCCAAGGGAGGGTCGTGCCCAGGGTTCCCTCGGGAGTGGGAATCCTGGCAGTGGTGGGTTTGCTGCCCAGCGTCCCTGCGGGGCCCGTGGGGACAGAACTGATTGCCCACTCGGGGGTGGCAGCAGGGACAGGCCCCGGCTCGAGGGTCACTGTGGCAGTGCTGGCACTGGCTGGGCACTCAGGCGCAGGCCGAGGCTTGGGGCCACGGTGTCACTGGTGGGACAGGCCAGGGCTTGGGAGTCACTGTGGCGCTGGTGGCCCTGGCTGGGCGCTCCCTTGTCGCCGGCGTTTGTCTCTCAGGTGCCCTGGTCTGCATCGAGCCCCTGGGATTGACCCCCAGAGCTTTGCTTGGATCCTCTTGTGTGGCCGCACCGTGTCCACGCCGTGCCACCCGTCACGGGGTGTCCCTGCCATCCCTGGGGCAGTCTGTGCCCGTTCCTGAGCGCTCAGCCCTGGTCAGTTCTGTCCCATTTGCCTCCGCTGGGACGAGCTCTCGGGGTTGGGTTCCTGCTGCTTTTGTCTTTCTGGAGTTGTAAGCACAGGATCCTGGAGTGGGTTGGGTGGGAAGGGACCTCAGAGCCCCTCCAGGGCCACCCCTGCCATGGCAGGGACACCTCCCACTGTCCCAGGCTGCTCCAAGCCTCAATGTCCAGCCTGGCCTTGGGCACTGCCAGGGATGTGGGAAGCTCTCTGAGCCCTCCCTGTTTGCCAGGGGGGTCAGAGCCATCATGGGGATGGGAAGGCAAAGCCTAAAGCTGAGTTTGGGTGCCTGAGTCACTCTGTGACGGTTCAGATTTGGCACTGGGGACCCCCAACTCTGAGTGAGATCCCCACAGTTCCCGTCCCTGGGGTCTCTAGCAGGACCTGGGGTTCAGGTTTGGGTCTGGAGGGCACTGGGGGTTCAGGTTTGTCAGCCCTCGTTCTTGCCTTTCCTGCTGGTTATTCCTGGGAAATGGGGCCGGACGTGGCGGAGCAGCTCCGAGCTTGCACAGCACTGGAGAGCTCGGCTGAAGGTGCAAGCTGACCTAAATCCCAGAATTTGAGGATCCTTCAGCCAGCCGGGTGCTGGCGGCCGTGTGAGGGCTGATTCCAGCCCCGCTGGGGTTTCCTGAGGCAGAGGAGCCGTGCCCAGCGTGGGGATTGGCCTTCTCCCGGCTTTCTGAGCTTCACGGCTGCAGTGTCTCTGCGTCCCTGGTGTCTGGGGCAGAGCCGTGGAAGAATGTTCCGTGTGGATCCGTGGCTGTGAGCTGGGTGTTGGGGTTTTGGTGTGGGTTGAGTGCAGGTTGGTTTGGGTCTTGGTGGTGCTTCAGGAAGTGCTTTCAGGGAAGGAAATCCTCTGGCTTGTAGCCAGCAGGGTTCCTTGGAGTGGCTGGGCCTGGCGTTTCGCAGTCCCTTTGACCTGTCCCCAAAGCTCGTTTATTGATGATATCGGGGAGCAGAGTGACCCCTAATTAAATGAAAACCCACCAGAGCACCTTGTACCAGATGAAGTGTCCTGGCAATAAGTTTGAAGTCCTTTCCCACTCCTATGGGAATAAACTCTCCTGGCCCTGTGCCCTGTGACCACAGGGGCCTGGGAAAGGTCCCCTGAGGGTCCCCAGTGCCCCCCTCTCCAGGCGCAGCCCTGGCCCCTTGGTGATGGCAGTGAGGCCGTGGCTCAACCCGTCCTCTCCTCAGGGCTTCAGCCTGACCCAGAATGTGGGGTTTGGACTGCCAGGACACCATGGGAAATGTGAAATTCCAAATGCCCAGGGTGTGCCCGGGGACGAGCTCGCTGGCTGTTTGTGTCCTGGAGCCCTTGGCCAGCGCTCCTGGGCCGCCGCGAGCTGCGGAGCAGCACCGGGAGTCTGCTTGGGCGCAGCCTGGGGTTGCCAAGCCCCTTTAGGCCCTGGAAGGGGCTCCAAGGCCTCCCTGGACCCTCCTCTTCCCCAGGTGAGCACCCCCAGCTCTCCCATCCCGTCTCCATGGCAGAGGGGCTCCAGCCCTCAGTCGAGGACTGAGAATTTCTTTATTTCCTGACGCTGCTTTACGTTTTTCCCTGCCTGTTCTGCTGCCCTCCGCAGCTGTTCCTGCTAAATGCTCCATCAGGGTGGGATTTCCCAGGACACCGATCCCAGGTCAGCATCGCTGGGGCTGCCTGAGGGTGCAGGAGCCGATGTCGTTCAGTTCTCGAAGGCTTTATGGAATTCCTGAATGTGCCGTGGGGAGGTTCAGGCATAGAAACAGCTTCTTGTAGTCATTGGTGCTCACAGCCCATTAATAATTGTGCTCTTTGCTGAGTCGGTGGCTCCCAGAGGGATTATCCGTGTGCTCTGGGGTGGGTGGGTTTGGGAGGATCTCCTGTGTCTGCCTCCATGTCCATCCAAACTGGGAATTACCAGCCTGTTAATTGAGGGGAGAAAGAGTTTAATGAGAGGGTTTGGTGGGATTGTGGCTGTTGTAGGTGTTGAGTTTCTTAACTTTTTGTTTATTCCCAGTTTGGGAACTTCTGATGAGGGTAAATAAATCCAGAGTGGACATTTACGATGCCTCCAGGTTTTTCTCGCTCCCTGTCAGAGTCATTAGAGGGGAGTTTTAGACCAGGAGTAGCTGGAGATACCGGAGTTACTGCCCATGGAGCAGCACATGTCGTGGAGGCAGCTGGGAAAGGAGGATCAGGGCCTGGGAACAGCAAAGGCGCTTGTCTGAAAGCTCGGGAAAGACTCTCCTTGACCCTGCTGTGGTCAGTGCTGGTGGTGGACAGGCATTCCACGGGGGAAGCGTGCTGTGTCCCATGGGAAGCTGCGAGGAGCTTCCACCTGGATGTGGCAGGGACGGAAGAGCCCCATGGATGTGGCACCTGGGGACGTGTGGCAGTGGTGGCCTTGGCAGTGCTGGGGAACGGTTGGGCTCCATGGGCTCCGGGGCTTTCCAGCTCAGAGGATTCTGTGGAAGGAGGAAGGGAGAGGAGAGGGGAGCCCGTGGGCTGCTGAGGGTCCCAGCCCTCCTCGGCTTCTCTGGGCCCTTCGGGTTCCGCAGTCGGCTCCAGCTGCGTTCCAGGCTACAGTGGCCGTGGAAAGATCTCCTAGCAGAAATTCTGGGAGTGGCATCAGGAGCTAGGCCCCGTGCTGTTGCCAGCGATTAAGTTTTCCTGTTCCATGTGCAAGAGACTGGGTTTTCCTGGGAATGAGCCCGGATCACGCTGATCCTGCCCGGTGCTGCCCTCGTGTTCCCCTGTGCGATGCCGGAGAGCCCTGGGAACCCTGGCCCAGGGTTTGGGGCTGGAGCACCGGTGGGGATGGAGCCTCTGGGCACCGCTGTCCTGCCCGGGGGAGAGATTTGGAGAGGGGATTATTTCTTCTTGCAGACTGGAATGCAGCTGGAAGCAGGGCTGGGCAGGCGGAGGTTTATGACAAAGAGCTGTTTGGCTGTTGGAGCGGCTGGCCAAGGGTCGTGATGGAGTTGCCTTCGTTAGTGAGGCTGCAGTGAGGACCAGAGATGGGCTTTAGGGATGCAGGGGTTTGATTTCACTGAGCTCAGGGAGGTCCTGCGGCCCAAAGGCTGTCAGAGACAAGGGGTGCAAAGCTCATGGAATTGGCTCAAGTTTTGCTCCCAGGTTTCCTTATCAGCTGGGTTTGGGGTTTTTAACCATGCTGCCCAGGGAGGTTTGGAGTCCCCATCCCTGGAGGTGTCCAGGGAAGGCCTGGACGTGGCACTCAGTGCTCTGGGCTGGGGACAAGGTGGGAATGGGTCACAGGTTGCACTCGATGGTCTTGGAAGGCTTTTCCAACCTGACTCTGGGATTCAGTGACAGTCTGTTCCCGAGCCCCAGCCCAGCCAGGGGGCTCTGGGGTCTGTCTGGTGTTTCCCTGGCTCAGCAGTGCCCCGATCCCACACGCAGGACTGAGCCTTGGGTGGGTGTCCCAGTGCCAGCACCTTCCCAGCCCCAGCCTGAGCTGGGATGGCAGCACGGTGAGGGCTCTGCAGTCAGGGGAGTTTGGGCAGTCATGGAGTGGTTTGGGTGGGAAGGGACCTCAGAGCCCCTCCAGGGCCACCCCTGCCATGGCAGGGACACCTCCCACTGTCCCAGGCTGCTCCAAGCCCCAGTGTCCAGCCTGGCCTTGGGCACTGCCAGGGATCCAGGGACAGCCACAGCTGCTCTGGCCACCCTGTGCCAGGGCCTGCCCACCCTCCCAGGCAGGAATTGCTTCCCAAGATCCCATCCAGCCCTGCCCTCTGGCACTGGGAAGCCATTCCCTGTGTCCTGTCCCTCCATGCCTTGTCCCCAGTCCCTCTCCAGAGCTCTCCTGGAGCCCCTTGAGGCCCTGCAAGGGGCTCTGAGCTCTCCCTGGAGCTTCTCCTCTCCAGGTGAGCACCCCCAGCTCTCCCAGCCTGGCTTCAGAGCAGAGGGGCTCCAGCCCTGGAGCATCTCCGGGGACTCTCTCTGGCAGGACAGGGCCGTGTTTCCATTGGGCAATTTGGAGTGTCTGCAGCCCCCTGAGCCCTCAGTGCTGCCCCGGCCCTGCCCACTGACCACGCCGTGGTTTTCCCACAGGTCCATGCTTGGGAGATCTCGGACCAGCTGCTGCAGATCCACCAGGATGTGGAGTCCTGCTACTTCGCGGCGCAGACCATGAAGATGAAGATCCAGACGTCCTTCTATGAGCTCCCCACGGATTCCCACGCCTCACTCCGGGACTCTCTGCTGTCCCACATCCAGAACTTGAAGGACCTGTCCCCAGTCATTGTCACACAGGTGGGTGCTGGCAGGGGAGGGATGGAGCCGCTCCCTCCATGTCCTGCTCCTGGCAGTCGCTCTGGAGCCGCTCTCCCTGGGCTGGAGAACAGGGAGGGCTGATCCCTGCTCCCGGCCTGGCACAAGATTGTTTTCCCTCCTCCATCGCTTGGATCCTTTAGTGACATCCATTACTGCATCCTCGTTTGCTGTGTGGAGAGGAGGGGCAGGGGTTCTCCCTGTGCTCTGCTGCGGAGACCAAACCCAGCAGCGCCCTGGGTGTTCAGGAGGATTTCTCTGCACCCTCCATTCCCGTTATCCGTACGCTCCTGTGGCACTGGGGGGTCTGACACCCCAGGCTGAGGCCAGGGTGCTCCTCCAGCCCCTGACTGTTCTGGCAGGGAATGTCCCCCCTGGGGGCAGCCGGCGTTCCGCAGTCCGGGGATGGTGGAGATGGATCCCAGAGCTCCCTGCCCGCAGGCGATGTTGAGAGTGATTCTGGAGTTACCTGCTGCCAGGGGTGTTAGGGCTGGATTCCAGGGCTGCCTGCCAGCCCTTTCGCCTGGGCACATCCCAGCACTCCCCACACCGATCCGTGCGTTTTCCCGTTCCCTTCCAGCTCGCTTTGGCAATAGCTGACCTCGCCCTGCAAATGGCTTCGTGGAAGGGCTGCGTGCAGACACTGGTGGAGAAGTGAGTGACTGTTCTGTCTCTGGACTGGGGGTTGTCCCGTGGGCTGTGTCGGGCGGGTGGTTCCCGTGTGGTCCAGGAAAGGGCAGTTCTTCTGCTGTGGCCCCTGGTTTCAGGTGCCCTGGGGGGTGGCAGGAGGGGCTGTCTGCCGTGCACGCTTCCCTGCCCACAGCCCAGCACTTGGCGCTTTTCCTCATCCCTGTTTTGTTTGGGATGATCCCTCTCCCCTCGGCTGTAGCTGTGCTGCGGGATGGAGCAGTGAGGCTGGAGCCGGTCACTGTCGGGTGTCCCCAGGTGTCCCCAGGGGATGCCACACGCTGCTGCACAGTGACAGCAACAGCCTCTGGGGCTGCCACCACGCTGAGGTGGCCCTGTGTCCATTGGCAGCAGGAGGGGACGGGATTTGTCCGGGCGGTGGCACCTGGACACACAGAGCTCGTGGGCTGGGAAAGCTCCTGTCACCGCTCTGTTGGAAATCCTGGGCTGAGCCGTCCCGGAGGCTCCTCTTGGCCTGGCTGTGCCCCTGTGCTGGACACTGCCTGTCCTTGAGGTGACACCTGCCAAATCCTTGGAATATGGAATCCTGGGACGCTTGGGGTGGAAGGGGCCTTAAAGCCCACCCAGTCCCACGCCCGCCGCGGGCCGGGATGCGCCTCCAGCTCTCGCTGTGCCGTTCCCAGTGCTGAGGTGTTCTCCTGTCCCTGCTCCCGCGCTCAGGTACAGCAATGACGTGACGTCGCTGCCCTTCCTGCTGGAGATCCTGACGGTGCTGCCCGAGGAGGTGCACAGCCGCTCCCTGCGCATCGGGGCCAACCGCCGCACCGAGATCATCGAGGACCTGGCCTACTACTCCAGCACCGTGGTGTCCCTGCTGGTGAGCGGGGCCGGGCCTGGGCAGCGCCTCCCGCCGCAGCTCCCTCTGTCCCCCCAGCGCCCGGCCCAGGTCGTGGGATCGTGGAATCGTGTGTGTTGGAAAAGCCCTCAGAGCCCGCACGTCCAACCATCCCCCAGCACTGCCAAGGCCACCACTGACCCTGTCCCCAGGTGTCCACATGGCTTTGAAATCCCTCCAGGGATGGGGACTCCACCCCTGCACTGGGCAGCTGTGCCAGGGATGGACAGCCCTTTCCAGGAAGGAATTTTCCCAGTATCCAACCTAAGCCTCCCCTGGCACAACTCGAGGCTGCTTCCCCTTATTCTGTGTCAGGAGATGGAGCTGAGCCGTGTCCTCTGCTCAGCAGCTCAGGTGTTGCTGGAGAAGCCTTTCCCCATTCCGTGTTCATCCCGGGGCAGTTCCCTGCCAGTGCCACCGCAGCCATCGGGGCAGCCCAGCTCCACCTGTTCCTGGGAGAGGTTGTCTGAGCAAGCCTTTGCTCACTCTGAGATTCCTTCACCTTCCTCGAGTCCCCTTCCCAGTGCCACCCTGCCCAGCCAGCCCCAGCTTTTCCGGGGGCACCTGGGGTATCCTGGCTGGAGTATCAGGAGTCCCCGCACTGTGCTGTTCTCTCCAGCCCCAGCTTTTCCCGGGACCCCTGGGAGATCCCGGCTGGCACATCAGGGAGTCCCTGCACTGGGCTGTCCTCTCCAGCCATGTCCAGCCCCAGCTTTTCCCAGGATCCCTGGGAGATCCCGGCTGGCACGCTGGGGACACAGGCAGTGTCACCACGCTCTGGTGCTCGCGGCTGCTCAGAGCTGACACAGGATCACCTGCACATTCCTGCTCCCTCTGCACCTGCCTGGAGCTTTCCTGAGCTTTCCCTGTTGGTGCCAGCACAGGCATTTCCATCACCTGCCTGAAGAGCCAAATTTGCATTTTCTGTGTGGGATTTGAATGCCAAATTCCCGTTTTCAGTTACAAATGGGGGGTCAAAGCAGCCTTCCAGGGACTGGGATGAGGCCCAACATTCCGCCTTTAGGACTGAAGTGTCGAGTGAGGAGAGAGGATTTCTGGAAGCTCTCATGCAAGAATTCCTGGGCCAGTCCAGGGGGTCTGGGATCTTTCTCCATGTCCTGCCTGTCCACCTCTTCCCCCTTTCCCTGTGCCTGTCGAGGCCGGGGCTTTGGGCAGGGCTCTGCTGGGTGCTGGGCTGCAGCTGGAGAGTTGGCCAGCTCTGGGAATGAGCTGCTGCCATCCCACAGCCCGGCACATCCTGGCCTGGGCACTGGGATGGCGTGTTTGGAATGTCCCTCGGGACAGGTCTGGCTCTCAGCACCAGCTTCTCTCTGCAGAGGTGGTTTGTGGGGAGAAGGGTTAAACTGGGATTTGTCAGGTGGTGACATCCCTGGTGGCTGTGCTCCGCTGGCCTGACACGGGTCCTGCAGGAGTGGGAATGAGGGAGACGCTCCGGCTGCTCTCGCTGCTCCTGCGACAGCCGCTGGAGCTGGCAGGGGAGCCTGGGCTCTGTCCCTCCCGCTCCCTGAGTCCGGGGCTGTTGGTGACAGGGGCGCTGGGAGCAGCCTCCTTCTGGAACGTTCTCATGTGGACTGCGGAGGATGTTGCCGGTTATTTCCCACGGATCACCGCCGGAGTCGGATCCTGACCGGTTCTCCCGTGTCCCCGCAGGTGACGTGTGTGGAGAAGGCGGGCAATGAGGAGAAGATGCTCATCAAAATCTTCCGGTGCCTGGGCAGCTGGTTCAACCTGGGTGTCCTGGACAGCACCTTCATGGCCAACAGCAAGTTGCTGTCCCTCCTCTTCGAGGTGCTGGTGAGTGTTTCCCAGGAAGTAGCGGGGCTCCGGGAGCGTTTGGACACCGCTCCCAGGGAGGCATTGGCTGGGATTGCTGGGGTGTCTGTGCAGGGCCAGGAGCTGGATCCGTGCTCCCTGTGAGTCCCTTCCAGCTCAGGATATTCCATGATTCTTTGGTGATTGCTGAGCTTTTGTGCCTTGCAGCAACAGGACAAGACATCGTCCAACCTGCACGAGGCGGCGTCGGACTGCGTGTGCTCGGCCCTCTACGCCATCGAGAATGTGGAGACCAACCTGCCCCTGGCCCTGCAGCTCTTCCAGGGCGTGCTGACCCTTGAGAGTGCCTATCACATGGCTGTGGCACGGGAGGACCTGGACAAGTGAGGGACAGGGACCTGCGCCGTGGCCGGGAGGGGACGGGCAGCACAGCACTGACCCGGCTGGCGCCGTGTTGGCCTCCAGATGGAGATACCGGTGCCAGGAGCATCAGCAGGGCTGGGGGCACCGGGGCTGGGCAGTGCCCGTCCCTGTGCTGGGCACTCGTGGGGTCACACCCAAATCCTGGGGGCAGGTCTGGGCCCCTCACTGCAAGAGGGACATGGAGGGGCCCAGGGCCGGAGGCTGGGCTGGAGCCGTGCCCTCACACCTGGCACTGGGCTTTTGGAAAAGTAGGAGATCAACAGTTCAGCAGATTTGGGTGTTGGAAGCCCGTGTTCGCAGCCACTTCCCTGCTGGCGCGTTTCCCAGCTGCTGACGAAGCACGAGTTGGGGTTTCTCGCTCTGGCCGAGGCTCTGGGCACGTTTTGGCCCAGCCCTGCCCCGCGCTGGGGTGAAGCCCGTGAGGCTGATCCGACCCTTGTCCCGCCTTGTCGCTCCCCAGGGTGCTCAACTACTGCCGTGTGTTCACCGAGCTGTGCGAGACCTTCCTGGACAAGATCGTGTGCACCCCGGGCCAGGGCCTGGGCGACCTGCGCACGCTGGAGCTGCTGCTCATCTGCGCCGGGCACCCGCAGTACGAGGTGAGCGGGGCAGCCGCAGCCCAGAGCCCGCCCTCAGAGCCCCTCAGAGGGGAAGGTCTTTCCCTTCTGTTGCCACACAGTCGTGGCCTTGCCCCCTGTGAGCTGCTGGCTCTGGAATGCCTGCTCTGCCCTTGTGGGCAGGACTCTGGCTTCATGTTTCCTTCTGGGCGTCCTGGCAGTCTGGGACGGCCAGCACAGCTCCGAAACCCCTGTTAGTGCTTTCCCACATGTT
The DNA here is from genome assembly GCA_013397775.1 of Eulacestoma nigropectus. NCBI lineage: Eukaryota > Metazoa > Chordata > Aves > Passeriformes > Eulacestoma > Eulacestoma nigropectus. The sequence continues at coordinate 81,666 of VZTE01005333.1, read as the reverse complement.
AAAGTCGAGCTCAGTGGGGATTTGTGGTTCCAGGGAATTTCGCCCTGCGAGTGACTGAAATGCTGGTTCACTCCAAGGCTCCCACCCGCCTGCCTCAGGAGCAAAACTTGTCATCGTTTTGGCCTCTTTTTATCCTTTATTTATTGTTTATCCTTTGATTCTTCCCAAACTGATAATTAAGTCCCCATAGCTGATCCCTGCCTGTGTTCAGTGGATGGAAGGGGTTGCATGACGGGTTTGCCGTGGGAGGTGCAGAGCGGCTGTGCTCCAGCAGGCCCCACGCGCTCGCTGGGGTCCCTGGGACCCTTTTCCTCCCTTCCCAGCTCTGTTAAGCTCAGTTTTCCTTGGCCACGGCCTCGTCCTGTGCCGTTGGTGCTGCTCTGCAGCTGCTCCTGGCCAAATCCGCACTCGTGGTTTTCGTGCAATAACCGCACGATAAATAAAAGAACCCACCACAAAGGGGCAGTGCCTGCTTCCAGCCCGAGCTGCTGGGGCCCTGCTCTGGGGTGGTTCTGGGCTGGAGAGGCTTTGGCTGCCAAGGGCTGGGGCACGTCTTCGGGGTCACTGCGGGGTTCCAAGCCCTTTACTGAGTGACAGGCAGAGAAATCGGTGGCTCTGGGGGAGCCCATCCCCGTGTCACCACTGCGTGACACCGCGGCACCGACACAGATCCGTGGTGCTGCCACTGCCGGCACCCCAGGGAGGGTTTCTGTTTCTCCGTCGGGACCACTGACAGTGGGGAAAAAATGTTCTGCTGCTAAAGAAATGCTGGATTTGTCTTTCCAAACAGGTGGTAGAAATTTCCTTTAACTTCTGGTACAGACTGGGGGAGCACCTGTACAAGACGGACGATGCTGTGATCCACAGCATCTTCAAAGCCTACATCCAGCGCCTGCTCCACGCGCTGGCCCGGCACTGCCAGCTCGACTCCGACCACGTAAGGGCCCTGTGGAACAGCCGGGACAGGGGGATGTGTGTGTATGGAACAGCCAGGACAGTGGGATGTGTGTGTCCCTATAGCAGCCTGGGGGGCAGTGGGATGTGTGTGTCCCTATAGCAGCCAGGGGGGCAGTGGGATGTGTGTGTCCCTATGGAACAGCTGGGACAGGGGGATGTGTGTGTCCCTATGGAACAGCGAGGGGTGCAGTGGGATGTGTGTGTCCCTATGGAACAGCTGGGACAGGGGGATGTGTGTGTCCCTATAGCAGCCAGGGGGGCAGTGGGATGTGTGTGTCCCTATATCAGCCAGGGGGGCAGTGGGATGTGTGTGTCCCTATAGCAGCCAGGGGTGCAGTGGGATGTGTGTGTCCCTATGGAACAGCTGGGACAGGGGGATGTGTGTGTCCCTATAGCAGCCAGGGGGGCAGTGGGATGTGTGTGTCCCTATAGCAGCCAGGGGGACAGTGGGATGTGTGTGTCCCTATAGCAGCCAGGGGGACAGTGGGATGTGTGTGTCCCTATAGCAGCCAGGGGGGCAGTGGGATGTGTGTGTCCCTATAGCACCCAGGGGGGCAGTGGGATGTGTGTGTCCCTATGGAACACCCGGGGTGGGGGGGACGTGTCCGGTTGTGCTGTCGTGTACCAGGGCTTCTCCAATGGCTCTGGGGCCCTGCAGGGCAGCATCCTGTGCTTTTAGGGATTCCAGGAATGAGTGAGAGGGGTAAATCTGCTGCATTAAACCTCTCTCAGTCAGTTTTTGCTCTGCTGGACAGCTGGAGGCTGCAGGGAGACCCTCTCCCACCTTCCCTCGATGGTTCCCCTTGGAGAGCTGTGTGGTCCCTGCTCGAGGTGGTTTTGTTGGGATAAAGCTGGCATGGCTCACTGGCCATAGTTGGCATCTTCTATGCAGTCTGGGATGGTTCATCCTCTCCTCCCCTCCTCAGCGTCTCATCCCCTTGCTTCCCCTCCCTTCCTCTGCCTGTTGGAGCAGGAATACGCAGTGTGTGCTCAGGCTGGTCATGTTTTCATTGGGCTCAGCTCTCCAGTCCCTCCAGCAGCCTGGTCTGGGACAGGAGGGCAGGAATGATGGATCTCCCTAAAACAGGATCACTGGTGTTCCCCTGGCTGTGACTGAGTGGGAACCTGGATTCCCCTGAGCTGCCCTTGTGCTCTCCCTCCTCTCCCTCAGGAGGGTGTCCCGGAGGAGACCGATGACTTCGGGGAGTTCCGGATGCGTGTCTCAGACCTGGTCAAAGACCTGATCTTCCTGGTGGGCTCAGTGGAGTGTTTTGCTCAGGTGGGTTTGCGGGAGTGCAGCAAATCCCAAAGGAGGTCACCGAGCCCTGGTGGCCTTTGGGACTGGAGGGGGTCACACACATCTCGTGCACGAGGAAGCGTGTGGTGGGAGCTGTTGTGGGAGAGCGGGAGGTGTGGGGGCAGCGGGAGGTGTGGGGGCAGCGGGAGGTGTGGGAGAGCGGGAGGTGTGGGAGAGCGGGAGGTGTGAGAGCAGGAGGTGTGAGGGCAGCGGGAGCTGTCTGACATTTTGGGGAAAGCCGCTGTGGTCCCACAGTTTCGGGGTGGCCTGTGGGGTTTCTGCGGGCCCACGGCTGAGGCGGGGTGTGATGAGTGAGGGGCGGGAGTTTGGGGACGGGAGGGATCAGGAACAGAGCTTTGGGGGCAGGGGGTTGGTGCTGGGGGTCCGTGGCCCCTCGGTGACCGTCCCCTCCTGCAGCTCTACGCGACGCTCAAGGACGGGAACCCGCCCTGGGAGGTGACGGAAGCCGTGCTCTTCATCATGGCCTCCATCGCCAAGAGCGTCGACCAGTGAGTCCCGCCCGTGTCCGGGGCGCTGGGGCCAGGGCTGCCTCCGTGTGACACACACACACCGCAGATATCCCAAGGACATTCCCATCCCTGGCAGTGTCCAAGGCCAGGCTGGACGGGCCTTGGAACAACCTTGGGACGGTGGAATGTGTCCCTGCCCATGGCAGAGGTGGCACTGAGTGGGCTTTAAGGTCCGTTCGCACCCAGACCATTCCTTGGGGATCCTTCCACATCCAGGCGGAGTTTTCCTGGGCATCTTCAGGGAAGGTTGAGTCGCTGAAAGTGTTTCCTCCCTGTTAGTGACAGTGGAAGCATGGACAGGTGACAGCCAGGGTGGTGAGCCCACGGCGAGTCCTGTGCGCTGCCAGCAGTGGGACAGCCCGGCTGACCTTCCCTGGGCTGGGAATGCTGTCCCTCCCTCCCCTGGGACACTGTGATCCCCACCCCTCTCTTCCCTGGGAGGCTGTGATTGCCGTCACTCCCTTTTCCAAGGAGGCTGGTAGCACCATCCCTCCCTTCCGTGTGAGGCTGGGAATCCTATCCCCCTGTTCCCCTGGCGCCTGGAGGAGTCACCTCAGTCCCTTCGCGTCCCCAGCTCCTGTTATCTATGTTGAGGCTGCTCCTGCTCATTTTTCCTGTGTCCTGTTCCTGGGAGCGCTGGCTGGAAGCACTGGGGACTCTGCTCCCGCCAGCCCGTCCCACGAGGCTCCGGTCTGGGATCGCCCCATCCCGCCCTCCCACGCCCGAGCAGCCGGTTCCCAGATAAGGAACCCCCCTGGTGGTGGTGGGGCTCTCCCCGGAGGTGTTCAGTGTTCCCTGTCTGTTCCCTGCTGTGGCACTGGCATCCCTGGGGATCTAGTGGGGTATCCCTGGGGGTGTCCGTGGGAATCTGCTGGGGCATCCATGGGGATCTGCTGAGGCATCCCTGGGGGTGTCCGTGGGAATCTGCTGGGGCATCCATGGGGATCTGCTGAGGCATCCCTGGGGATGTGCTGGGGTATCCCTGGGGGCATCCCTGGGGATCTGCTGGGGCATCCCTGGCGATCTGCTGGGCTATCTGTGGGGAACTGCTGGGGCGTCCCTGGGGGTCTGCTGGGGCATCCCTGGGGATCTGCTGGGGCATCCATGGGGATCTGCTGGGGCATCCCTGGGGATCTAGTGGGGTATCCCTGGGGGCATCCCTGGGGATCTGCTGGGCTATCTATGGGGAACTGCTGGGGCATCCCTGAGGATCTGCTGGGGCATCCATGGGGATCTGCTGAGGCATCCCTGGGGATGTGCTGGGGTACCTGTGGGGATCTGCTGGGGCATCCGTGGGGCTGAGCCTCATCCTCACAGGGCTTGTCCCAGTGTGCTCCCGGTCACATCCCACGTTCAGCGTGTCCGGTCTGGCGGTGGGTCCGGCTCCGGCAGCCCCTCCCAGCCCACACCGCGGCGCTCCGGGAGCTGAGCCGAGCCTGTCCCGCAGGGAGAACAACCCGACGCTGGTGGAGGTGCTGGAGGGCGTGGTGCGGCTGCCCGAGTCGGTGCACACGGCCGTGCGCTACACCAGCATCGAGCTGGTGGGCGAGATGAGCGAGGTGGTGGACAGGAACCCGCAATTCCTGGGTGAGTCCCGCGGCCCCGCGGCCCCCCCCGTGGCCGCCCGCCGCCCCCTGACCCCCTGTGTCCGCAGATCCCGTGCTGGGCTACCTGATGAAGGGGCTCTGTGACCGGCGCCTGGCGTCGGCCGCGGCCAAGGCCATCCACAACATCTGCTCCGTGTGCCGGGACCACATGGCCCAGCACTTCTCGGGGCTGCTGGAGATCGCCCGCGCCCTCGACTCCTTCGCGCTGTCGCCCGAGGCCGCCGTGGGGCTGCTCAAGGGTCAGTATCCCTGGGATCTGTGGGGTATCCCTGGGATCTGCGGGGTATCCCTGGGATCTGCGGGGGTATCCCTGGGATCTGTGGGGTATCCCTGGGATCTG
>VZTE01005333.1:36563-50605 GCA_013397775.1 Eulacestoma nigropectus | reverse complement strand
TACTAACGTGCAGATGAACGCTTGCTTTCCGTAGAACACAAAACCCTGGCAGTGGCCAGCATCCCGCACATTCCTGAATACCTGGCGCACGCCGGATGGGCCGCCAGCCCCGGCCGAGCCCGCGCGGAAGCCCCGCGGCGGCGGCAGCGCCGGGCCCGGTCTCCATGGGAACGGGCGGGAGCGGCGGCGCCGCCGCGTCCGCGAGTCCTGCGGCCAGTCCCGCTGGGCCGTGCCGAGTCCCAGGGCCGCCCGTGTACCGGGCCCAGGGCCGGGGATGGAGCCCCGTCCGCATCTCGCCACCCGGGCGGGACCGGCCCGCGGGGATCCATGGACTGCCCCGGGGCGTCCGCCGGGATAACGGGCTGCAGGACCCCGGGATAAGGGGCTGGGAGAGCCCCGGGACACCAAGATGCCGGGCTGTGGGAGCCCCGGTGCTGCCCTGCGCGGGGACTCTGGCGGGGACGTGTCACCCCAAATCCGTGCTCCTCTCCCGCAGCCATCAGTGACCCCGAAACTTTGGGGTTGGTTTGGGGCAGGACCAACCCCGTTATACCCCGGGATTGTTTGCGGCTCCCGGTGTCTCCCCCACGTCCATAAATCTTTCTCAGGGCCGGAATTCCCTGAACCCGCACCCCTCAGCCTCGCTGTGCCCCTGGGGTGGCACCGTGGGGTCCCAGTTAATTGTTCCCTGGCTGCTCCAATGGGATCAGTCCCGTAAAAAGCCAAAACAGAGGCTGATTCCCAAACCTGAGCAAGTTGTGTTGCCTGTGGGGGGTTTTATGGGATCCTCTTGGCCTCCCAGATGGGAAATGTACGTTCAGAGGAGCTTCTTCCCATCAATTTGCTCTAAATGCCACCACAGGTCCTAGCCCAGTGCAGAATTCCGAGTCCCTCTGTCAGTATCCTAGCAAACCCAACGGGAATTCTGGGTTTCTCCATCAATATTACAGCAAGCCCACCTGGAATCCCGAGTTTGTCCATCAATATCCTTGGAATCTCAAGGTCCTCCATCAGTATCCCACCCAGCCCCGCTGGAATCCTGAGTTCCTCCCCAGCTGAGGGTCTGGACCCCCATTCTGACCCCCACACCTTCCCACCACTGGTTCCTGTTCCCAGCTTCCCCACGAGACCCCTTTACTGAGGAGGAAAGGGATCCGCTGCCAGCGGCCCTTCCTGCGAGGAGAGGGGCCCAGCTTTTCCCTCAGAGTGGGATCTCCACAGAGAATCCGGGGCCCGTCCCGCTGGTCAGCAGCAGCTGCTGGCGCTGCCAGTGTTTTGTGGATAATTGTTTGCGGATCACAGTCGGTGCCTGGGCTCTGGTCTCTCTGAGCACCTCTCCCGCAGCGGCGCCCGGCGCCGGGCCCGGCTCCGCGTGGAGGTTGGGTTGTCCCTCCTTCATCGCTTCCAAGTGCCTCCCGGGCTCCGTGTGGACACGGGGAGATAAAATCGGGGTGTTTGACCCGTTCCAGGTCACTCTGTGCTCCAGGCTGGGCTGATCCTGGGATCAGCATGAGGCCGGGCAGGCCCTGGGCACGGGGGTGTGCCCAGAGCGAGCAGGAGTAATTACAGTCCTCAGGATAGGGATTCCCAGAGCTCCGCTTACACCTGGGCTTGGCTTTCCCTCCTGGAATGCTTTTCCTCCCCAGGAACACTGAAAAAGTGGCTTTTACTCTTTATAACCCAAATCCCCTCACCACGGCCCCTCCTCCCCCACTTCCAAGGAATTGAAATTTGTGGCTTTTCTGAATGGTCCGATAAATCCTCACTCCAAAAAAAGGAAGGAAAGGGCTTTTCCACGTCCATTCCCCCGTGTCCTGCCACCACTGTGTTGGTTTGACCTGGGACCAGTCCCAGGTCACTCCTGGTCATTCCTGGGTCACTCCCAGGGCAGAATGCCTTGGTCTGAGTTCAGGTTAGAGGGCTGAGGTTCAGGTTAAAGGGGAAATACCTGGATTTTAAACCACAGATTTAAAGAGCCAAGGAATGGGAATACCTGAGTTTACATTTATGTTTAAAAGCTCTTGATGGGGAAGACCTGGATGTAAATTTAAAGGGGTAAGGATTGGGGGTATCTCGGGTTTAAATTTAGATTAAAGCAATAAGGATGGGGAATATCTTGAATTAAATTTGCATTGAAGAGCTCTGGATGGTGAATATCTGGATTAAATTCAGAGTGAAAGAGTTAAAGAACAGAAATATCTTGATTAAAATTTAAGGCTAAATACATCAGGATGAGGAATACCTGGACTGAAATTTAAAGAGATCAGGATGGGGAACACCTGGATCTATGATGGGATCTAAGTTGGGATCTCAGTGACAAGGACAGGAACACCTGAATTTCAGTTGGGATTTAAAGGGATCAGCCTCTGGAATCCTTCCAGAGCTGCCATCGATCCCAGGCACATTTGGGTGGTTTGATCAGGCGGTTCCAGTCCGGGGGGATCGGATCGGTGGGAGAGGGTTCCACCCGCACCGGGTCTGGAGGAGCGTCCGGAGGCGTCGGGAGGAGGCGGCACAAGGGCTTGGGGAGGGATTGCTGGGAGGAGGGAGAGCAGAGGGGGCCTGTGCCGCACGTCCTTCACATTCCTCCCATCTGGATCCACTTCCTTCCTTCCCGCCAGGATCCCTTTCCCCACCTCTGGATCCCGTCCCAGCCCCAGTTGCCACTCTGAGGGGCTCTGGGATGGGGTTGGGAGCAGCTCTGGGGGAAACGGGACGTTGCCCACGTGCGCCGGGGGCTTGAAGGTCCCTGTGCCCTGATAATCTGTGTTAATTAATCCCTGTGCCCTGATAATCTGTGTTAATTAGTCACTGTGCCCTGATAATCCACATCCATTAATCCCTGTGCCCTGATAATCTGTGTTAATTAATCCCTGTGCCCTGATAATCTGTGTTAATTAGTCACTGTGCCCTGATAATCCACATCCATTAATCCCTGTGCCCTGATAATCTGCGTTAATTAGTCACTGTGCCCTGATAATCCGTGTCAGTGAATCACTTTTGCCCAGATAACCCATATCAGTGGGTTATCATTACAGTGCCCTGATAATTGGGATTAATTAAGCAATTTGTCCTGAGAATATTCAGGAATTCATCACTTTCCCAGATAATTTGCATTTATTAGTCATTTGTGCCCACATAATCTGCACTAATTCTCCATTTTCCCAGATAATGTGCAGTAATTCCCCATTTTCCCAGACAATCTGCATTAGTTCGTCATCTTTGCCCAGGCAATCCGTATTTATCATTTTATCCAGATCATCTGGATTAATTCATCATTTTTACTCCCATAATCGGTATTATTATTAATCTGTTTTTTCCCCAATAACATGCCCTAAGAAACCTTTTTCCCAGATAATATGCCATAATCCCAAATTTTTCCTAGACAACCGGCCCTAATCCCCGATTTTCCCTGACAACCTGCCCTAATCCCTGTTTTTCCCAGATAATATGCCATAATCCCAAATTTTTCCTAGACAACTGGCCCTAATCCCCGATTTTCCCTGACAACCTGCCCTAATCCCCGTTTTTCCCAGATAATAATCCCAAATTTTTCCTAGATAACTGGCCCTAATCCCCGATTTTCCCTGACAACCTGCCCTAATCCCTGTTTTTCCCAGATAATAACCCCAAATTTTTCCTAGATAACTGGCCCTAATCCCCGATTTTCCCTGACAACCTGCCCTAATCCCCATTTTTCCCAGATAATTTGCCCTAATCCCAAATTTTTCCTAGATCACTGGCCCTAATCCCCGTTTTCCCTGACAACCTGCCCTAGCCCCGTCCCTGCCGGTGCCGCGCGGTGCCCGTGCCGGCGGGCCCGGCCCACGGCGCTGTCCCTGTCCCCGCAGGCCCAGCACGATGCTGTTCCCGCGGCTCCTGCTGTGCCTGAGCGTGTGGGCGCTGTGCGGCTCCGCCAAGCCCACGGAGCGCAAGGAGCGCGTGGTGCGCGAGGCCCCGCTCAGCGCCCGCGAACACGACGACGCCCAGAGCTTCGACTACGACCACGACGCCTTCCTGGGCGCCGACGAGGCCAAGAGCTTCGACCAGCTCACGCCGGAGGAGAGCAAGGAGCGCCTGGGGTAAGGAGAGCACCCCAGCCCTTCCCAGAGAGGGCTGCGGGGACGCAGGGACCGCCACCAGCGGGGACGGCGGCACGTGCGCCGTTCCCCCCGCAGGAGACCCCGCTCCCAGCCTAGGAATTCACTTCCCAGAGCCGGGCGTTCCCCAGAAAGTCACCTGGAGCCATTCCCAGTGCCAGGCATTCCCCAAAACTCCAGAGCTGACAATGGGGGTCTGCGCTGTGCCGCACTCACTCCGTGTTCTCCGGGTGCCCCTGGAGCCCCTGGGATCACTGGTGTTTCTCAGCTGGAAGGAGCTGGTCGGGAGCTGGGAAAACAGAGCCTGCATGGAGATTGCCCCTCCAGCGTGGGGCTGGGCCTCCGCTGGGACCCCGGGGTGCGCTGTGCCTCCCCTCAGATCCAGGATGGCTGTGCTTCCCCTGGGATCTGGCTGTGCCTGCCCCGGGCCCCCGGCCTGGCCCTGGGATCATTCCCGGGAGCGGAGCGGGGCCGGGTGCCCCCGCAGCAGCTGCTGCCGCAGTTGTTCCGGGGCTCCGGGTGGCTCAAACCTGGGAACTGCAGCCTCCAGCAGGCGGGCTGGGGGGGCTGGGGGGGCCGAGACTCCCTGGGGAGCTCTGGACGCTTCTCAGGATGCTGAGCTCCAGTCACCTTGGAACTGAGTGCCTTTGGCTGGATTTTCGTGGAATGGTTTGGGTGGGAAGGGACCTCAGAGCCCCTCCAGGGCCACCCCTGCCGTGGCAGGGACACCTCCCACTGTCCCAGGCTGCTCCAAGCCCCAGTGTCCAGCCTGGCCTTGGGCACTGCCAGGGATCCAGAGGCAGCCACAGCTGCTCTGGCCACCCTGTGCCAGGGCCTGCCCACCCTCCCAGCCAGGAATTCCTGCCCAATATCCCACCTAAATCTCCCCTTTTTTAGTCAGACCCGATTTTTTCAGCCAAGCATCCCGACCTTGCTGCTGCCGGAGCAGCACCTACCGCAGCCCACGGTGAATTTTGGGCTGTTTCTTGGGAACAGTGCTCCCTGATGGGAAAGAAAAGCTCAGCCACATGTGGGTGCTGAGGAAACTTCCAGAGTGAGCTGAGCCCCACAGATACAGCGGGATGTGCAGGGCAGGGGGTGCCAGGTTCCATCCATCCCTATGGATCCCAGGGGGAAGGAGGTGCCGGCCTCTCCCCCAACACTTCGTGGGCCGGAGGGAATTTCCTCCCTCCAGGGACTATTTAAACTGGAAAACCCCATGATCCCTTGGAGCCAGGCCCCGGTCGCTCTGTAAACTCCAAAATACAGGATCCAGGAGGCTTTTTGCCTCCTGGCAGAATCAGAGCGGATCCCTCGATCCCTCGGAGCAGCGTCAGATTCCAGGGAAGCTGAGCCCCGGCCGCCCTCCCCCGCCGCTCCCCGCGCTCCGTCACGGCTCAATCCCATTGTTCTGCCCGGTCATCTGCCGGCCCGGCTTTCCAGCGGAGATTTACCGCCCTCCGCACAAACCAGCCTCGGTCGTATCCGCTGAGCCCAATTCCTGCTATGCCGAGCTGGAATTGCTTTGATAAACTCGTTATCACGGTCTGGTTCTGTAAACTCTGTGCTTTAACGGGGTTGTGCTGCAGGAAGGGCCCGCCTCCGGCTTTCCGAGTGCTTTCCTTCCACGCAGCTCTGCTCACCTCCCTGCCTTTTGGGCCGTCGGGGATTTGGGAACAATGCCCGGGCCGTACCTTGTTTTGTCCCGGTGCCGTTCCCTGGCAGCAGCCCTGGGCACGCGGATCCGCTTGGATCAGGGAGTGGGAACGGATCAGGGAGTGGGAACGGCGAGCAGCTGCCGGCCCTTCCCGAACATCTGCTGCCCTCCCTTGCAGGGGGGTTTGGGAAAATGTGAGGATTTGGTGGCTCCTGCCCTGGGAAAGCAGCCGGGAGCAGCTGGTGCCAGCCCCGGGCGCGGGACCAGGGTGGGGAGGAGGTTCGGGAGCTTCCTGAGTGCCCGGCTCCGGGTTGGAGAGGGTTTGACTTCCCCGGGAAGCTGTTCCCTAATTAACCCCCTAGAAACTGCCCTGGAAAAACTGCTTTGGCCACCCACCCCTGCCGGCTCTGGTCCTCCGTTCCAGGGGTTTTCCATAATAAATGCCTTTGCCGATGGTGTTACCTTCTTGGGAGAGGGAAACGTGGAATTGTTTCCCTGAAATAGGAAGGATTTGACAGATTTATTTGTGGTTTCTATATTTACATGGACAAATGCTTAATATTCATGTGATACTTTACATAATTTTATGCAGAATTTTATAATATTGATTGACTTTTAATATATTGATATGGGAAATTCTGAATATTTATGTGAAATTTTGCATATTTCTGTGTTTGATCAAGAATATTGGAAGGGACATTTTGCATATTGATATATAAAATTCTGAAATATTTCTTTAATATTCTACATATTTTCGCATAACTTTGGGCACTATTGATGAGCTATTTTTGATATTTACATATTTATTTTACATATTTATCTTTAAGATCACTCAGATCTCCAAGCCCTGCTCACTGCCCCCACTCTGGCACCTCACTGTCAGAACTAAATTTCACATTTTTCCCCATTTTCTTCCAGTCTCTCTCCAGCTTCTCATTGCCAGGAACGTCCTTTGTGCCACAGAGGAATTCCTGATTTTCCTTGACCAAGGCAATTCTGAAACACGGAAACCTGGATGTGAGCACGGGTGGCTCCGGTGTCCGGGTTTTCCTTTGCATCGATATTTTTGGAATTAATAGTCCTAGTGGTGATTTAAAATTTTAAAATTCCGCATTTTCCACCTGTCTTCTAAAATTCCTCAAATACCCGGGCTGGAACTCAGGATTCCTGAGCGCTTTTCTGTTAAACCTTCCCGTTAAAGGAAAAACCGGGATCCTGCTTCACCAGACAAAGGATTTGGGGAGTGTTATCCCTGTTTTCCATCCGAGGAGCCCGAAACTTCCCCAGCACAGAGCTGCGTCTGCTCCGGGGAGCGAACCCCGTGGAGCGGTGCGGATCAAACAGCCCCCACCCCCCGGCTCCATCTGCCCCTGGATCCTGCATTCCTGCCGGCTTTTCCTACAGCTGCTGCTAAAAATAACGGAGGCACGCGGCCGCTCCGGCACTGGGGCTGCGCGGCTCCGGTTGCTGCCCCGGGCAGCGGGTGGGACCGGGCTGCTCCAGGGCTCCTCTGCTCCGCTGGGCTTGGGCGGCTCCGATTCCTACGGCAGAGCCAAACTTCCCGGGTTTACAGAAATGTGCGTCCGTGCTCCTCGCCCGGCGCCATCGAGGCGGGAGGACACACAGATGAAGCTTTCCTAAGGTTTAACGGGGAAGATTTTCCCCTAAAATTCATAATTCCTGAAGAAAACAAAACCTGAGTGGTTCAAGAGTGGCCAAGCTGGTGATTTCCATGTCTGAGCCAGTGTTTTCTGCATCTGAGACAGAGTTTTGGCAGCTGACCTCGTTTTTCAGCAGCTAACCCAAATTTTAGTTTTAAAGATAAACTCTTCGAATGGTTGAATTTGCAAATTCCATAACCACCTTAACTTTTTCTCCTGGCATCACCAGGAGAGGCAGAGCCAATATTCCCCTTTTTAATATACATGTGGGTCCATGCTCATCACCTCATAGGTCTTTCCCAGGGGCTAAAAAGGAATTTTTTTTCCCTAAAACTCATAATTTTTGAAGAAACCAAAACCTGAGTGGTCCAAAAGTGGTTGAGCCAGTGATTTTCATGTCTGAGCCGAAGTTTTGGCAGCTGAACCATACGTTGGTGTTAAGGATAAACTCCAAATGGTTGAATTCCCAAAGTCTGTAACAGCTTCAACCAGTCCCCTCTGCCCCTTCCCATTCCCTCCCTGCCAACCCTCATTTTTCTTAACTTTTGCTGGATTTCTCTGCGTTTCCCACAGGAAGATTGTAGGGAAAATAGACGAGGATGGAGATGGGTTCGTGACAGTGGAGGAGCTCAAGGCCTGGATCAAGTTTGCCCAAAAGCGCTGGATTTACGAGGACGTGGAGCGCCAGTGGAAGGGCCATGACCTCAATGAGGACGGGCTGGTTTCCTGGGAGGAGTATAAAAACGCCACCTATGGATATATCCTGGGTAGGTCCTGGCTCTTGGGATGAGCCTTTCCTGGAGCCAGCAGCTGAGACGTCCTGCTCCGCTTCGTAGCGCGAGAGTCGGTGGGGCAGAGGCGGATCAGGACGGGCTTGTGGCACAATGGTCAGTGGATGGTCATGGATTGGGATGGGGTCGTAGAGTGACAGTGGGATGGAGGCAGATCGGGATGGGGTTGCAGCATGATGGTCAGCGGGATGGACATGGATCCGGAGGGGGGGTTTGGGGCCTGGATTAAGGAGGCCCAGAGGAAGTCCGTGGTCGGGAGTGTGGAGCAGCGGTGGCAGGCGTTTGGCTGACCAGAGATGGATTTGTCCCCTGGGATAGGCACAGGAATATCATGTAGGGCATGGCCTTGGTATACATGGGGCCAGCTGGAGCAGATGTCCCCAAGATCTCACACTTTAAAACCTCCAAAACTCTCCAAATTGGCCTCCTGGTGGCATTAACAAAGAGAAATCCAAGGAAAAGAACTCAAAATACATGGAAATCCCCCAAAGGGGGCGTTTACTCACATACCCCACCCCACACACACACCTTTTCCCCTCTGCAGCCACATCTGGGCATTATTGATGTCCCTGGTGACAAATGCAGCTCTGGGCTGAATGCAGGGGATTTTGGAATTAATGGCATGTGGGAATGGGGGTTTCCAGCCCTTTGGAATTCCTGGCTTGTAGGGGGCATTTGGGACTTGCAGGTGGAACCAACTGACCTGTGGCTATGGAACCACCTTGATGTGTCCATTGCGTCCCTAAACCCACAAAAACCATTAGCAGAGATTTCAGCCACTTTCCGTTGTCCTGGGAGCAGTGTTAGACCCCAGAACTTGGAGGTTTTGGGACATGTGCTGGGCCAGCAGTGTGGCATGGCTTCAGACATCCCTGGGAGTGTGGGAAGCAACAGCTCTTTTGGGGTTAAAACCTTAAACCCTCAAGCTCTGTGCCAGCTCTGGCCTCCGGCGCTGTAGACTGGCCCGGGTGGAGGAGCTGCAGCTCTGGAGTGTTGAATCCACTGTAATTTCCTAAATATTGCCAAAAATAGTCAAACTGCTCTGCGGGATGTGCAGAGGGGGAGCTGCTGCACAGGAGGCTCATCCATCTCCCTTGGGATCGGGGAGGATCTGGATTTGCTGTGCTGGTGGCCAGGGAAATCCCTGTGACACCCCCAGGCTGGGGCAGCGCTCTCCAAACCTCCCTTTTCCATGGATTTCTGGGGTCTGGGCTAATCTGCCTGTGTAAATACAGCCTGGAAGGGGGAAGAGAGGTCCTGGGAAGGATTTGTGCACTGTTTGAGGAGTCTGGGGTGGGATTTAGAACCTGCAGGTGTTGGATAGGGAGAAATACTAACATTTATGAGGAAAAGCCTTAATGAGGAAAGCCTGAATTAATGGAACCCCCTTAATGAGCTTAAGGAGGAGTTCCTTCCCGCAGTCGGAGCAGCGAGTGAGGAGTGCCCAGCCCCCGGCACGGCCGACTCCAAACCTGGAGCGACGCTGGAGGCCGAGTGCCCTTGGCAGGCCCCGATGGAGCCTCGACTGGTGCTGCTCCCACATACTTGTATCCTTACGGAGTGCCGGGAGGATCCAGCCTCACGCTCTGGCTCTGGCTCCTCTCGGCAGGAATTACTTTTCCACAGCTCCTTGCTGCTGAAATATTCCCCTCTCTTCTCCTCGCTCTCCTCCCTGGCCAGAGTGGGGCTGGAATGCCTCTGGAAGTGCCTTCTGAGTGTTGACCCGTGGCCAAGGGATGCATGGGGCCAGGCATCGCCCTCGGCTGCTCTGGAGGGCCCAGAATGTGGTGTTTTGTCAGCAAAATGAGGTGCTGGGAGTGGTTTTATTAATTAATTAATTAATTACACGCCAGGATGAGTCACTGGGTGGCCCCCAGAAGTGTCACAGAGCAGTGTGGGGTTCTACTGGGGGGAATCCTGGGAAGCGGGGAATATCAAGTGATGAATGTCCAAGAGCTTCATCTGAGACTGGAAATTCCTTTGAAACTCTCTTCAAAATCAGAATATCATCATTGTCATCATCATCATCATCATCATTCCTATTTTTGTTAATTCCTCAGTCCCATGGTGGGATCCAAAACCAGGAATGCTTGTCCCAGGAGACAAGACGTTGGGTTGAGGTTGTGGCTCTGCTGCCATACTCTGAGCAATTCCCTGGCTCTGTCTCCTTCTCCTCCATCTGCTCCCCTAAACCTCTCCCAGCCCAGAGACCAAGACAGGAAGTGACTTTGGGGGCTTTGGGAGGGTTTAACCCTTTTTAACCCACCTGCCCCCCCACCACTCCCCCATCAAACCCATTAATTAGCCCAACAGCAATTAAGGAATTGGTCCTGAAGGTTTCCTTGTTCAGGGCTATGCTGCTTCTCAAGGCAAAACCTTGGGAACAGAATGGAGAATTTGGAGTTTGTTCTGCCCTAAAGCTGCCTTAAAGTCAAAATCTTTGGATATTTAATGGCCCCAGGGCTGCTCCGGAGCTCCTTAATCCAGGGCTCCCTAATGCCTGCCTTTTGTCCCAGGTAACAGAGCAGGGACACAGGGACTTTTGGACTCTCTTTTTAGATCAGGGCTGGCTCAGGTTTAACTTAACCAGAGCATGGCAATGTCCCCCAGGATCCACATTCTCCATAGGCTGCTGGTCACTGCTGGCCCCGTGTCCCGGAACTCCTGTCCTGCTGCTGGCGGGGCTATGCCAAGGGGCCACGCGTGCCCCGTGATCCCACCCAGCTGAAGCCTCCTGGCCCTGCCACCGCCCCGGCAGCGAGTGAGATCCCCTTACACATTCCCCTCCCAAAATAGCTCAGGTTGAGCCTCTGGCCTTGCTGGCCAAACCCCCCCCAGCCCTGTCTTTTGGGGCCTCTCCCTGGGAATGTCACGATCCCAGGGCTTCCGCAGCTCCTCCTCCTCCTGGGAGTGGGCGCAGGAGAGAAGTGGTGGCTGCAATTGAGCTTTCGTTGGCAAAGCGTTAGGAAGTTGTGTTGAGATGGAGGAAGTTGAGTTGAGGAGTTTGAGGTTGGGTGGAGGATGTTGAGATTGCGTTGAGGAAGTTGAGGATGAGAAGGTTATGTGGAGGAGGTTGAGGTTGGGTTGGGTGAAGGCTGAGGTTGGGTTGAGGAAACGGAGGTTGAAGTTGTGAGGAGGTTGAGGTTCAGTAGAGGAGGTTGAGTTTGAGTTGAGGTTGAGTTGAGAATGTTGGGTTGAGGTTGGGTTGAGTTGGGTTGAGGTTGGGTTGGGTTGGGTTGGGGGTGGGTTGAGGTTGGGTTGTGTTGGGTTGGTGGGTACCATGGTCCTTCCCCTGCCCGAGCTGACCCGGGTGCTCCCTGTGCTCCCCCCCAGACGATCCGGACCCTGACGATGGCTTCAACTACAAGCAGATGATGGTGCGGGACGAGCGGCGCTTCAAGATGGCCGACAAGGATGGGGACCTGGCAGCCACCAAGGAGGAGTTCACGGCCTTCCTGCACCCCGAGGAGTACGACTACATGAAGGACATCGTTGTGCAGGTGGGGCCAGCACAGAGGCATTTTGGGAAGCTCTGGTGGCGGGTGGTCACTGAGGGGCAGGAATTGCTCCGGGCCCGGCTCACGCCGGCATCTTCTTGCAGGAAACCATGGAGGACATTGACAAGAACGGCGATGGTTTCATTGACCTGGAGGAGTACATCGGTGAGCCGCTGGAGCTCCACGTCCTCTCCAGATCCCCCCAGTGTCCCCGTCCCGCGGGAGCCGCTGTCGCCATGTCCTTCCCAGCCCTCCCCCTCACAGAACTTTCTTCTCTCTCAACTTCCACCTGCCCCCACGCCTCCATCGAGGATTTTCGGGTGAAATCATGACCCAGATGGTGCTTTGGGATTTTGGGGATGGATTTAGGGAACTCAGGGCTTTGGGTCAATCCTTGGGATGGGGCCGGGGCCATGGGGCTGATCCTGATCCCGCTCTCCTCCAGGTGACATGTACAGCCAGGACGGTGATGCTGATGAGCCCGAGTGGGTGAAGACGGAGCGGGAACAGTTTGTGGAATTCCGGGACAAGAACCGAGATGGGAAGATGGACAAGGAGGAGACCAAGGACTGGATCCTGCCCTCGGACTACGACCACGCCGAGGCCGAGGCCCGGCACCTCGTCTATGAGTCCGACCAGGACAAGGTGGGCCAGTGGGATTTCGGGAGCGGGATGGGAGGAGTGGGGAAATGGCGGGATGGGGAAATAGCGGGATGTGGCATTCCCTGCAGGACGGGAAGCTGACGCGGGAGGAGATCGTGGACAAGTCGGACCTGTTCGTGGGCAGCCAGGCCACGGACTTCGGGGAGGCGCTGGTGCGGCACGACGAGTTCTAGGCTCGACGCCGACACCTATTTATGGGCTCCGTCCCTCGCCGAGGCCGTTCCTGCCGCGGAGAAACCCCATCCCGGCTCCCGGGGATGGGGCTCGGGAAAGCCACACTCCCCCGGCACTTGGGGCTCGTCTCGTTGTGGGTTTTCCCTGGATTTTAACGACTTTTGGGTTATTTTTGTATGTTTTGGTTTTACCACGTGTGGAAACAGCTCCCCTGGCGCGGGGGCAGCGACGGGGCTGCCCGGGGCTGCGGGGCCCGGGGGCCTGGGGGGGAGTGGGAAAT
This sequence comes from Eulacestoma nigropectus, assembly GCA_013397775.1. Lineage (NCBI taxonomy): Eukaryota > Metazoa > Chordata > Aves > Passeriformes > Eulacestoma > Eulacestoma nigropectus. The sequence continues at coordinate 37,782 of VZTE01005333.1, read as the reverse complement.
TCACAGAGGGACTGGGATTGGAATTGCAGTTGGAATAAAAATTAGAATTGGAATTGGAATTAAAATGAAAATTGGAATTAGAGTTGAAATTAAAATTTGAATTTGAATTGGACTGAAATTTGAATTTAAAATGGAATTGGAATTAAACATTGAAATGGAAATTGAAAATTGAAATTGAAATGGAATTGGAACCGAAGAAGTGAAATTGAATTAAATGGAAACATTGATGTGAAATTGGAATAAAAAGTGAACATTGAAATGAAAGTTCAAACCCAAGAAAACCCCGAAAACGGTAGGAGCAGCATCAGGACCCGGGGGGTGACCCCGGGCGGTCGGACCCTCCTCCCCCGTCGCCGCCCCCTGGGATCTGGGCAAGACCCCTGTCCCCAGCCCCGCTCCAAGTGCCTTGAACCCCCCAAACCTCTGGGGGGGGGGCCCATTCCACCATCCCACCCCGCTCTGGGACAATTCCCAAGGTTTTCTCTCTTCTGTGTTGTTCGTCCCCCTGCAGCTGCCAGAGCTGCGCGGAATCGGGCCCGGCCATCTCCAAATTCCCAGGTTTTCCCTTAAGTCCTTTCCCAAAGGTTTCCAAGGGCTGACCGGATCCTCCCATCTCCTCCTCCTCCTCTTTCTACTCCTCCTCCTTTCCTCTCCTCCCTAAATCCAGGGGTCAGTGGGTTGGGAATATGCCCCCATGCGGGGCTTGGGAACCTGGGAACGCTGGGCTGATGTGGGAATGTCGGGGTTGGTTGGGACACCAGGGATGATTTGGGACAGCGGAAGTGATTTTCGGAACACTGGGAAAGCCTCTGGTGCAACCTCACCTCTGGTGCAGCCACCCAGCCCCACAGCAGCCCCTCTCCTCACCCCTCCCCGCCCATCCATGAGGATCTGGGGCCCTGTGACAACTCCGGACACGGATTTTTCGCCTCCTCTGGGTTTATTCCTCGATTTTCTCCTCGGGCTGATTGAAGGGATCCGGATCGGTTGGAACTCAATAAACCTGTTCACCCCCCGATGGGCCAAGGGGGACGGACCCCAATTCCCTGTTTCCCCCTAAACCGGGGTCTGGGGGAGCCCCCCCTGCCTGAGCCAGAAGGGGTCAGAGGGGGGGGCCCTGAGGAGGGGAGTGGGGGGAACTGGATGGGGGTGTGGGGGGAGTCCGTGGGAATCCTGCCCCTGGGGCTTGGGGGGCTCAGCCTCCTAGAGGACTCCAGGC
>VZTE01005332.1:1917031-1939541 GCA_013397775.1 Eulacestoma nigropectus | reverse complement strand
GGAGGGTCCGCAGCCGCCGGGCACGGCCGTGGCACCGGGAGCATCTCGCCCCTCGCCCGAGGGCTGCTCGGCCGGACGGAGCGCGCTGGCGGAGGGGACGGGCTCAGCTTCTCGCCCCGCTGCCGCTGCCCCCCGCCCCCGGCTCGGGACTGCGGCATTCCCGGTGGGCGCGCTCGCGCGCACGCCCGCACCGCAGCCGCGCTCCCGCTCCGCGCTGCTGCAGGGGGGGAGCTCGCCCTCCTGCCCCTCTCGAGGGTCGCCCCTTCGCTCTTCCCTGCGCGCCGCGTCCCCTTGCACCCCCTTTGCTGGCAGTCACCCCCCGGGCACAGCCAGGTCCCTGCGGCTCTGGGGTTCTCTCAGCCCACCAGTCTGGCTCTGCACGCCCCCTTGTCCGTCCCCGCAGCTCGTTTGTCACCCTGAGCCTGTCGCGCTGGTGGGCACAGAGAGTAGGTACCGCCGTGGTGTGACCCCGAGCAAGTGGGGACCACGCCAGGAACTTTGCCCTCCAGGAGCTGGAGCCCCTCGAATGCCGCCGTCCTCCTGACCCTGTCCCTACGCCAAACCCCTGGGATCACGCAGGAGTGAGGGTTACCTGGCTTGCTCTGCTCCCAGCACCGCTGTCAGGAGGAGGAGAGGGGTCCGAGGGCTATCAACCCAGAGCCTAGAAAATCTGAGTGCTTGGGCACGAAGATGGGAGGAAGACCCCCTCTCTGGGAGCTTCTTTGCACTGATTTTCTGGAGGAAAGCCAGGCTATGACCTAGATAGTGTCCCAGGACACTCGAAGAGGAGGAAGTTGGTGCTGGGAAATGACAAAGCAAGGGACAGAGGGGACAGTTTCTAGGAATCCAGAGGTTCAAGCATTTGCCCCATTGGCAACCCCTTGGTTGTCAAGATAAACAGAAGGGAATTTTTCTTCCTGGCCAAGGTTTAGGGTTCTGGATAGAGAGATTTTTCAGAGCTTCAGGGTGAGCAAATGGGTTTGGTATTTCCTCTTAGAACGTTACACAAAAGACCCAAAATTTGCTAAATAGAAAAATGCAGCTGGCTGTCGTACAGGCAATTCCTAGCTCTTCCCTGGATGCTTTGCCAGGCTCAGAGGGAGCAAACTGAGGGTCTGTTGTCCCCTCTGCCAGCCCAGAGTCATGAAGGGGTGGTTAATCAGCTCCCCCTCTTGGACTTGGTCCCACATGGCCAGCCTGGAGGGCTGACTGCAGGGTGCTCGGTGTGTCCTTCAGCCCGGCAGCTGCCTCGCTGCTCCCCCACCCTGTCCCTCCATTCCGCATATCTGCGGCTGGATTCCCCACGCGGCTGCTTGGCCGAGCTGCAAACCTTTAATTGATTCCTTGTGGCTGCATTGGGCCGACTGGAATCAGCAGCCCTGGTGTTTGGATGGCACATCACGGGCTCCTTACACACACACACAGCCTGGAGAGAGACAGGCACCGGGCAGGGGCCCAGAAAGCAGATACTGCCACCCAAACCCCTTCCACCCCGTGGCCAGGCAGGCTGAGCCCAGCTCCTGGAGGTTTCATGCCATCCTTCGGCGGTCTTGGCTCCGTGTCCAGCTGCTGTGTCCCTCTTCCTCGCTGCTCTTGGCCCCTTTCCCTCACTGCATCGCAATGACTCATCCTTGCTGAGCTCACCCGCTGGAGCTGTGGGAGGACTGGCAGGGCGGGCGCCCACCGGCCCAAGAGAGAGTCCCTCACCTGGCAGCCCCCTCGCCTTGAGCCACACACCTCTGGTCAAGGTGTGCAGGCACTGGGCTGCAGCCTGATTTCACTTGTCCGCACCTTGGCTGGCCATGGGGCAGAAGGGGGAGGAGGCAGCGCATGCAGGCCTTGCTGCAGGTCTGGCCACGCTCATTTAATGTCTGCTGGGGGGATCTGGGCAGGGAAAACAAAGTGTGGATGAGGCATTGCCTGGAGATGTGGAAAGGTGATGCTGAGCAGACACACAGTGCCTGATTCCCCAGCTGGTTGCAGTGCCAGCCGGGCTCTGTGCAGTGAATCAGACACCGTGGTGAGGAGGAGCAGGCTCCAGAGCATCATCTGTGCAAGAAGGACAGCCTGCACCACTGAGTGCCCACATCCACGGGGCGATGGCCTGGCTAACTGCCCCTCTCTCCCCCTGCCCAGGTTCCCCTCTCAGAGACAGCCCCTGCTGGGCACCTCAGCGGCGAGATGAACCCCACCGTGGGCATCGCTGTCATCCTGACAGGTACATCCCTCCCTGCTCCCTGCTCGGCCCAGAGCAGCCTGGAGGCTGCATGGGCACCCCCAGAGCTCGCTGTTCCCTGTCCAACCCCTCCTGCCTCTCCCAGTGCTGCAGGCCGCCCACTGCCAGATGATCAAGGACCTGAGTGCCTGCCTGCTGGGCCAGAACCTGCGTGTGGACTGTCGCTATGAGAACAAAACCGACAACCCCCTGACCTACGAGTTCAGCATCACCAAGGACAACAGGAAGCACGTCATCCACAGCACCATCAGCGTCTCCGAGAACATCTACCGGAGCCGAGCCAACGTCACCATGCACAAGAACCTGGTGTGCCTCTACCTGCAGAGCTTCACCACCAGCGATGAGGGCATCTACATGTGCGAGCTGAAGGCCACCAACGACTACACCGGCAACCAGATAAGGAACATCACTGTTATCAAAGGTGAGACAGGCAGTGGCACCTGGCCTCAGCCCTTCCCGCCTGCTCCTCAGCTTGGCAGGGCCAGCAGAGAACACCACGACTCCCTGTGGTATCCCCAGATCCTCCCTAAGCTCCATAAATGTGTCCCGACCCTTAGATGCCCTTGAGGTGGGCTTCACCCCACAGATGGGCTCAGTCTGTCCCATCTCACACTGCTTTTCCTGCTTCTTTTGGGTCCCACCTCAGGCACATTGCCTCGATATCCTCCCGTAGAGAGGACAGTGGGGATCCTCCACACCCACATCCCACAGGAGCAGTCCTCCAGATGCAGAGCCCTTTGTCTCGCCTGGTGCCCCTCCCCTTGTCACCTTAGTCAGGCACAGGCAGGGTTATGCTTCTCAGGATCCCAAAAAATCTTTGCTGCTACACTTTGGGAGGGAAACAGGCCAGGATGGGACTTGCTGCATTTCTGTGACAGAGCAAAGGCGAGAAGCTGTGTTCCAGTACCAGTAGAACACCCAGCCCGAGCCCCGTTCCCGAGGGATTTCATTGCCTCTCTTCTCTCCCTCCCCATTCCTTCTCCTCACAGACAAACTGGAGAAATGCGCCGGCTTCAGCCTCTTGATCCAGAACACCTCGTGGCTCCTGCTGCTGCTCCTTTCCCTGCCTCTCCTGCAAGCCGTGGACTTTGTGTCCCTGTGAAAGGCGAATCACACGCACACACAGCGCTCGCACACACACGCACGCACACACCGAGCACCCCGGCCACCCCGCCTTCCTCGCAGCCCGTGGAAAGAGAAGCTGAAGCATCTGGAAGCCGTGAAACCTCTCTGTGTTCTCTCTATTTAGCCGTATATCTAACGCTAACCACCGTCCCGTGCCGAGGCCACCGTCCCACGCACACACGCCCCGCTCCGAAGCATGGTGGCTCTGCTAGGCAGCGTTGCTTCTCCCATCGCGCCTCCCCGCTCCGTAGGCTGGCTGGTTTGCTTGTGCTGGGAGTACTGGAGGCCTCAGCCTCGCTTGTCCTATCCCTTTAACTCTTGGGGTTTGCCTGTTCTCAACTGGGGAAAGAGCTGGATTGGCAGGTAAGAGAGAGGGGTGATGCGAGAGCGTGCGGAGGGTGCCCGTGCTGGGTGCTGTGCCCACAGCCCCTGGAGGTGACAGGGCTTCTGGTGTCCCCGCCTGCCCTGCTTGCCAGCCAGGTGACTGATTCCTCACCCTGCTCCTCTCACCCTGAGCTGCCACGGCTGGGAGAGGGCACAAAATGACTCCTGTCTCAGTGAGCGGGGGAGCCATGGGATGCTGCTGGGCCTGGCAGGAGGGGAGAAGAGGGGGAGCAGGTCTAAGAGACACCATGAACCCCCCCTGCCTCCTTAGGGCTCCTCTGGGGCCCTGGGAACGGGCTCAGTGCAAACGTTCTTTCGGCAACAAGTTTTTCCTAATCTGTTTCTTACAGCTGAGCGGGAAGTGAGGCCTCCAGACACCATCTGGTACCTTTGGGCTGCCCAAGCCAGAGACACCCCTCGCTCTCCCCGGGGACCAGCCCTTAGCTGTGACGAGAGAATTGCTGCCAGCACCAGTGGAGGCAAGCAGAGCCTCTCTGAGCTAGCCACAGCCCCACTGCCCTCCCCAGGGCCCCCCGAGCTGCACCCAGGCTGGCTGGTGGGGAGGGGGCTCCCCTCTCGGAGTGTGACCCCAGGATCTCCGCTGGGACTCCTCTGCACCAGCACCTTGTCGTCATAAGGGAGCATTGGGGACCCCAGTCCTTCCTCATGGAGAGGCAGAGCAGTCTTCCTCGAATCCCACCATGCTCCTGGGAGGAGCCTGTGTGCCCCCTCCCTTCTCCCTCCTCCCTTTCAGCATTTTCCTGTCTCCCTTTAAGAGCAGAAAAGGACCTAAGGGCAGCCCACAGCCTCAGTAAGACCAGGATGGTGCCAGGGGTTGGCGAGAGCAGGGACAGGGATGGCCAGCACAGCTCAGATCCACCAGCCCACGGCCGCCCCGATGCCCACGGGACCCTGAGGAGCCTCGCCCAGGGGAGGGCACGGGGAAGGGAAGAGGCAGGCAGGAGCATCCAGGTCCATGGGGTGAACCCCAGCTGTGCTACCCGTGCAGCCCGGGCTGTGCCACCACGGCTTAGAGCAATACACAGCAGCTGCTCCCCACTCCTCGCTCTTCTCCAGAGCTGCTTCCTACCCCCTGCCCATCCCTGCCTGCTTGCTTGCTGTCTAGTGCTGCTGAGGCCGTGCCCAGCTGAGGCCTGGCTGTGCCCAGCTCCCTGGGCGTGCTGGTGAGCGCCGGGGCAGGCGCAGAGCCCAGCGGCAGAGCGCGGACGCGGCTCGAGTCTCATTTTTTTGTGAACATTTGTAGTTGTTTCCACAGCTTGTCGTCAAAAGAAATTCTGTTAAGGGAAAAGGGGGAAAAAAAACGGAAAAAAAAGAACCCTATGAAAAGCAACAACAAAAAAACCCCACCTTATCATCCAGGAGTGTTCCTCTGTCTGCACAATAAAACCCTACCTAGGTTGTGTGTTGGAGCCACGGGCGCCCGTGTGTGCGGCGGTGGGGACAGGGGCTGTGTGGGGCTGGGCTCTGGGACCTGCTGAGGGGTACAGCCCCCCAGGCAGCCCCCCTGTGCCTCCAGCACCCTGATGCCTGCGGGAGAGGAGCAGGCAGGGGGGCAAGACTTGACTTTCCTGGACAGGGCAACCCCCTCCTGCCCACCTGGAGCACAGCCCCCGTGCCCAAACCCTTTGTCTCCATCCCCATCCCTGTTCCTAAAGCCCTGGCTCCATCCCAGATGCCACCTACTGCCCGCGGTGGTGGCAGGGAGGCAAAGCAGGGGACCCCAGGTCTCGTCCTGGTCCCTCCATCCTCTGGGGAGGGAATTGCCAGGGATGAAGTGGCCATGGGGCTGGGGCTGGGAGCGCACGTGTGTCCCAAAGCTCCTGTGCCTGTCACACCGGGGTCCTGCCGGAGCCCCGTGCCCACACGCTGCCTGGGGGGCTGCCAGGGGCTCCCGTGTCCTCTGCAGCAGCCACGCACTGTCCTGCCCAGGGTCAAGATGCCGCCCTGTCACCAGGAGCCGCCAGCAGGACCCTGCCACCACCCCCTAACACCATTGGTGACCCTGCGCCACCTCCCAGCGTGACGCCCCGACGCGTCCCTCCCTGTTTAAGGGCTGGAGCCAGGCGGGAGGGAGGGAGGAAGATGCCACCCTAATTACATCCCTCCCCATTATCCTCGGCAGGTGCTCGCTGAGTCACGGCCGCGCAGGTGCCGTACCCTGGGCGGGTCAGGCGTCCCGGAGCGCTGCCCCGGTGTCCCCGTGAGGGGTGGCCACGCCACGCCAGCTGCCCCATGCCCACCTTTGCTGAAGGTTTAGGGGGCTTTTCTCCCCACAGCTCACCCCAAGGGGGGTAAACCCCCGTCCAACTCCTCCCCTCACCCTGATGCTCATCTCCAGACCTTGCTGGCAGCCACGGGCCCCCCTTTTTGTGCCTCCCAGCCCCCCACACCAGGCTGTGTCCCCCCCGCTCCCTCCCTTAACCCTCCCTCTATCCTTTCCCTCCTGGACCTCCATCTCCCTCCTCAGATCTCTCCCTTCCTCACGCTTACCCTCAGCCATCCCTCTCCATTCCCACAGCCCCGGCTGCCCTCGCAGCTTCCCCTCCCGGCACCCCCTTGCCGCGGGCCACCAGCCCGCCCCCGGTTCACGTCCCCTTTAAGCCTCCCCAGGGTGGAATGCGAGAGGAGCATTTCAGCGCCCTGTGAGGTCAGATAAAGACACTATATTTATCTGGCTGGTAACCTGAGCCCTGAATTTCTGCCGTGGTGTTTTTACGTGGCCCCACAGCCCTCGGGCTCGGCCCCCTCCGGCCGCTGCCTCCCAGGGCGGAGGGGCTGAGCCGGGGGTGTCCTGTCCCCTGCAAAGGGCTCGGCTGCTGGCCATCTCCACATCGCCCATCGCCGGTGCCAGGGGAAGCTCCCCGAGGAGGCAGGATCAGCCCCGAGGGCATCACCAAATGCCCGGCTGGTCGCCCCTCGCCGTGCCCTGAGCAGCCGTCGGCCACCCGCGCCACATGCAGGTGAGTGCAGGGGGTGCCGTGGGGACACCGCCCCGGGGAGGGGGACACGGAGACAGAGAAAACTGCCCCCCTCTTCCTTCAGCTGGATAAAACCCGGGAGAGAGGTTTCTCTCCAGGGAGCAGGTTCAGAGTTCACACACAAAATCCTGGCTTTGAGCCGCCCTCCCCGGCACCTTCCTCATCCCCCGGCGTGGGCAGAGCCGCCTGCCCGAGGGTCCCTTTTTTTTTTGCCACCCATAGACCTCAAGGCAATAACTCATGCCCTGGGTTTTACGTCAGGGTCCCCCGTGGGTTTGGGGTTTTGCTGCCTGGGGGGTGGCCCGGGAGCAGTGAGCAGCAGGTTCTGCAGCAGAGGGGCGATGTGTCAGCGGCGCGGAGCGGGGCCAGGGCGATGACTCCCGGCCATGTGGTGTGAGCTTGGAGGGTTCTCAGGCCCAGGGCTGGCAGGGGAAGGGCCCTGGCCAGGCTGAGTCACCTTGGGCAGGGCCTGTCACTTTGGGGGGTGGGAGCGGTGGGGGGCAACGCTGGAGCCGGGCTGTGACAGAGGCACTGGGGTCCCCATCTGTCGGCAAGGATGACTCCAGTGCCTCACAGGCAGCAAACATTTTGTGGAACATTCCCCCCAGGGCTGCTCGGGGTCACCCTTCCTAGAGGGAAATGGATACCTGGAGGGATTCTGTGCCTTGTTCCCCTTGGGGAAAGGGCAGGAGGCTGTCCCACCCCGCTGGCACTCTCAGCTGGACACGGAGCCCCTCAGCCCCAAACCATTTGTACTCCAGAGCGTGCAAAGTGCCTCACGCAGGGTCCCCTCTCTGCCTCCACCACTGCGGAGCGCTGGGAGCTCCCACGTAACCTCCAGGCTGGGACATTGTGTCTCAGGGGACAGGGGACACAGCTCCGAGCCTGCGTAAGTGAGAAGCAGCTGTGCTGTGACACCTTGGCTGGAGCCAGCGCTGTGTAAGCTGAGCTGAGCCTGCTCTGGGGCTCCGTGGCCACCGAGGGGGACAGCTGCCACCGGGCACGGGCAGGACAGAGGGGACAGCTGCCACCGGGCACGGGCAGGACAGAGGGGACAGCTGCCACTGGGCACGGGCAGGACAGCAGCTGGGAACAGAGCAGGGGCTCTGCTTCTCTGCCTCCCCGGTGAAGGTTTTGCCTCCTCGCTTTGAGCTGAGCTTCCCACTGGGAAAGCTGCCGGAGCTGGAGGCTGGGGCAGGACTCCCCAGCACCCCGAGCAGCCCCATGGTGTCCCACTCCCATGTCCTGGCGCTGCTCCTGCCTGGCCACGTGAGTGCAGACCGGACATTCCTGTGCCTCAGCTTCCCCTGACACCTCGGGAGGATGATGAGGGTGCAGGAGGCCTGACTCAGCCGTGCCGGCCCCAGGGCTTTGCCAGGCAGCAGGAAAGCTCAGCACAATGACGGGCAGGGAGGGGCCAGGCAGCCCAGGAAGCGCTGGGAGGAACCGGGGTTTTCTCACACCCCCTCAGCTCCTCCGGCTCCTGGCACGCTCCGCTCGCCCGCCGCCCTGGGGTCCGCTTGGATGTGACATGGGAACTTGGAAGCACAGGCAAGCCTGGCAGATGTGACATTCCTCCATGGTAAGGCCTCTCTTCCCAAGGAATGGGGTGACTCCTGTGTCTGGGGCCGGTGCCCGCTCCTGACTCCACATCCGTCCATCGGCTCCTCCGCATCCCCAAGGCAGGTGCTGCCCTGTGGAGACCTGCCCTGCTGCCAGGAGCACCTGCTGCCCTCCTGTTCCCAGGCCGGTGCTCTCCTGGTGCTGCTGGTGCCAGAGGTGGCACAGTGGGAGAGCGTGGGCACCTGGCAGGGGACGATGGCGTGGGGCTGTCCTGGCGCTGTCCCAAGCCCAGATCATCTCTGCTGGCGAGGGGGATGGCGAGCAGGGGCAGTCCCTGTGCCAGGCTGCTCCGTGCCCCCAGCAGGGCAGGCAGCCAGGCATGTGCTCCCTGGGACTCACCCTGGCACTCGACTGCCAGTCCCTTGGCTGGGGTCCCGCTCCCTCTGAGCGAAATTCCCCGCTGTCCATGTCAAATCCCGACTGGCAGAGCCACTCTCCTGGTGAGGGCGGCCGCAGCCAGGCTGGGCAGAGCCGGCTGTTTCGCGGAGCCCTCGCCTGGGAGCGGATTATTCACCCTGCAGCCTCCGTCCCCAAACAGGTCCGTGCGCTCCACCTCGCTGCTGCTTGTAAATGTTTCCCTGTCCGCCGTGGGATGGCTGTTCCCCGGGCAGTAACAGCGCCGGGATGCAGCCGGCTGGCTGCAAAGCCAGGCTGCCAGCCAGGAGCCCACGGGGGCTGGCTGCTGTCTCTCACCACCCTCTCCTGAGAGCATTCCCGGGGCATTTCCACACTGAGCCTCCGGAGCTCTGAGCAGGAGGCTGGGTCCCCGCGGGGCCAGGCAGGGAGTGACGCCGCCGTGGCTCCTCTTGCCGGGATCCGGTGCCCGGCCCCAAGCCCGGGTGCACCCTCGGTGCCGCCGGGGCCGCGCAAGGGACGGGCCAGGCACAGGCTCCGGCACCTCCTGGCTTGGAGCCGGGCCAGAGCCCGCCCCGGCTGGGCTGGGAAAAGCCTTTGAATCAGGGTCATCTCCCGGGTGACTGGAGACTCTCGGAGCCACATGAGCCACTGTCCTGCCAGGGAAGGGACACCAGTCACCCCGGGAGCTGAGCACCAGCAACGCCAGGGCAGAGGAGCTCGGCTGGGGTCCTGCCTGCCCCAGTGCCACCCACAGCCCCAGGACAGGTAGGGATCCAGCCGTCAGCCTGCCAGCGTGGGTGTTGAGGGCAAACTCTCCTCCAGCTCCAGACAGCCCGTGTTTGGGGGCTGCTGGCTGCCGCACTGCCCTGTCCCTGCTCCGGGCTGGCTCCGTGTGTGCTCTGGGGACCTCTGTCGCTGTCCCCTGTATGCTCCTCTCCTGCCCTGTGCGGGTGCCACGGGGCAGAAGCCACCAGTGGGGACCGAGTGCTGGCTCTGCCCGGCTGGCAGGGGCACGGCTGCCGCCTCACCAGGAGGACTCTCGGCTTGAATCACTGATGGGAGCTCAGGGGGCACAGCCATGGCACGGAGGCAGGAAAGCTGCCAGATCCTGACCTTGCCTCAGCTTCCCTCTCACTGAAATGCCAGCCCCTGCCAAGCCCAAGCACTCACTGTGAGTAACCAGGGGAAGGTGCTGGGCTGGCTGGATCGGTCCGTCCCACCTGCCAGGCTCAGCCAGAGCTGGGCCTGAGCATCGTCCTGTGACCAGGCCACTGCCTCCCACCTGGAGGAGGAACTGGGGACATCTCTCCAGCCCCAAGAGCGGGACAGCCACGGGATGGTGTGGCAAGGATGCCAGGGCTGGGGCAGAGGTGACTACTGCAGTTCCTTGATGTCTGTGGGGATGTTGGGTGCGTCTGGCTGTGCCCTGGGGGCACAGGGGTGGCAGTGCCAGCCGGGTCCTGCTGTCCCAGGCTCTCCAGGAAGGCTGGCAGGTGGCAGGAGCCGTGGCCACACCGTGACCAACTGCACCCTTCATCCCCTGGATCCCCTCTCTCTCCCAGGGGGTGCAGGAGCTGCTGGGTGGGAGCTGCTGGGTGCCCTATTGAGCTGACCAGGGCCTGTGGAAGTTGACCCCGGGCTCTTCCCTTGCAGTCGATGCCTCCAGGACAACCTGCTGAGCCCCAGCCTCCAGCATGTCCCAGCTCTCCTCCACCCTGAAGCGGTACGTGGACTCCTCCCGCTATGCCGAGACCACCTACAGCAAAGTGCCCAGCGGCTACAGCTCCTACAGCTCCTATGGCTCCACCCTGTCCACGACCTACGCAGACAGCGACAAAATCGGCTTCAAAGCCAGCTACCTGCCCTCCCCCCGCTACCACCACGCTGGGGGGCTGTCCCCCACCAGCGGCTATGACAGCAGCCGCCTGTACCCCGACGCCGGCATCCGCCTGAGCCCCTCGTACCTCCGCCCGCAGCCGCGGCCTCCCGGTGCCGGGCTCAGCGGGGGTGCCTGCTACACCTTCACCGGGACCCCCGGCAGCCCCACGGGCTACCTGCCCTCCGCAGCGCCCCTCAGCCGCCACAAATCCATCAGCCACTCGGACCTGGCGCGGGAGTTCTCGGGGCTGCACACCTCGGACAGCGCCTACCTGCCCGCGGCCGGCGCGCTCAGCACCCGCGGCCGGCCGGAGCTCGGCAACCTGCAGGGTCTGTACCAGGCTGCCGCTCACTCCGACTATGTCCGTGGCTACCTGGAGGGCTACGGGAGGAAAAGCCACCACGGCGGCCTCTCCAGCGGCCACCTCAGCCCCTCTCAGGCCACCCTGCCGCCCTCGGGCACCCGCTGTGCCAGCCAGCCCTGCGAGAGGAGCGATGACCCCTGCGACGCGTCCGCCCAGGACTCCACGGTACGCGGGGCTGGCTGGGGGCGGGGGACAGAGCTGTGCTGGGGGGGATGTGGGCCGCGCTTGTGGTGAGCCGGGGAGCCCGAGGCACCCGCGCTCTGCCTGGGAATGTGGCTGTGCTGCTCCGTGCCTCAGTTTCTGCGTGTGACCCTGCGAGATGCCCTTGCTGGCGCAGCGGTCCCGGCTGGAGCTGCTGAGGCAGCCGTGTGCGGGCAGGCGGGTGTCCTGTGAGGGGCTGTGCTCGCTGGGGACGCTCCCCAAGGAGGCAGGATCAGCCTGTGCCCAGGATTGTGCCCGCCGCACTTTCTGCAGGCAGGTGATGGCTCCGGCCCCATGTGGGGCTGCCGAGGATTTCCTGCTGCCTCATCCCAGGCAGGGAAGGTGACATGACCAGGCTGGGCACTCATCCTGCTGGGACAGCTGGTTCGTCTGGTGCTGGCTCTGTCGCAGTGACTCGGTGCCCAGCTGCCAGTCAGGCTTTCGTGCCCAGCGATGCCGGTTCCCTGGCACCATCCACTGCTGCCGGTCTGGGGCCCTGTGCCCCAGCCCGCGTGGCAGCAGCGGGTTCCCCGTGGCAGTGCTGCTCCGGGCAGCACCACACGTGTTGGCAGGTACTCGGTGCCCCAGGTCCCCGTCGGTGCTGCAGCGTCCCCAGAGCCCCAGCCCGGGCCGGGAGCAGGCACCGCACACGCAGCCCGTGCAGGGGAGCAGCCTGGTAATTTTCCACTCGGGTTTCCTTCCAAGATCTGGCCAGGCTCTGCCTGCATTGTCTCCCGCTGTCTCTCCAGCCACCCTCCATCCACCCATGGTCTGACCTGCCCTTTGCTCCCCTGCGTCTCTGTCCCACCGCCGTCCACCGAACCACGAGGGAAAGTCCTGTCCTGCTCGCAGGGAAGCAGGGGAGAATCCGCCAGCGATCTTCCCCTTTGCAGCCGGTGCCCCCACATCCCTCCCTGTGCCCCTTGCCCAGTGCCTTCCCCCACAGAACCGCCTTCAGCAGTGCCCTGCCGTGGTGTGGGGCCCCCTGTGCCCACCTGCCTCATCCCTGGCCCCCAGTCGCGGGGTGAGGGAGCGGGCTGGGGAGTCAGGAGAGTGCAGGATCGGTGCTGTGGAAGGGAATTCCTGCCTCCCCCTCCCACACCAGGCCCCGGTGGGGGGGACCAAGGGGGGATCCAGCGGCTGCTGCAGCCACTGGCTCTCACAAGAGCCCATTCTGCCGCTGCCAGGGCAGGGTCCCCACCCCATGTGCCCACACACTGCTGTGACGGGGTGCCAGCCTGCTCCCACGGGATGCCCACGGGGCAGCAGGGGCTGTGCAGGTCCCAAACCACAGCCCTGTGGTCTGCCCGTGAACACAGCCAGGGCTGGTGGGTGGCAAAGGTGGCACAGGGCGCTGGGACAGACACCCATGCCGGGGCAGGCAGGGTCAGTGACACTGCCTTAGGTTTCCTTGGTGCTTTGATGGGCACACTGCTATTTTCCGCTGCTGTGGTTTTCTGCCTCCGTTTCCCAAGCCGGGAAGCAAATGTCCCGATCGTAAACCAGACTTGGGTGCTTGCGGCCGTGCCAGGTGCCGGAAAGGAGCTCAGGCTGCAGCCCCGGAGCTGCCATCGGTTCTGCCCCGTTGCCCAGCCCCGAGGGCAGTGTCAGCAGCACCCGCTCCCGACGCAGCCGGGGGATGGCGGGGCTGGCCCCGCGCCTCCTCCCATCCCTTTTTCCACCGCCGCCTCCCGCCTCTGCGCCACAGAAACCGCCACCCAGAGGGGTTTGCAGCCAGGAGTGAGGGTGTCTGCGTGTGTCCCTACCCTCGCCATCACTTCGTGCCTCAGTTTACCACCCCGTGGGCAAAGGGAGGTGTGTGCAGGTGCGGTTTCAGCGAGGGGCTGTGCCTGCGGAGCTGCAGGGCCGTGCTGGCTCCCGGGAAGGGCAGTGTGGCGAGGGGCAGGAGTGGAGCTGTGCCGCCCCATTAACCACCCCGGGTGTACATAGGGTCAGGAGGTCAGGGCCACCCACAAAACCGCCGGCAGCTCTCCGCAGTCCCATCCTGAGCAGCTGACTTCCCTGGCCCGCAGCCAGTCCTGGCCCTGCCTGTCGCCGCGGTGCCAACCGGGCCTGTGGCAACCTCTGCCCGCGGCAGAAGGTCACCGCAGCAGAGGGGCCAGCTGAGGGCAAGGACCTGGCTCTGGGTGATGCCGTCCCACCGAGTGGCCCCTTCTCTCTCCCGCTCCAGCCTCAGAGCCTGCGTGACGCTCTCTGGCCGGAGGGGAGTTTGGTCCTTGGCCCGGGGCACGGGGTTCAACACGGGCTGTGGCCGAACCGCCCTCTGCCACGGAACCGGCTCGGCCAGCGCGGCGCATCCCCACGGGCAGAGCTGCCCCGCGGCGCTCGGGGCGGGCTGTGCACCGGGGCCATCCTGTCCCCGCCGTACCCACCCGCGCTGCCGGGCAGCGTGGCAGGAGCCCTGGATTTCGGGGAGCTGTGCCACAGCCCGGAGGCCCAGGCTGGGCACGGCAGGGCACCCAGGCAGGCTGCAGGAGGGCAGTGGGGCGTGTGCCCCGGCGTCCCCGCGTGTGTACACCTTACACAGCGCGGGGTGTGTACATGTACACAAGCGGGAGCGCTCGCGGGCCCCGGTTACGGTTGTGATGCAAAAGAGCCCTGGCCCTGCAGATGAATAACGCTGCAAGATGCCTCCTCGGATATTTTTGCTGGTGCCAAAAATAGTCTCCCTCCCTTCCTCCCTCCCCCTCCCCGTCCCCAGCCAGCCCCTCCGCTGGCTGTGCCGAGCTCCGCCGTGGACAGGGGAGGCTGCATCTGCGGCCGTCGGCGTTCAGCAGCCCCCGCCGCTGGATGGGGGTGCTTCGGGGGCTCCAGGGGAGGAGAGGAGGCTCTGCTCGGAGCCCTCTCGGTGAGGCTGGAGGCTGTGGCTCTGTCAGAGCAGCCCGGCCGCACTCCCTGCCCTGGTTGCCCGTGGAAATTTCCCTGAGCAGGCAGAGAGACACCTGGGCACGCACAGCAGGCGCAGGGCTCGGGCGCTCGTCCTGCCGCGGTCAGAGGGGTGAAGCAGCGGGAGACGCAGGACTAGGACGCAGGACAGCCGGGCTCCCTGCCAGGCTCCGCATCTGCCCTTGCTGCAGGAGAAGAGCTGGAGCCCTGCCCGTGCCGTGCCTCAGTTTCCCAAAGGGGAGACACCAGATGGGGTCTTTGCTCCACGCAGGAATCGCGGGGAATTTTTTTCCCCAGCGCAAGGCACTGAAATATCCTCTGAGCTCAGCGCTAATGCATCCCCCAAAGAGGGGGGTTCCCCCAAAATGTCGCTGCCTGGGTACCTGGCATTGGCACTGCAGGGAAGACACATGCCCGGGAGCCCCACAGCCCTGTCTGGCAGCCCTCAGCCCCGCTCTGGGTACAGACACCCCCTGCACCCACATGCTGTGCGACTGTCCCACTTTTACCAAGGCAATTTTGGCGAGTAACCCCCAGCTGGGGAGCCCCGCTCCCTGCCCAGCGCCCGCCCGGAGCACAGCGTGCCCGGGGCCGGACAGCCGGTGCCACCAGCCCTGGGCACGCCGAGCCGGGAGCACGGGGGAGCACTGAGGGGGGCAGGCGCTCCTCCGGCTGCCGCCTCGCCCCAATTCCCCATTGCCCCCGCGGTGCGCGCACGGTGCCGGTGTTGGGGTGCGGCAGCGCGGGGAGCCCCGCTGAGCGAGACGCCGAGGGGGCACCGCGGCCCCCGCAGCCCCCCGGAGCCGGGGCAGTGTCGCCGCCCCGTTCCGGAGCGTGTCCCCGGGGCAGAGCCGCCCCTCGCGGGCCCCCCTGGCTCCCGGCGCGCTGTACCACGCGGTGCGCGGGGGCTGGCCGTCACCGAGCCGTCACCGAGCCGTCACCGAGCCCGGCTGCCGCCTCTCCACCCATTTGATGTCAGAGCCGCTCAGGTGCCGTCAGCCCCGCAGCCGGCACCGGCTCCGGCCCCGCACGCCCGGCACGGGGGGCTCCGCTCCTGACCCCGCGCCCCCGGCTGCAGCCGGCCCCGGGCGAGGGCGGCCCGGCCCGTGTCCCCCGGCACCCCGGTGCCCGCCGCTGCTCCCCGCCGTCCTGCGGTGCCCGCCGGGGCCATCATGAGGGACTCCTACACGGTGACGCTGCCCGAGGAGCCCCCCGCCCTCCCCGACCTTCACAAGGACCTGCGGCCCCGCACCTCCATGCCGGGGTCCCTGCTGGTCTCCACCTTCGTCGGGCTCGTCCTCAACAAGACCAAGGTACGAGATGCCCGCAGCCCCCGGCCCCCGGCTTGGGGGCGGAGAAGGGGGCACCCCCTGCCCTCCCTGGGGGGCGTGGGGTGCCCTGTGCCATCCCCCGTGCCCGAGGACGGGGTGCCTGGGGTGGGTGCCCTCCCGGCTGCCCGTGGGGACGGCGTGTCCCGGTGTCCCACAGGATGGCAGGGGGCAGGTGAGCTGCCCGTGTCAGGACACCTGGGTTCCTCTCCCAGCCCTGCCCTTGCGGTGACCTTGGCCAGGTCCCCGTGTCCCGCCGCAAGGAAGGGTCGGCCGGCCACGCTGAGCCCCTTGGCAGTGTCGCCGGAGCGAACTCGGCTGTCCCCAGAGCCACAGCGCCGGGGGCAGATCTCTCCTGCAGGGATGGCAGAGCAAGGGGCAAGGAGGGCAGGCTCTGGGCACTTATGTAAGTCTGGCTGCTCCGGCTCTCCTGCTGCCCCAACAGGCACCCGGCATGCGGACCTGGATGGGGCAGGACGGTCCGGATCTTGTCCCTTGTCCCCATCGCCTGTCCCTTGTCCCCGTCCTGCAGTGCAGCCTCGGGGAGTCCCCAGCCGCGCCGCGTGAGCCAGCTCTCCTTCACCGCCTCTGAGCATGTCGTGTCCTAGATAAAGCCCTGAACGGGAGAGGGGGATTAGCGCGAGTTGAGTCACCCAGGGGAGGGAAATCCAGGGGGGGAAATAACACCTCGGTGCACTCGGGGCTTGTGCCACGCTAGGGGAGCACCTGCCACCCCCTCCCTCAGCTCCAGCCCTCCCCGGGGGTTGTCCCAGGCTCTGGGAGGACAGCCTAGGACCTGGCTGTGGGGGAATGCAGGATCTGTGGGGAGGTTTGCACCCACATCAGCAGGACTGTCCGGTCCCTCCTGGCACACGGTGGGAGCTGCCCGACCGGGGCAACTGGACGAGCAGCGTCCTGCTGGGGACGGCTGGGGCACACTGGGGCAGCTCCCGGCGGTTGCTGCTCACCCCTGGCACCGTGACCTTCCCTGGGACAGGTGTGGGGACACGAGCAAGGCCTTGGGGTTCAGATCCTCCAAGGGATGGATGTCAGGTGTTGGGACACAGGCCCACCTCTCCTGCCGCCATCTGCTCGGGGGCCGGAGCCAGGCCAGCTCCTCCAGCCGTGGTGTGGCACTGACCTGTCACATCCTGCTGGCACCCCGTGCCCATCCAAGCCTGTCTGCACCGGGGAAGAAGCCGGGCAGTTGCCTGGCACTTTCGGACAGCCACCCCCCGGCACTGACGGCCGTGGGCAGCCACATCTGGGGACACCCCTGCGCTCTGGGCACCTCAGGGGCACCCGATGGCACAGAGGGCACCCGGTCAGTCCGGCAGAGCCGCGTGTGCCCGCACAGGGTGGCCAGGTCGCCGCTGGTGCCGGTCCCTGCCGCGGTGGGTGATGCCGTCGCTAAGGAGCACGTGTAACTGGATCTGGGTTATTTTGGGCTGCTGTCAGGGCTGGGTGCTCAGCACCTCCCACACACACACCAGCTGCTGCTATTTCGGAGCTGCTGGGCCCCCTCCCCTCCTCGCGCCTCCTCTCCTCCTCCTCAAGCCTGGGGTGGGCAGCTGGGGCGTTTGCCTAAGGATCCTTAAATCCTGGGCATCTGGGGGAGCACAATCAGCAGTCTGACCCTGCGAGCCCTGTCAGACCCCACCCTGCTCCGGGGAGGTTCGTCCTGCTGCTCCCTGTGCCGGGCTGGGAGCAGAACCCCCGGGGCTCCCACCAGTGCCCCCCACCTGCAGCCTGTCCCGCATGCTGGGAGAGGGGTGGTGGCACCCCTAAACCCCTCTGTGCTCTCAGTCTCTCCAGCGAAGAGTGATGACGCTTCCTGCTCTCAGCACCCAGCTGCCCATGCCCATCTTTGCTTTTCCCGGCTCAGGGAGCACCTGGAGCACCTGGAATTGCCAGGCCGTGGCACAGGTGCAGCACAGCCCGGGCAGCGAGTGGCTGGGAAGGCACCACCGGGCACACAGCCCTGTTCCCCGGGCTGGCTGCCGCAGGGCTGGGCTCGCACTTTCCCGGGTGGACTTTATCCTGCAAAACAGCTGTGCCAAAGTCTGGGCTGCGCTTGTGCAAGGTGCCCCGGAGGGGATGGACACCTGGCGTGGACCAGACGGGCAGTGACAGGGCGCCGTGCCCCTCCTGCAGCGTGGGGCAGGCACAGGGCACTGCCATCCCCCAGCGTCCCCAGGGGAGGCAGCCCGGGCTGCCGGCCTGACCTGCAATCCAGGGCATGGGGCAAAAGCGCTGCCAGGCAGGGAAAACTTTGAGCCCCGTGCGTTGTCCTGGGCCAGCAGGACGGGGCAGGCCGGCCGTGGTTTGTCACCAGGCCCTTGGCCCAGAGAGCTGCTCGCTGCTGGCTCTGCCCATGATGTCACAGCGGGATGGGGCCTCTGCTTGGCCCTGAGGGTCTGCTCCACGGGGAGGTCTGTGGCACCATGGCCTCACTGGGCTGCCCACAGGCATGGCCAGCCCGCCGTCCCAGCCCTCTTCCCTCTCTCCGCAGAGCTCCAAGGCCGTGCAGGGACTGACCGGCCTGCGGAACCTCGGCAACACGGTGAGTGTGCCCCCAGGCCTCGGGCTCACTGCGGGCACATCTGGGAGGGCAGGGGGAGCTCTGTCCCTTCACCTGGCCCCCAACACCCTCACCCTGGCAGCTCCCCGCACCCCACTCCCCGCGGTGCTGCCTCTCTGCTTCGTCCCCATCCTCTGCCCGCCCGCCCCAGGTGTCCCCCTGCCACGGCCTGCCTCCCTCTGCTTCCCGTTGCCATGGTTTTCTCTTCTGCCTCCCCCAGTGCTTCATGAACTCCATCCTGCAGTGCCTGAGCAACACCAAGGAGCTGCGGGATTACTGCCTGCAGAACCAGTACCTGCGGGACCTCAACAACAACAGCCGCATGCGCACGGCGCTCATGACAGGTGACGGCCCGGCCCCGGCCCTGGCGGCTGCGGGGGCTTCCCTGCAGCGATTCCTGCAGCACATCCCTGCCACACACCCCCGGGACACCCCACATCCTGTGGGACCCCCAGCCAGAGCTCGGTGCTCCTCGCTGGGCTGCCCAGCCAGGGGAGGATCAAGCCCAGGGAGACCAGAGGGCGGCCCTGAGCGGTCCCCTTGGGCCACCTCCAGTGCTGACCTGCCTCCCTGCCTGCAGAGTTTGCAAAGCTGATTCAGCTGCTCTGGACCTCGTCCCCCAACGAGAGCGTGAGCCCATCCGAGTTCAAGACGCAGATCCAGAGATACGCCCCACGCTTCGTTGGATACAAGTAAGGGGGGTGGGCGCGGGGTGGTGGGGGGAGCTGAGCCCCCTGCAGCCTCTCACTGGCCGTGCCCCGTGTCTTGCAGCCAGCAGGATGCCCAGGAGTTCCTGCGGTTCCTCCTGGACGGGCTGCACAGCGAGGTGAACCGTGTGCTGGTGCGGCCCCGGGCCAGCACCGACACCCTGGATCACCTCCCGTAAGTGCTGGCACCGCGCAAGCCCCACAAGGGTTCACTGCCCGCAAGGCCGGCCCAGGGACAGTGACCACACGGGTCCCTCGGGGCCGGGTGGCGGGGCTGGTGTCCTCCGAGCCATGCTCAGCGCCCTGCTGTGTCCCCATCCTTGCAGTGACGACGAGAAGAGCCGGCAGATGTGGAGGAGGTACCAGGAGAGGGAGGACAGCCGCATCAGCGGTGAGCAGGGCTGGGGGAAGGAGGGCAGGGCTGGGCTGGGAGCGGGGCTGGCAACCAGGGGTCTCACCCTGCTCTGTCCCACCCCACCAGACCTCTTCGTGGGGCAGCTGAAGAGTTCTCTGACCTGCAGCGAGTGCGGCTACTGCTCCACGGCCTTCGACCCCTTCTGGGACCTGTCCCTGCCCATCCCCAAGGTGAGGGAGCCCCAGCGATCCCTGTCCCACAGTCCCTGTCCCCCTGTCCCACACTCCCTGCCCCTGACCTTCACTGCACTCCCGCAGAAAGGCTACGGGGAGGTGACGCTCATGGATTGCCTCCGGCTCTTCACCAAAGAGGACGTGCTGGATGGGGACGAGAAACCGGTACGGGGCTGGGGGGCTCCCTGGGGCAGGCTGGGCCCCTTCCCCTCCGTGCCTGTGTTGCCAGGCCTGTGGGCTCCATGCCCTCACCCTGCTGCTTGTGCCGTTTGCCTCCCACAGACGTGTTGTCGCTGCAAAGCCAGGACGAGGTGCACAAAAAAATTCAGCATCCAGAAGTTCCCCAAGATCCTGGTGCTTCGTATCCTTCGGGCAGAGGGGTGGGGACAGGAGGTGTTGTGGGGGGGAGGCAGACGGGTTATTGCAGGCTCCCCTTTGTCCCTTGGCCCCTTGACGGGACCCTCCAGACCTGAAGCGCTTCTCCGAGGCCAGAATACGAAGCAGCAAACTCACCACCTTCGTCAACTTCCCTCTGAAGGACCTGGACCTCCGGGAATTCGCCTCGCAGAGCTGCAGTGAGTCCCAGCCCCCGCGTGCCTCTAGCCCCAGCCCTGAGCTCCTGGGGACTCCTGGGCTCCTCGTGTCCCCGGGTGCTGGGGGGCGGAGGCGTGAGGGGTGGGAGGCACGGAATCCAGGGTGCTGGAGCTGCTGGTGTGGCTGGGGGGCTGTGTGCTGGCACTCTGGGGGGCAGCGGGGCTGAGCAGCACCCCTGCTCCCCTCAGACCACGCCGTTTACAACCTCTACGCCGTCTCCAACCACTCGGGCACCACCATGGGGGGACACTACACAGCCTACTGCAAGAGCCCCGTGTCCAGCGAGTGGCACAGCTTCAACGACTCCCGGTGAGCCTGGGGAGGGAGAGGCGAGCGGGGCCCCCCTGCTCAGGGCATCCCGTCCCCGCTGCTCACAGCTCTCCTCCTCCCCTCCCCGCAGCGTCACCCCCATGTCCTCGAGCCACGTGCGCAGCAGCGATGCCTACCTGCTCTTCTACGAGCTGGCCAGCCCGTCCTCCCGCATGTAGCCAGCCCTGCCTCCCCGGGGACCCCCCGTGCCACCCCTCAGAGCCGGCTCCGCCAGGATTCGGGCATTCGGCCCCCCCAGAGCCAGAGGGAGGCGAAGAGGAGACACCCCCGAGGCGGCTGCAGAGGGAGGCTGGGGACAGCCAGGAGCAGAGCCCGGGCAAGGACATCCCAGCTCCGAACTGAGGAGGGAAGCTCGTGGCAAGACAGGGCTCAGGCAGCTCAGGCACCTTCTGGTTGCTGGCATTTGGTTTTTACCTCGGGGTTTTCGTTTCTTTTTTTCTTTCTTTTTTTTTTCCTTTCTTTTTTTCTTTTTTTTTCTTTTTTTTTTTTTCCTTTCTTTTTTTCTTTTTTTTTCTTTTTTTTTTTTTCCTTTCTTTTTTTCTTTTTTTTTCTTTTTTTTTTTTTCCTTTCTTTTTTTCCTTTTTTTTTCTTTTTTTTTTCTTTTTTTGGCGTGTAATAAAAATCCTGAGCAAGGGACTCTACAGGAATGGGGCCACCTGTCCCATTGACTCAACCAGGACCTCTGCTCCCCTGAGACAGCACCCAGGAGAGCCTCACGCGTCCCTCCTGGCCTCTCTCCACTCCTGTATCTGCTTGGCCATCCCAGAGGATTCCTGAACTGCTCCCGACCTCCTCCCGGCACTTCCAAACCTCCTGGCAAAGGACTCCAGCCCTCCGGTGGCCTCCGTCCCGTCTCAGGCAGCACATCCCCAGCAGCTGCCCCACACACACTCCTCAGAGCAGCCTGAGCCCAGGCCCAGACTCACGGACAGGAGGGAGGAAAACCTTCTGTGGAATTTATTTGTATTTATAGCGGACTTTGCTTCACCTGGAGCCCCCCGCCGCTTCCTGCCTCTCCAGGGACTTGTGCCAGGGGCTGCTCCGGGGAGGTTTTTACCTTCCTCCTCATACGACGGTGCCTTAAACCATTTAGGGGAGCGGGGGCCGTGGGGGTTGCACAGGACCCTGTGCGGGAGAGGGAGGGGAGGACAGCGGCTTCCCGGGACCATCTGCAATCGGGGCTTTCTTCTCCCTGTGATCAGGAGCTCCCCTGGGTGCCCGGGGACCCGCCCTGCTGCTCTGTCCTCCGGCTAGCAAATGCCAGTGGCCTTTTTAGCCTTTAATTTATTCTCCTCCCCGTCCTGCCTTGCCTGAGGCGCAGCGGGAGGAGACACGGGCACCACCCCAGCCCTCGGGGCAGCTCCATCCAACCCACACCCGGCCGGCTTCGCCCTCGCTGCCCTGCGGGCACGGGCTGAGCGCTGGCACCAGCATCCTGCCCAGCCTGGGGCATCCCGGCGGGGCTCGGGGGCGGCAGGATGGGAAAGGGGGGCTGCCCGCGGCGGGAGCGGGGCGGGGGCAGCGATGCTGCTTGGCAGGTGGCTTGTTTACTGTGTAAGCAAGACGGGGTGGGAAGTGTCTCATACAAGGGAGACTCGTGCAGGAATAAATTCGAGCTTGAACAGGGCGTTGGGTGCGCGTGTTTTGTCTCTGCGCGGTCTGGCAGAGGGTGGGGAGCTGCCGCCGGTGGAGACCCAGGAGCACCCACGGGCCAGGAGCGCCCAGGGCTGGCCTGGAGCGAGGGAGATGTGGCAGAAGGAGCCTTTCCAGCCCCACGGAGCTCCCCGGTGCCCACACTCTTCCCTCAAAACCCCTGAACAATGGCTCCTTTCTCCCCTGCTTAGGGCCGGAGACGGGCATTAAGGGGCAGCGGGAATGCAGGTGGCAGGGCCCGGGCACCCAGCGAGGGAAGGAGGGACAGGCTCAGGGGTCCCCAGCCCAGCCCCTTCAGCGCTGCCCTGAGCGGTGAGGAGTCTGGAGGCAGCTGGAAAGCCAAGGTCCCTTGTGAGGACCCCCCAGCAGGGTCCCTTTGGGGTGGGCTCGCAGCGGGGTGGGCGCGAGCTCTCATTCCCCTTTAAGACGCTGGTTCTCCGTGCCAGAGCCTGACCTCGGCATCCTCAGCTGAGCTGGATTAACCGGCCGAGGGGGAAGGGGCCTGCAGAGGGGACTGGGGCTGCCGCCTCCCGGGGCTCCCGCACTCCCGGCACGGCGGGCATGGCCCTCGGCGGGGCTCCGGCGCTGGGCTGGCACGTGTAGAGCTGGCACTGCCACCGCCCCCGCCCCGGAGCGTGGGGTCCCCAAGCCGCC
>VZTE01005332.1:1901074-1916920 GCA_013397775.1 Eulacestoma nigropectus | reverse complement strand
CCCCACGCCGCCCCGGGGCTCATGGGGGCAGCTGGGGAGGAGGGGGCGGTGGGGCTGGGGGGCACAGGGCACTGGGCAGGATTTTAGCCGGGCTGCGCCGGGAACCGCCCGCTGCCATGAAAGACTTCACCGAAATCACGCTTTGCCCCGAGGCTCTGGACGGCAGCAAGGTAGGGCTGGGGGTGTGGGTGCTGCTGCTGGTCCCCACCCACGGCTCCCCAGGGTGCCACCCGCGCTCGCTGTCCCACAGACCGAGTTCTGCAACCCCGTTTTTGAAGGCGAGGAGCCTCGGGCGGCACCGAGCGGGGAGCACCGGCCAGACAAGGATGGGACCGGCCCCGCACCGCGCCGGGACGGCCTCGGTACCGGCCTGGGGGTTTGTACGCACAGCCCTGTCCGTGGGGCTGGGGGCGGCGTGGTGGGCTCCGGGGCTGCCTGGGGACGCGTCAGCACCGCGGGGACGAGCGGTGGGGACGCGCCCAGCCAGGGCTGAGCCAGCCGTGCAGGGAGGGGGGGGCACGGCTCAGCAGCACCCCGGCTCTGCCCGCTGTCCTCGCCTCCAGGCCAGCAGCTCTGGGGACAGGTGGGCTGGAGGTACCGCGCCGACTGCAAGTTCACCTGGCTCTGCGTGGCTGTGATGAGCACCATCCTGCTCTTCCTCGTCTCCCTCCTGCTCGGCATCGTCATCCACCGTGAGTGCCGAGCTGGGACGTGGCTGTGACCGGGGTGGGGGACACAGAACCGGCTCAGAAGGGGAGAGGGGCACCCAGAGGACATCCCGGGGTCTGCCCGCTGTGGGGAGAGAGTGACCCACGCACAGGAGCAAGGTGGATTTCCGTGTCCCTGGGATGCGGCAGGATCACAGCCCCTGGGAGAGCTGTGTGGGGTCCCCTGGGAGCTGCACGCCTGTGGGTAGGGTGGGAGCACAGGGCTGGGTGGGCTTCCTGAGCCCCTTCCCTGCACCGCAGCCGTCCCTGCCCGCTGGGGCTGAGCAGTCCCTGCTCTTCCCTGGGCACAGAGCTGACGTCCCCACACCCCCCCGGCGCCCCGGCCACGGCCCTGCCCGCCCGTGGCACTGCCACCACCACCACAGCGCCCACCCGGAGGGACCTCCCGGCCCCCAAAACAGCCGCCAGCCCCACGGAGAGCTGGCTACCCACGGCCCGCGCAGCAATACCGGGTGAGTCCCGAGTGGGGCAGTGTTTGGGGATGGGGGTGCCCTGCCCCGGCTCATGGCCACGCTGTTGCCTCGTTCAGCCTGCGGAGGGACCCTGCGGGGCCCCGAGGGCTCCTTCAGCTCCCCCAACTACCCCGGCCCCTACCCCCCCAACGCCCTCTGCGTCTGGCGCATCGAGGTGGGCGCCGGGCTCGCCATCCAGCTGAGGATGGAGACGTTCAGCGTGGAGGGCACGGCCTCCTGCCTCTTCGACCGCGTGGAGCTCTCCGAAGAGCCGGGCTCCGGCGGCACAGACCCTTCCCCAGCCCGGGGGGGCCCGACCAGGTAGGGCCCCTCACACCTGGGGAGCGCGGCAGTGCAGCGGGGCGGGGAAGCGAGCGGTGCCAGCCCTTGCCGTGCCCCCAGGTTTTGTGGCAACGTGCCCCCCCCGACCTTCAACTCCAACTCCGACCGCCTGCGGGTCACCTTCGTCTCCGACAGCAGCGTGGGCGCCCAGGGCTTCAGCGCCCGCTACCGCGCCGTGAGCCCGGCCGAGAGTGAGTCCCCCGCCCCAGGGCACTGCCAGGGTCCCTCACTGCTGGCAGGCGGAGGGAAGAGCCAGCGGGGAGCGGAGGGTGCCCCGCAGAACCCCCCCAGCATTCCGGGTGTCTGGCTGCGTGCAGAGAGCTGCGCCTGGGACGAGCACTTGTGTGACCAGGGGCTGTGCCTCCAGCTGGGCTTCGTGTGCGACGGCTTCCAGGACTGCACGGACAAGAGCGACGAGGCCAACTGCAGCCTGAAACACAAAGGTGGGCGGGACAGACCCCACCTGCAGCCCCCAGCCCCCGCGGGGAGTGAGGAGATGGAAGGAGGAGAGAGGGGCAGGGGTAAAGCCCTGCGTGTGTGTGTCCCTCCAGAGTGCGGGGGGCCGCTGACCGCCTTGGAGGGGCACTTGTCCACCCCGAACCACCCCCAGCCGTACCCGCACCAGCAGGTGAGAGAAGGGGCGCTGTGGGAGCACGGTGAGGGCGAGGGCGGGCAGGGAGGAAGGCAACCCCCCTCGAGGGGAGAGCTGGGGGGTGCCCCTGCCCAGCTTCACGGGTGTCGCCGGCTGCCCCCCCCGCCCCGCAGCTGTGCCTCTGGCAGATCTCGGTGCCCCCGGGCCACGTCATCGACCTGCACTTCCACAACTTCAGCCTGGAGTCGCACGGGGACTGCAGCTTCGACTTCGTGGAGGTGCACGACAGCGCGGGCACGGGGGCCGCCAGCCTCATGGGCAGGTACAGGCACCCCCGACACCCCAGCCCTGCTGTGCCACCCTGGGGACACCGGTGCCATGGCTCAGCTGGGGAAACTGAGGCACGGGGCTGGCTGGTGGGGAGGAGCCGCCAGAAGACAGGGTTTGGGGAGGTGCTGGTCAGCCCTTGACCCCGTCCCTCGTCCCATGACCTCGGCAGGTTCTGTGGCCACCAGCTGCCGCCCACCCTGACCTCCTCACAGCATGTCATGACCGTCCTCTTCGTGGCAGACGAGGGAGTAGCAGATGACGGGTTCTTTGCCTCCTACCAAGCCCGCAATGCCACAGAGAGTAGGTAGCCAAGGGGGGGCACAGGCTGCCCGGGGGGGCTGTGCCATCGCCATCCTTGGGGGGCTACAAGGCCAGGCTGGATAAAAACCTGGACAAAACAG
Source organism: Eulacestoma nigropectus (assembly GCA_013397775.1). NCBI lineage: Eukaryota > Metazoa > Chordata > Aves > Passeriformes > Eulacestoma > Eulacestoma nigropectus. The sequence goes on along the minus strand of VZTE01005332.1, from coordinate 1,914,075 downwards.
CTCTTGCTCCACAGCTGACCCTGCTTGGAGCAAGAGGCCGGGCCACTGGTCCCCGGGGTCCCTTCTCACCTGATTTACCCTATAACCCTATAGCCGTGGGGGCGTGACCTGGAAGGGCTCACCTGCACACAGGTGTGATCCACGACCTGAGGGCTGCCCCCAAATAACCCAGGGAATTTGGGATGTCCCCGAGCTGGACCTGCCAGATCCCCTGGCCGGCGACCAAGAAGAGCGGACAGGGGTGGTCAGGAGGGGAGCAGGCTGACTCCCAGCCGTGCTCTGCCCTCTCCCCTTCCAGAGACCTGCAGCCCCGCGGAGTTTTCCTGTGGGAATGGCGAGTGCCAGGCGCTGGAGTCCGTGTGTGACGGCTGGCACGACTGCCCCGACGGCACTGACGAGCTGAACTGCACCGGGGTGTCCTACCCGGCCTTCGGTGAGTGCCACCCCCGAGCCCAGCTGGCCCCGGGGCACACGCTGGCACAGCCGGTGGGCAGCACCGCCGCGGGCACAAGAGAATCCCCTCTCCCTGCGGCAGGATCTGTCTGCGAGCCCGTGGAAGTGGAGATGTGCCTGGGGCTGGGCTACAACGCCACCTCCTTCCCCAACATCTGGCTGGCCATCCCGGACCAGGAGGGAGCCGCCGAGGTGCTGCAGGACTACCAGGTGAGCTGCCCGGGGCTGCCCGCGGGGCTGCCCTCGCCGCGCCCGGCCGGGCTCACGCCCTGTCCCCGCTGTCCCGCAGACGCTGATGGAGCTGGCGTGTTACCAGCACCTCCGCCTGCTCATCTGCAGCCTCTTCGTGCCCAAGTGCACCCCGGACGGGGGGGTGCTGCAGCCCTGCCGGGCCGTGTGCCTGGCGGCGGAGCTGCGCTGCCAGCAGTCCCTCGGCCTCCTCGGCATCCTCTGGCCCATCAACTGCAACATCCTGCCCGACTCCAGCGACCCCGTAGAGTGCTTCCAGCCCTGAGCCGGCAAGGGGAGAGGAGCAGGGGCTGAAGCCACCCTCCCCACCCCAAATGTCCCTCCGGTGCTCTTCCTCTTGTAAATACCCAGCTGCTGGGGCGGCCCCTCACCTGCCCTGGGGTCAGCCCCGCTGCCCCGTGCTGGGCTCGGTGCCTGGATGCCACGGGTTTGCCCACAGCTCCAAATCCCTAGAGAGCAGGTGACACATCCCACAGGGAAAGGCTTGTGCCTGGGGGCACCAGGGAAAGGGCCAATGCTCCCCAAACGGAGCAAGGCTGGGCAGAGGTGAGCCAGGCTGCAGGCACAAGAGCCCAGGACTGCCTGTGTCCCACAGCCCCAAAGCCAGCAGAATAAACAGCGTGAGCAGCTGACAAACCCAGCGGAGCAGGTGACTCGTTTGGGGGGAGGGTTGTGTGTGGGTGCTGCCAGATCCTAGGGGAAACTGAGGCACGGGTCAAGGGAAGGAAGCCAGGGACGGGGTGGGGGATCTGAGCAGGGATGGAGGGGCACAGGGGAGAGGGGAGAACAGGCAGCTGGCTGTGCCCTCACTGGGCTGGGGGCTTGCAGGGTCCCAGGGAGACGGATGGGTCTCAGAGGGGGTCCAGTTGGTGACCCCAAGGTGCAGGGAAGGGATCCTGCCCCACCAAGAGCTGTGGCCCTGCTGGCTGTGCTGGCTGCAGGCCACCCTGGTGGCCACAGGCCTGGCAACACCCACGGCCACAAACCAGCATCCAGCTGGCCAAAAACAAGAGTCCCTTCACACCTTGGGAGAGAGGAGACAGGCGGCTCCCGGCCAGCACCCAGCCTGGCCCCGGGCATCCAGGTCAGAACGGATCAGGCAGCAGCGTCACCGGCTCCACTGAGGGCACAGGGAGGAGAGAGCCAGCAGTGCCACCGTGCTTCCCGCTGCCCCGAGCGTCTGGGGAAGTCTCCAGCCCGGCTGGGGTCACTGGGAGCGGCACCCACTCGTGCCAGCACGGCTCTGCCCCTGTGCCCAGCACGGCACTGCCGCTCCCACCCAGCTCAGGGGCTTTGAGCCCACCCAGCTCCTTCGCTCCCTGCACGTCCCAGCTGCTGCCGGGCGAGGGGACTCCCCCAGCCACAGGCCCGCCCCACTGGCCGGTGTGTGACTGTGTCCCTTGGACGCACCCGGCGCTGGAACAAGTTAAAGGCGAGCTGGAAGCGCCTCGAAAGCTTTGCCGCGTGCTCCGCGCTCCCCGGGGCCAGCCCTGCCTCCTGGCACGGGCACAGCGCTGCTCTGCCGGCGCTCCCACCTGCCCTGCACGCTCAGCCCAACGCGCTGGGACTGCCCAGATGGATCCTGCGGCTTCCCCTCGGTGCTCCCGGGGCTGGCGCTGCCGGGCCGGCTGTGCTCTGCCATCCCCTTTGCCTCAGCTCTGCTGCCAGTCGGGGCACCCGCACACCCCGAGAGCTCCCTCTCCTTTCTGCCCCTCCATCTCTCTCTGCCTTGCTGGGTGTCCCTCCCTCAGCCTTTATCTCGTTTCCTTTCCCTCTGCTGCCTGTTTTCCCTGTTTTCCTCCCCTCCATCCTGCTGCCCAGGTGCCCAGCCGTGCCCAGCTGAGGCGGTTCACAGCCTGTGCCTCCTCTGCCTCGGCCGGGCTGTTTGCAGCGCTCTCCCTTCCCCCTGCTCACAGCACTTCCGACATCATGGGATTATTTTTCTTTTTCCCCTTGTCTTGTAGCTTTTGGCTCCCAAGGCCCTTGATTTCCTTTGGAGTTTGGGAGGAGAGACGTGGGGAGGAGGGGGGGTGGAGAGGCTGCCTCTCTTAGGGCCTTCGTCAGAGCGAAGGGGCCAGGAAGAGCCTCAGCCCTTCCACAGCGGCGAGCAGCGAAGTGCCGGGACAGGAACCGCGGGATCGCAGTGAGTGGGGATACCCAGCCGGGGCGAGCCGGGACTCGCTGCCTTCCTGGCTCCGGCGCCTGGGCGGAGGAGAGACACTTTTCTCCTCCTTTTCCTCTTTGTTGCCGTCGTGGAGGGGGAAGAGAGCAGCTTTTCTGGGTCAAGGCCAAGGGGAGGGGGCCAGCGCTGGCCCTGGGGCTCAGCCCTCGTTGCGCTGCTGTGGGAAGGGCTGGGGGCAGCCCGGGCAGGGGGGTGGTCCCGGCGGCGGGGTGGTCCGGCACGGCCGGGGATGCTGCAGCCGCGGGCAGCCCCAGGGAGCCGGCCGGGGGTGGAGCAGAGCCGCCGGCAGCCGGGATGCTGCCAAGGGCAGGGCCGCGACGCAGCCCCGCGTTCCCCGAGCTGCCGCCCCACCACGCACACCCCCAGAGGCAACAACCCCACCCCAGGCACGCTCACAGCTCACCAGCTGGCAGCCCTAAATCCCCCTGCCCGTCACCCCATAGCTGGGCACGATGGGGCAGTGCCCACCCCAAAGAGCCCCCAGCCACACACAAAGCCACTGGCACAGCCCCTGGCCCTACAGCCACACCCCACCCGCATCCTGAGCTGTCCCGGGGGCTGCGGGATGATGTGGTGGCACCCGGGCCCTGGGGATGCTGTGGCAGGTGCAGGCAGCACTGGGGCCTCGCTGAGGGGAGCAGCCCAAAACGTAAAGGGAAGAGAAGAGGGGAATGTCCCCTGCTGACCCCCCAGCACTCTTTGCCAAACACTCCCAACCCTTTTCACTGCAGTCCCCAGAGCTGTGATCCTTCTCTGCCCACTTCCAGCCCCTCCAGGACAAGATGAAGCATCTCTTCCTCCTCTTCCTCCTCGGGCTCATCAGCAGCTCCTTGCAGATCGAAGACAACAAGATCCCCGGGCTGTGCTCAGGGCAGCCAGGCATCCCAGGGACCCCGGGCCTGCACGGGGGCCAGGGTTTGCCAGGCAGAGACGGACGAGACGGCCGGGACGGGGCCATGGGGATGCCAGGGGAGAAGGGCGAGATGGGCCCTCCTGGTAAGCAAGGAGAGATCCCAGCTGGGGAGGGGGATCTGCCATTCCCTGCCCGTGGGGAGCACCCTCATGCCAGGGGGCGAGTCCTGCGTGCTGGCACAAATTGCCAAACTGAGTGAATCCTGCAGAAGTGCCCCTCCCGTGCCACCACCCCCCCTTTGGCCCTGCCTGTGGTGCCCCGGTGTTCCTGTAAAGGGCAGCAGCTCCCTGTCACTGGTACAGCTGCATTTGTCCCCATCCCTGATGCCACCCCTCTCTTCCAGCCCTGCTTTAGGAGGGACCACCAGGGACAGGGTTTCGTCATCCCTGCCCTGGCTCCTGGGCCGGGGTTTCTCCCAGCCTGTGAGGGTTTCTCCAACGATTCGTTGATGCTGTGCTAAATTATCTCACACTCCCAGCCCTCCTCGTTTGTGCTGCTTCCCCACACAGTGCCCTGGCTGTGGTGGGGAATCCCTGGTGGGATTGGGGCTGGGCGGGAGGGGTGGAGGAGCTGTGTCGGTGACTTAGAGGTGACCCCATCCCCTCCTGCCTGCCCCAGGAGCGCCCGGTCCCCGCGGGGAGGTGGGCAGCCCCGGCGTGGACGGGCTGCACGGTGAGAAGGGGGCTCAGGGCGAGTGCGCCGTGGCCCCTCGCTCGGCCTTCAGCGCCAAGCGCTCCGAGTCCCGCAGCCCTCCCCTGGCCGACCAGCCCATCCTCTTCGACGTGGTGCTCATCAACGAGCAGGGCCACTACGACCCCGCCACGGGCAAGTTCACCTGCGAGGTGCCGGGCCTGTACTACTTCGCCGTGCACGCCACGGTCTATCGCACCAGCCTGCAGTTCGACATCATGAAGAACGGCCACTCCATCGCCTCCTTCTTCCAGTACTACGGCAACTGGCCCAAGCCCACCTCGCTCTCCGGGGGCACCCTGGTCCGCCTGGAGCCCGAGGACGAGGTGTGGGTGCAGGTGGGCGTGGGGGACTACATCGGTTTCTACGCCAGCGTCAAGACGGACAGCACCTTCACCGGCTTCCTCGTCTACTCGTACTGGCAGAACTCCGCCGTGTTCGCCTGAGCCCGCCCTCGGCGGCGGATGGGGCCGGGCGTGTGCCCCCTCCCAGCCGCCAGCGTGGTGGGAGCCGGGGCACCGGGACCCCTGCCCTGCTCAGGGCAGAGAAGCGTCCCCTGTGCCGTGGGGGGCTGGCGGGGAGCACCCCCGGAGCACCCCCGGAGCAGCGCCGGGGGCCAGCTCGCTGTTATTTCGGGCGCCCACCACGGTGCGCGTTCCCTGCTGCTCCCCGGGCCAGGGCAAGCCAGGCTGCGGGGCCAGGAGCCCGGACCGCGGGTCCTGCCCCTCCCCTCCCCTCCCCTCAATAAAGGGCTGCTCAGCCGCGCGTGTGCCGCCTGCCTGTGCGCCCGTGCCCTGGGAGCCCCGGGGGTGCGGGAGCCCCGAGGGGGCTGCGCAGCCCTGCCTGGGCCGGGGCCGCCGTGCCGGGATGGCCCCGCAGGGCCAGCGGGAGCCACTAGATGGTGGCATCGGCGTCCTGGAGCCACGAGCGCAGCGCTGCCACAGCCCCCGGCACCTCCCCGGGGCTCGGGAGCGGAGAGCGCGGCGGGCGCACCCCCGGGGTCCCCCCGAGGACCGACTCTGGCCGCATGGGAGGGTCCCGATGCTGTCAGGGCCACCCCGCGGGGAGCGGATTGCCCGGGGCGAGCAGAGCCACGGGTCCGGGGGGCGGCCCGTCCGTCCCCGAGAGGGGCTCGCGGAGCCCTCCGTGCCCGCCCCCCGCCCCGGTGTGAAGGCGGTGACCCGCCGCTGGGAAAGGTCTCTATTTTTAGCGGGGGAATGAAGAGCTTCCTCATTCCTTGCCCAAAATAGGTCCCTGCGGGGACCAGCCGGGGAGGGGGCTCTTGGCCAGCGGCCGAACCCCCTTAATGGGCTTGGGACGCTGCCCTGCCCGGCTGTAGGGTGCCAGCTGGGACCGGCTCTTCTCCTGGCCGTGCCGGCGGGACCTCGCAGCGCTCCTCAGCCCAGGACCCCCGCACACAGCGGGACAGCCACCCTTGCCCTGCCCCGGATACCCCAGTGCCACCCATCCGTGCCGGATGGACCCCCAGGACTACGGCTGTGCCCAAAGGCCGTGTCCCTGCTCACCCGGGAGCTGCAGCAGGCCGGCAGCAGCCCTGGGGACACCCGGGTGCCCCTGCACAGGGCCAGTGCCACCCCCAGGGGGAACCCCCACTCCGGGACTGAGGGCCGTGGGCACATCAGCGCAACCTCCCCAACCCTGTGGGGACCTGTGGAGGTGCTGGGAGCAGGGGTGACACCTCGTGCCCCTTTGGGGTGCAAGGGGCTGTGCTGGAGCCACCCTGCAGGCCCCTCACCGGCCCCGGGGGCTGGGTTGCAGCGGAAGCCTCTGTTAGGGTTGGTGATGGCCTTTTCTGTGAGCGGAGCTGCTCAGGGGGCAAACAAGGCCGCAGAGCAGATCGATGGCTATTCTGGGAGGAGGAAAGGGAACTTTCTGCACGAGGTGTGTGGGGGCTGGGAGCACCCCCTGGTCCCTGTCACGATGTGGGGCAGCACGGTCAGCAGAGGCAGCCGCAGCGCTTGGCACTGCATTTTCTGGGCTCTGCTTGCTTTGGGGTGCTCGTGGTCGTGTGGACACTTTGTCTGGGATATGGGGGAGCCCTGCGAGAACGTGGGGGTGCCTGCTGCTGCCTAGGGAGGGTGAGGAAGAGGGTAAGGAAAGGATGAGGAAAAGGGAAGGAGAGCCACAGGAAACTTTGACAAGTTTCCAGTGAGCTCCAGCTGCTTTTGATGAGCTCTGCCAGCTTCCCCCTGAGGAAGGAGAGCTTGGAGGCCCTGTTCCAGCTGAGCCCAGGTTAGGGAGGGGCCAGCATCCCCCAGCCAGGGCAAGGGGGAGGCCTATATAAGAGCCAGGTGCTGTGGTGCAGCTGATAGGGGCAGCAGTTGGGTTGTTCTTTTGTTCCTTTCGAGATTTTTGTGGTTGGTTTGTGGGTTTTTAGAAACAAAAGTAAATGTCAGCGCCTCTTTTCAGAGCAGCACTCGTGTCCTGGGCGCTCCAAGGTCACCTGAGGAGGTCAGCGGGCACCAGAGAGGGCATTAAAGTGATCAGCAAGGTCATCTCTGAGACCCTACAGCTGCACAGGGCTTATGGTGTCAGAGCGTGGAAATGCCCCCAGAGGTGAAGGGTGTCCTGGTGACTCCTGGCAGCAGCACGATGGCTCCTGCTCCGCCCAAAGTTTGGTTATGGCTCAAGTTCAGAGGCCTCATCGCTGACGAGGTGCAGGGAACACTCCCAGACATCTTCAGGACTGCAGACCTGGTAAGGAGACCTCGAACCTGGGAATGGCAGGGGAGGGGACAACCCTTGCTCACGCTGGGGTGGGGTGGGCAAGAAAAGGACCACAAGCCTGGATTTTAGGAGAGCAGACACTGGCTCCTTCAGGGATGTCCTTGGGAGAACCCCATGGCCTGGAGAGGTGTCCAAGAGGACGAAGGAGTCGTTCCTCCACACTCGAGTCCATCCCAGCGAGGCAGGGATGGGAGGTGGCAGCTTCTCTGTGCTGCTCAAACCCTGGCGTGGGCCGCTCGGAGGGGCAATAGCGTCTCCCTCCACGGGGATATTGGGACCCCCACTGTCCCCAGGGGGGAACAATTTTCTTTGGAAAAACTAGCAGTGGGTCTGTAGTAATGTTGCTATCCAGGACTCAAAAGAATGTAGATATTATTTCCACAGATTTTGCCTTGATTATGGTGACAGAAATTCTAACAGCTTGCCATATGATTATCACACGCACTTACACACAACAATATTCAGAAGCATAACAGTATTTTAACAGTAACAACAGAGCAGAGCTGTGCAAGCCGCTCTAGGCTGGGTCACCTCGATGTCCCCGCCAGCCTCAGCCCCTCCGCGCCCCTGAGGCAGCGAGGCACCGGGATCGCTGCCGCGTCCAGGGAGTTGACGAGGCTCCCTGTGCTGGGTCGCTAATGAGAGAGCCAAGCTGGTGCCGGGAGCAGCCCAAAGGCCCCCCGTGGTTCCGCTGCTGATCCTCACCTGCTCCCTCCCTCCCGGCCGGGTATCATTCCCCGCTCCTGCTGTGCCACATCTGCGCTCCCGCCTGTCCCGCCCGCTCCCTGCTGGCAGGCAGACCGTGCCTGTTGTCCCCAGGCTGCGACCAGCCGCTCATTAGGGCGGGGGAGCTGCAGCTGGGCTGACAAAGGGATTTTTCCCAGCGCCCGGGGGCTCCTGCTTTCAGCGGGCCGCCGGTGCCGACCACCCCCCTGCTCCTAAACTGGGGTCACCCGGCAGCATCACGCTTCTCGCTCCTTGGGGAAGGGTCTTGGCGTTTTGATGAGCTGAGCGTGGAAATTTTCGCTTGGCTCATGTGGGAGGCTCCCAAGCCCGTTCTGGAGCAGGGAATACGCCGAGGACTCCAGATCTCGTGCCCCGGAGTGGTCTGTGAGCGTTGCTGCTGCCCGGGCAGTGCAGCCCTGCACCAAAATCCTCGCTGCCAGGGCAGGCAGGGCTCACGGACCTCGTCCATCAGCAGGGAGGTGGTTGCATCTTCCTCCTGCAGTTGCTGGCTGCTTGAGCGGAGATCGAGCCAAGTGTGTGCAGGATGGCTCCCGGGGGAGGGCTGTGTCCTGCACATCCTGTCCTCTCTGGGAAAGCTCGGCCGCAGCGGCCTGAGGTGGCCGAACACCCTTCCCATGCCCTGCTGGGGGTGCCGGGCTGGGAGCATCCTGCCTGTGCAGGGCATGGCAGACATTCCCCTGCTGATCCCACCCTCCTGCCCCCTCTGCAGCCTCCCCAGGTGCCCAGCCAGCCTCGGGTCACACCCTGGGAGCAAGAGAAGTGCCTCAGTTTGCCCAGGTATCACCCAGCACTGCCCTCCTCCCTGCGCCTGTGCCCCTTTCTGGCCTCCCAGCAGCCCCCATCTCCCCTCTCTTGGTTTCCATCCCGATTAAAATGAGCCACTTCGCTGGCACGGCCCTGCCAGGGCAGGGCAAGCCAGGATTCTCGGAGTCTCTGCCAATCAGGGTCCTGAGACGTTTTTCCAAACAATTTAAAAGGATGCTGGGGAAGCAGAGAGTGCTTAAAAGCACAAAGTAACCTGCCAGGAGCTCAGATCCAAGTCAGGGAGCAGCTCCTTGTGCAGCAAACGCATCTGCTCACGGTAGCCCTGAGCCTGCCACAGCCTTTCTGTGAGGCAGGACCCAGCCCTGCACTGCCTCCATCCCAGGGACGGTCTGGCACAGGACATTGAGGCATCAGATACTTGCAGGAACAGGAATGAACATGTCCCAGCATGTTCCTGCCAGCCTGGAACACGCTGGGAAACCCCAGCCCCTCCTCCCTGTCCCCTGGTGTGGCACCCCCACAGCCATCTCCTCTCACCGCGGGTTGGCAGAGCAGGAGTTGGGGGCTGCCAGCTCTGAAAAGCCCACCCAGAGTGGGTTTGGGTTGTAAATTCATCTCCTGGGTGCTGGATTTTCCCTGTGCAGCGGCCTGGCTCCAAGGTATCCCACAGCACTGCTTTTCTGGGGGCAAACACCCTTGAGCTTGCAGGTGGTGTTGGTCCTTTGTGGGGAGTGATGGGCTTCCCCTGGAGTCCAGGGGCAGATGGAGGAGACACAAACACACATCGTTCCCCCTCCCAAAAAACCTTCCCAAGAACGAGGCAGCACCCAGCTTTTGGTAAAGGAGATTTTAGTCTGCTCAGTATCTAGTCCATAGTGCAAAGAGTTAAACTTAAGGCAAAGCCTTCTCTTACAAACAGCAAACAGGCCCTAAACAAACAAGCGTGACTGCTATAATAATAATGATAATGATAAAAAAAAGGATTTTGGGAACAAACTGCAGTTTTGGGGAGGCTTCCTTCCCCCCCCCACCCTGTAACTCATGCAGGGAACGTTGCACCCCCTGATCCATGAGCTGGTCCCGAGGGAACGCTGCTGCCTGTGGCCAGAAGCACGGCCACAATCCCGCTCCTGAGTGACTCCAGGTGCGGCTCCCTGACTCCTCCCCGAGTGCCTGGGACAAGCCAGAGCCTGGGGTCACACTCACTGCTCTGGTGAGGGTTTGGCTGCTCCCAAGTGTTGGTGGCTGGAGAGAGCCAACAGTAAGGAGGGAGGTGCGTGGGGAGGCACAGGGACAGGAGGCTGAGCAATGGGGAGCTTTGCATCTCTTTGGAGTGGAGTGGAAGCAGCTGACAGCTCTCCTAACACCCAGTAGTGCTCAGGAGCCTGGCCTGGTCCAGGGAATCCTTCCAGCTCCCAGGAAATGTGGGAGCAACCAGCCCTGGCAGTGCCTTTCCGAGCAAAGCCACTCAGCAGGAAGACAGCTCCTTGCCACAGCTCAGCTTTACAGCTCAGAGGCATCTCCCAGCACAGCCTGGCCTCTCTGCTGCCTCTGTTTTGGCTTAAATTGCTAATCAAGAAGGAGAAGAGAAGGAAAACCATGCCAGCTGCCCTCAAGCTCTTGGCTTGCAGTCCGGAGTCAAGACTCTCTCCGGTCTGGCTCCAGCCAAAACTGGCTGTGGCGTGTGGCTGACCTCAGGCAAGCAGCTGGAAAAGGAAAAGCTTCTCAGTGCAAGGCCCTCTTGCAGCCCAGCAACGTCTTGGAATGGTGCTGGTTGCCCAAGCTGGGATGAGCCACCTCAGGCCTCCTCCAGCCAGGATGGGATGCCCTCCTCAGACTTCAGGGGACACGTGTGAATGTAAGTAGCTACATTGGTGACAGACAACGAGACAAAACAACGGTGCAGCCCTGCCCTAACCCAAGATATCCGTGGTCCTGGTACTGCTCCACGCACACAGCTGCAGATCCGCAGCACGGATGTGCAGAAACTGCGCCTGGAGCTGGAATGTCTGCGAGCTCCCAGGAGCTTTGGGGTGCTCCCGCTCCTCCCAAAGAGGTCCTCCCTCTAGCCAGCCCAGCCCGGGAAGGAGCCAGCAAGCTCTGGAGTGACCCTCTCTGCTCCATGGCACTCCGAGCCTGCAAACGTGTGGCTTTTGGAGAGGATTCTCCGGCCTTGGCTCAAATCCGGGCTGCTGCTGCTGCCAGGGCTGGCAGCACCGGCTGGGTGGCCACTCCTGGGGATCCCCAAGCAGCACCAGCAGCTCTGCAGAAGGAGTGACTCCCCCCCAGCCTCCCCGTGCAGGTAACCTGACGTGCGCTCTCTAGGCTTGCATAGGTGATGCGTGGAAGCAGCAGCAACACTGAGCTCTGCAGGGAGCCCGAGCCCATCACAGCTCCACGCTGTCCTGGCAAGGGAGATCCCTCAAAAAGCAAAGCCGTGGGGGTGGTGAAGTACCCCAGCAGCCCTGCTCTCTAGCTGAGAGCCGGGTTCAGCAAACACTAAAAAACTCGAGTGTGCTGCTTGCTCTCCCCAGGCCTTGCAAACAGGGCACTCTTCCCTTTCCCCAGGGAGCTCCTCCACTTTGACGGTGGCAGGAGGAAACAGAGGCCTGGATGCAGCCTGCCAGGCAGATTTATAGCGAGACCTTGGGGGAAAAAAACCTTCCTCGCCTTGCACCAGCCCCTGGGATTCCCAGGAGGACACAGCCTTTAACCTTTCCGTCAGCTTTGGCTAGGAGGGACCAGAGCAGTTTTCTGTGCTCTGCTTTGGATCTCAGGCTGCTGCAGGCTCAACGCAGCCAACAGGCCCTGAGACAGCAGAAGTTGTCAAAAAAAAACAACAGGTAACTCTTCCAGCCTGCTGCAGAGATCAGTATTGTGCTTGCTAGCAAGAGCTACAATGAGTTACGCAGCAAATGTGACCAGCAGACACCTCACAGCGTTCTGCCCTTCCAGCACCATCCACAGCTCTTAGGAAGCCGCTCAAGGCAGCCCTGGGAAGTGCAGACAGGGGTGCCCTTGACCTCCTGGGAAAACGGCCCCAGCCCCCCGTGGGCTCACAGGTACACGTTGAGGGTCTGCAGGATCATCTGGCGGCACAGGGGGCAGTTGCGCTGGTAGACGTCCTGCTGCAGGAGCACTTCCGTGCACTCCTGGCACAGGCACAGGTGCCTGCAGGGCAGCAGCAGGACCGTCTTGGTCTGGTCCTGGCAGATGACACATTTCTTACGCTCCTCTTGTTCTTTCAGCAGCGCCCAGGGGTCGTTGTCGGGGGTTCCCTCAGCGTTCCCGGCTGTCGCGTTCAGCTGCCGCTTCCTCGGAGCTTTCCACCAGGACGCGCCTGGCTCCTCCCTGGGTGCCTGGTGACGCTGTCCTGCCCCGGCACGGCTCAGAGCAGGCCGTGGCTGCGGCCCCTGCTCTGCATCCAGCTGCTCCTCCTGCTCGGCCGGCAGCTGGCCCGGGGTCACCCTGCCGGGGGCCGGGGCTCTGGGGGCAGCCACAGCCCGCCGCTGCTCGCTCCCCTGGTTCACCATCCTGCCTCCCTGGCTCCAGTTGGTCACCTGCAGGCTCCAGTCGGTGACCTGCAGGACCCAGTTGGTCACCTGCACGATCCAGTCCACCAGCCTGCGCCAGGGCTGGGAGGTCATGGCCACGCCCAGGGTCAGCACGGCCACCTGGTAGAGCCGCCACGCGTCCCGCTGCAGGCGGCGGAAGGAGGGCAGCGTGTGGAAGTAGCCCAGCAGGTATCCCGTCAGCGTCCACAGCAGCCCGGGGTTGAACGCGAAGGCGCTGACCACCACGATGAGCAGGAGCAAGCCCAGGCCGTAAACATTGACGAAGAAGACGCTGATGAAGAGGTCGGTGGCGGAGCAGAGCAGCTCGAAGGCCATCTGGCAGGGCGACCACAGCAGGATGGACACGGCGATGGCGCCGCTGGACACGTGCGCCAGGACGGCGGCCAGCAGCTCCGTGACCCTAAGGACGGGCCCGGCCAGCGAGTCCCAGAGGGCGGCCAGCAGCGTGAAGAGGTTCTGGGTGCCGATGAGGCACACGTTGACCAGGCTGTTGACCAGGTACATCAGCAGGCTGGTGCCGATGGCCAGCGCCTCGCACAGCTGCCGGCCCAGCGCCTGCCCGCAGCCCAGCACGGCGCCCAGCCCGCGCTGCGCCAGCTCGCGGCCCCGCAGCGCCAGGTGCCCGGCCAGGTGCCCCGCCAGGTGCCCGGCCGCCCGCACGCCCTCCATGGCCCCGCAG
>VZTE01005332.1:1845005-1891698 GCA_013397775.1 Eulacestoma nigropectus | reverse complement strand
CCCAGGTGGGATCGGCCCTTCCCAGCGTGTGTCCCCGCCCGGCCGGCCCCGCGATCCGCGGTGGGGCGGGTCTGGGTGCCCCGTCCCGCTCTCGGGGCCCCTCTGCAGCCCCCCAGGGCAGGGCAGGGCAGGTTGAGGGGTGACCCACGTGCGTTCAGCGCGCAGCGGGGTGAAAGGGTTGTTGTTAGGAAGCATCCACCCCTTTCCTTCTAAGGAGTTTTCCCCTGAGCGCTGTGTTTCTCTTGGCTTTTTTCGTCCTTTCTTTTTTTATCCGCTTTCCAGTCCATTTTCACCCTCGGGGGGTGTCTGCGCTTCCTGCCCTGCCCCGCTCCCCGCATCCCGCCCTCCCCTCGCCGGGGGCCCGGGAGCGGTCCCGGTGCGCTGGCTGCTCCTTGCCCCGCTGAGCTGCGGAGGTGGCCCCGGCGCTGGGAACCTGCCCAGGCCGAGGTGTTGGAGCCAAAGTCAGGCTCAGACCGGAGTCTGGAGCAGGCTGCTCCCACCCCCGTCCCGTGCCGGGATCCCCTTCCCACAGCACATGTGCCGAGCCAGGAGTCTCTCAATGGTTGGCGGCGTCGGTGTATTTGGAAGCTCAGCCACGTGAAAGGCTTGATGCTTCCCAGAAGCACGAGGGGCTACGGCCAAGACATTCCCAGGCCAGCCAGCGCTGCTGGAACGGGGGGCTGAGCCCACCCCGGGGCCGCCTGAGCCCCCCCAGCCCTTTGTGCACCGCAGTCTGCCTGTTGGAGAGGTGTCTGGATGTTGTCACCGAGCTGCGGGGTGGGGTTGAGAGCTTCGCCTCTCCAGGTGCACGCGGCGGGGTCCTGACAGGGTGGCGGGGTTGTTTTGGGGTGCAGGGTGCTGCTCTGGCTGTAGCAGAGCCCCGGCTCCCTCCCCATCCCCGGCGCGGCGCGGGCTGGGCGGAGGTGATCGGTGGCCGGAGGTGTTGGGCGCTGCTGGTGGTGCTGCTTCCTGCGGGGCTGGGGCTCTGCACCCTCTCTCTTCTCTCTCTGAAGAAGAAGGGGGGTGCAGGTGATGCTGTTCCGTGTGAGCTGGGGCACCCCGGCGCGGGGATCCGTGCAGCTTTCCGGGGGAATAGGAGGGCAGCATGTGCGGCTGTGCCGGCAGCAGGCGGGATCTGGCCGCAGCTGGTTTCCCTGAGAGGGGAACACGAACCCACGGAAACCTCAGGCATCCCGCGTGCGGCTCCAGACCCCTGTGGTGCCCCTCCTCTGCTCCGGGCCGGGGGCTCAGCGCCGGGGGCTCTGTGCCGCCAACGCAGCCGCGCTTCTCGCCGTCTCCCCGCACACCTCGGCTCTGCAGGAGGCTGGCGAGGGACTGTGCTGCTCCCCACCCCCTTCCCCAGCTCTAAAAGCAAATCTTTGTTCTTGTGGAGCTCTGGCTGCCGGCCGGCTGTCCGCCAGCCAGATGGAAAAGGCACGGGGACTCTCCTTCCTTCCCCCCTCGCTCCCTGCAGGCGCCCTCTCCAGATCTCGAGGTCTCCGGCTGGAGCTGTGCCAGGCGCTTGGGGTGGATGGAGCTCGGTGCCGCAGCTGGGCTGCTCCACGCGTGGCCGATGGATCTCCCCAGGTTCCGTCATCAAACCTGCAGCTGCGCTGGGCACAAGGGAGGATCGCCAAGTCCCCGGAGCCTGCTGTGCCAGGCTGGCTGTGCCCAGTGCCTCTTTAGCCTGCCCACGCACATAGCCAAGGTCTTGGAGCTGTAGAAGGAAGCCTTGTGTCCCCAGGGTTGTGGGGGACCTTGTGAGTGTCCCCTTGTGTCCCTCTTCCGGCCTGTCCCGGAGGAGGTGGGGAGCAGCGAGCCCTTGTTCCAGGCAGGGTGGGGGCTGCAGCGACCGTGTCGGCCTCCTCAAGGGCAGTGGATGGCCGGGAGGGTGGTGTTCCTCATGCCAGCCCCAGATGCCAGCCATTCTCCACCTCTGAGCTCATGGTTTCGCTGGCTGGTTGAGGGCTCTCATGCCGAGCGGGTCAGGGGGAGGGCCAGCTGCTCTCCCAGGGGCTGGATCTGCCTGGGGCCCTGGCCGAAGGTCTGAAAATGATGGAGAGGCAAAGTCTGGCCTGGCTGCCTGCAGTCCAGGGTGCCAGGGCTCAGCGGAGGGGCAGCAGGGACACACCCCGGCCCCAGGCTCGCCCGGCTGTGCAGGTGGCCGTACAGGTGGGCGGCTGCCTCCTGTGCAAAGTTATCTTTTCCTCTGTACTCTCAGCCTGTTTCCTGTCCCCGGTGCCTGCTCATCTCTGGGACTTTCACCTGTTTTTCCAGCACCTTCTTTGCTGTGCCGTGCTTTGCTCATCCCGCTTTGCCCAGCGCCAGCTGTAACACACCAACGGGATGGGCGAGGGCCAAAACCTGTGTGTTGGGGAGTCCTGAGGTGGCCGGTCCTGCGTGTCGGGGCCTTTGCTGTGGCAGAAGGGCCTCTGGCTGCGTTCTGGCGTTGTGCCACCCCGTACCCACTCCAAACAAAGAGCATTCTGTGGGCACGGCGCTGCCCTTTGAAGTCGCCTCGGCGGTGGCTGTTACGGAGCGGGCGCTATCAAGGGAGGTGTTGACACAGCTGCTTCCTCCAAGCCTCTCGTCCCCAGCTCCCATACCTGGGCTGGCTCTGTTGCCTGGGGACAGACTGTTGTCCCCTCTGCAGGGCCGTGTGCCAGCCCAGGGCGTGCAGACCCCCTTTGCTTTGGCAGGGATGGCGGCAATGACATTCCCAGCCTTGCTGTGATGCCACCCTTGTCTCCGCTCCGCCCGGCTGGGGCTGCTCTGCTCCCAATCCCTCGGGAAGCTGCTCCGTTCCCTGTCCTGGATCGATAGCCATTACCTTTCCCATCCGCTCTGGAGCAGGGCCAGCAGCTCCATTACTGCTGCGGGCGGCTGGGCTGGGAGGAAGGTGGGGTGCAGGGATGGGCAAGCTCCGCTCGCAGGGGTGCCGTGGGTGGGCAGAGCTGGGCAGGGAGCAGAGCAGCAGCGAGGGGACACCTTGGGGATGCTGCAGGGATGGGATGCTTTGACTGCTGGGTTCCTGCCGGGGCAGCAGGGTCAGAGCTTGTGGAGGGACCCTCGTGCCAGGGCCGTGGTGGCTGGGGACCTGCTGCCTCCCAACGGTGTCCTGGGGACACAGCTGGTGGGGGCACGACGTGCCTTGTCCCCTCTTTGGGAACAGGATCGCTGGCCTGAGCCCGTGGGCTCTCTCTGGATGCTGAAGGCAGCGTGGCGCTGGCGTCCTGGCTGTCGCTCCTGCTGGGCTGGGACGCGGTGTCCGGGGGACGCTGGCACAGCCCCACAGCTTTTGGGGGATGGAGATGGGGACAGGCTGTGCTCGGACAGCCCGTTCTTCCCCATTCTTCCTGCCCCTAACAGCAAATTCTGCCCCACAGCTGCAGCCAGCAAGCTGGAGGTCTCCATGCCAGCCGTGGTGGAAGTGGAGGTCGGGGACACAGCCAGGATCGAGTGCAACTTCTACATCCCTGAAAATGCTTCCTACACCTACATCAACTGGTTCTACGTGAGTGCTGGCCTGGGAGAGCAGCTCTGGCTGGTGGGCTTGGGGTGGCAACCAGCCCAGGCCTTCCTGCCGGGCCGCCCAGCCCAGCCTCGCCCCTCACGTTGCAGGTGGACCGCAGCAACAGGCAGATGAGGCTGTACCACATCACCGACAGCGGCGTCCTGGAGGACGACACGGACTACAAGGGGCGGCTGTCGCTGGGGGAGGACAGGGCCCTGTCCATCAGCTCGGTGACAGTGCAGGACGCCAGGACCTTCGTGTGCCAGGTCGGAGCTGGCAGCTACGACGTGGGCGAGAACAGCACCAAGCTCAGCGTCTACAGTGAGTGGCGGGGTGGGAGGGCAGCACGGCTGGGCAGCTGCTCTGCGGGGCTGGCGGGGATCCCATCCCGCCCCTCCTAATAATGCATCTGGGGTGGCTTCTCTTTCCAGAGGTCCCCAAGACCCCTGAGATCGAGCCCAACTCAGGAGGCATCTCCGTGCGGAGCAGTGAAGTCCCGGAGGTGAGGAGAGGCTGCGCACAGGGGACGGGGAGGCTCCCTGCTAACCCCGACCCGTGCTCACGGCTGTCTCTGCCACCACAGATTGCCAAGTGCTTGAGCAGGAACAGCTTCCCACCTCCCAACATCACGTGGCACAAGAACGGGGAGCAGCTGCGCCCCCAGGAGAACCGTGAGTTGGATGGGGGGGGGGAACCGGCTTGGGAGAGGGGCTGGGGGCTGGCACCCGAGGGAAACCCAAGGGGGCCCTCCCGCGTGGCTGGAACAGCGGCGGTGTCCCCTGCAGAGGTGACGATGCAGTCGACGCTGACGCGCGAGTCGAGCGGGCTGTACACGGTGAGCAGCACGCTGTACGCGCCCGTCACGCGCGAGGACCGCCACTCCCGCTACCACTGCGCCGTGCACTACTGGCTGCGGGGACAGCGGCGCGCCCTGGAGTCACGGGGGGTCAAGGTCAACATCTTCTGTGAGTCTGGGGCCGGGGGGGGGCCGCGCCGGTGCCCCGCAGCGGGGCTGGGCACTGACCCTGCCCATCCCTGCCCCCAGACCCCACCGAGCACTTGAAGCTGCAGGTGGTGCCGTCCTCGGCGCTGGTGAAGGAAGGGGACAATGTGACGCTGGTCTGCAAGGCCGACGGGAACCCGCCGCCCGTCTTCAGCTTCTTCAAGAAAAACGTGAGGCCGGAGGGGACCGGGGCACGCCCCCTCCCTTGGCAAACGTCTCCTGGTTGCTCCTTGCCCCCTGCCCGGAGGGTCCTGGGGAGGGGGATGCAGTGGCTGGGTGGGAGAGGGCCTGTGTGGGGCTAAGCACTCTGCTTTGTGCCCGCTGTCTGCAGCTGAACGAGTGGCAGGACCTGTCGCCGCTGGCAGAGCCCGACAGCGGGGTCCTGAACCTGCACGACGTGGACAAGAGCAGCAGTGGCACGTACAGGTGCCAGTCCCTGGACCTGGATGATATGACACAGAAAGAGGAGGATGTGGACCTTGTTGTGAACTGTAAGATGGGGGGAGTGGACCCTGTGGATCTCATGGTGGGTGCTTTGTTCCTCCTGCTCACCCTGCTCTCGTGTCCATCCCTCTCCTAGACATTGAAGGGGTCCGTGTGAAGACGGAGCCGTCCTCAACCCTTCGTGAGGGGGACAGTGTGACGCTGAGCTGTGATGCCCACAGCCCCGTGGCCCTGAATTACCAGTGGAGGGATGGGAAGGTGAGCAGGAATCCCAGTTCTGTCGTGCTCGGGCTCAGCCTGGGCTCTGCAGCAAATCGGGCAGAGCCAGGAGCTCGCTCCATCTCCCCTGAGAGGCCAGGGGAAGGATTTCCTCTTCCATGGGCCTGCGTTGTCCACCCCAATGCTGTCACCTCCTGGCCAGTACTGCAGGGATGTCCTGTGCCTGCAGCCTCCCTCGCTGTGCACCTGAACCCCTTTGGGGCGTGGGCACAGAGGGCTCATTGCTGGGGACATCCCTTCCCAACAGGGCAGGAAGGTGGCGGAAGGGAACCGGTTCCTCCTGAGCAACCTCACTTTTGAAACCTCCAAAACCTTCAGCTGCAAGGTGACGGCCCCGAGCGTGCCAGGGCTGGAGCAGAGCAAGCAGGTGTCCGTGGCCGTGGAGGGTAAGACCCGGCGTGGGTGCAGAGTGACCCCTGCCTGCCCAGCACCCTCTCCCCTGGGAGCTGTGGGTGCAGAGTGACCCCTGCCTGCCCAGCACCCTCTCCCCTGGGAGCTGTGGGTGCAGAGTGACCCCTGCCTGCCCAGCACCCTCTCCCCCGGGAGCTGTGGGTGCTGATGTCCCCTGCCCGCAGGGAAGCCGCGGATCGTGGCCATCAGCTCCCCGCTGTACGTGCGGCAGGACGAGGTGGTCAACCTGACCTGCAAGGCCATCGCCTTCCCCCGGCCCATCGTCCAGTGGAGCATCAACGGCACGGTGAGAGCTGGGAGGGCCCAGGCTGGGATGTCCGAGGGGCTGCCCAGGCACTGAACCCTGCTCTGCCTGCCCTGCCCAGGCTCACGAGTACATGGACAACCAGCACATCGCCAGCAACCTGACAGTGCGGGTGAGCCACGACCTGCTGCAGGCAGGAGCCATGTGCCGGGTGTCCAACAAGCTGGGTGTCAGTGAGAAGCACATCCAGCTGGTGGGTGAGTGTCGGGCACTGCTCTCTGCCCCAGGAGCCCCCAGCAGTGTCAGTCCCCCCCTGTGGCCCAGGCGCCCGCTGTGCCGTGCTGCCATGGGGCGGCCGAGCTCGGTGTCTTGGCCTCCCTTCCTGCTCTTCCAGGTGATTCCATCAGGACAGGTCAGTCTGCTGGCGGTGTCCATCAGGACACGAGTTATGCTCACCTCCAGCCTGGGGAGGGAGCTTGGCTGCTGGCTCTACACTGCTGCTCTCGCTGCTCCTCTCCCTGCTGAGCCTGCAGGGAGGCGGAGGCTCTGTCCCCGGCGGTGGGAAAGCTGCCCGCTTGTCCCCAGCGAGGCCACCGAGGGCAGCTTCTTGCAGCCCAGGGCAAGGAAGCAGAGGGATGGCTGGTGCCTTGCAGGAATTCCTGTTATCCACCCTCCTGTGGCAGCGGGGCCATGGCAGCCCAGAGCAGAATTTCTGTGTTCCTACAGAAACTGCCCCAACAGAAGCAGAGAGTTTCTGTACTGAAATCTGCATCCCGCAGGCAGCTGGGGAAGCACTGGAGCTTTTCAGGGAGAAGGGGCCCTTTCCCAACACACAGGGGAAGCTGGAGGGAGTCACAGTGGGACAGGCATTAATTTCTTCCTCTCCCCGTTGTGTTTAGATCAAAAGTCAACAGCAGAGAGCCAAGGGGTGATCATCGTGGCCATCATCGTGGCCATCCTCGTGGTGGCCGTGCTGGGCGCTGTCATCTACTTCCTGCACAAGAAAGGCAAGATCCCGTGTGGCCACGCCGGGAAGCAGGACATGTAAGCACTGCCACCCGCCCCGGGGGGCCCGTGGGGCTGGGGGTGCTTGCTGTCACTCATGCTTCCCATCCCATCCCATCCCATCGCTCCAGCTGCTCCCTGCCCGGCGCAGAGCGGGGCGGGAGCGCGGCCTCGGGGGCACCGCGCCGGGGGCTCGGCGGCTTTTCCAGCTTCCCACAGGGCACTGCCGTGCAGGGAGGAGACAGCAGAGCGGTAGAGCAGCCAGGGGCCCCCTCCCTGGGCAGCGGCTGCGCAGCCCGAAGCCTCCTGTGAGCTGGAGTCTCTTTGACCCCAGCGCTCTGCGCCCCGGCCCCACTGCAGAGCACCCCCTGAGATGGAGCCCCAGGGCTTGGCCGGCCACCTGCCCTCCCGGGTATCGCAAACGCGTCTCAAAAATTGTCACCTCCCTCCCCTAGCACAAAGCCAGAGGCCCGTAAAGACAAGATTGTAGTTGAAGTTAAGTCAGATAAACTTTCCGAAGAGGCGGGGCTCCTGCAGGGCGCCAACGGCGAGAAGAGAGCCGCAGCTGACCAGGTAGGACAGAGCGACGGGCAGCCCCGGGGCCGGGAGCGCAGCTGCGCCCAGGTAATGCTTCTCTCCCCTCCTCCGGCACTGCCCACCCTGCACCGGCCTCCATCATCCATCAGCAGCGCTCGGGGGAGCCGCGGGAGGGAGGGGAGGGGACAAAGCCGGGAGGCGACAAAGCTCTGCTCCGGGGCAGTGCCCACTGCCTGCCCCGCTTGGCTCTGCCTCCTTCCGCGGAGCTCCCCAGAGGGCCTTTGGGAGTAGGAGCTAAAATATAAAGATCTCTGGCCAGGAGTCAGGGCAGAGGCTGCAGGAATGGGTGCTCTCAGCCAGGGTTCTTGGGATGAGTCTTTTGGGACATGTGCTTTCCCCTCACCAGCTTTTCACAGTGTCACTGCTGGGCCACCACTGTCCCTGCCAGCCGCAGGACTCAGCCCCTGAGCCCGCTGAGGTTTTATTTGCCTTGGGCCAGGAGAGAGCCCCTGCCTGGCTCAGCCACCCTGGGGTGCCCCGGCTGCCCCCCACCCCACTGTGTGTGTCACTACCCCACGTGCAGCAGAGGATTCGCTTCGAGTTCGTCCCTAACCGTGTGTTTTCCCTCCCCCTCTCTCTGTTTGGGCGGACCTGAAGAGCGAGAAATACATCGATCTGAGAAACTAGAGAGGAAACCTACTAAAGTGCTTTCTTCCTTCAAACCTTTCCTGCTCTTGGATTGCCTTCTCCCACCCCTGCTCCAGCCCCTGGGGAGCACGGCCAGAGCCCACCCACGTGTCACCGTGCTGGGCGTGCAGGGGCCACCTCCCTGACTCTCCTGGCCATTACCTCAGCCCTGGGCTTGCAGGTGTTGCCTTAGCAGCAAAGCTGGACTCGCTTTACTACTCCAGAGAAGCCACAGCAATATTAGGAAGAACGATCCCATTAATCCCTACTTGGAGGAAGGGTTTGAGGCTCTTTCAGGTAATCTGTTCTGCACAGGTGTGGGAAGGTTCTGATGCATGTTTTTCTTACCCCGACCTTGCTCAGAGAGGCTGGTGAAGTTGGTTTTCGGGATGTCTGAGGCACCTTAGCTGTAGTGGAGTGCAGGTTGGAGGAGAGAGGAGTGGAAGGGTTGTGTTAGAGGGTTGTGTTGAGTTGCTGAGAGGTTTTGGGTGCTTTGCTTTGCCTTCGAACTGTTCCGTGTCAGTTTCTCCCGGTGTATCCCGGCGGGGCTGTGATCCCGCGGGAGGAGAGGACCTGGCAGAGCAAGGAAGGGGTGCCAGTCTCCAGAAAGGCTTTAGGGTGTCAGGTTTGGAGCTGTGCTGACCCGAGGGGCAGGGCTCCCCTCTCCCCTCTGAACTGGGTTTATTGCAGGGATGCTGCACAGCTGCTGCACCCAGAGCTCCCACAGATCTAAATTCAATCTTAGCCAGAGCCAGTCAGTGACGTCTCAGGGTTTTTTTGTGCTCAGCCATGGCCAGCCCCAGGTCAAACTCCTCTCTGTGCGTCGGTGGCACCTCTGGCCCCACGCTGGGGAGGGGACACGGGCAAGAACCTGCCTTGAGCTTCTGTGCCAGCCCTCCCCTGCCTCACCCCAGAGGGATCAGCCCCTCCTGCCTCTCACTCACGTCCTCTGAGCTCTGCTGGCCACAAGCCTTCGTCCCCTGGGTGTCCCAGCGCTGTCCCCAGCACAGCCCTGACCGGAGGGGAGCCGTCCCCGCCTGCTCCACGTGGTGTCCAAGCAAAAGCTTTGGTTTATATATATTTTTGTTGGATTGTGTGTACATTTCCAGGAGTTTTGTTGTTGTTTTTTTTTTTTAATCCGATACTTGCAAGGTTTTTTTTTTTTATATATGTGAAAATAAAGTACGGATTCAAAGCTGAGTGAGTGGTGGAGCTCATTCCCAAAGACAGAAAGGTGAGAGGGGCATCCCACAGTCCCACGGACGTTCCAACAGGACACAGTTATGCCCCTGTGGCTGCTAATAACACACTAATTACTACCCATGCTAATGAACCCATTTGTTCTAATAAATAATCCCAGTTTTAGGCTGTAAGAGGTGATTATACCACTGGATCTTAAAAGATAATACTGGCAATAGAATTTAAGAGTAGAATTTATTGGTAACTGTATTAATAGCTACTACCAAGACTGGAGATGCTAATAAACACTCATAAACGAATACTACTAATTAATAAAAAAATATTAATAAAGCTTACACCCACCCCCTGTCACTACCCTGAGAGGACAGAGGGCAAAGGATGGGTGACACCGCAGGCCACTGGGTGACCCTGAGGCCTTGGGCTCCCCTGGACTGGCCTGGCACTGTTTGGTCCATTACACCAAAGTGCCCCTTCTCATTTGGCCCCAGCTCAGAATCGTTAACCCCTGTGCCCTCATGTGAGCCCCTGAGCAATTACGGGGGGCACAAACGACCTCAAGTAACCCCCCTGTCCTCATTTGACCCCAGATCAATTAACAGAGACAAAAATGACCTCAAGTAACCCCTATGACCTCAAGTAACCCCGATCAGGGACAAAAATGACCTCAAGTAACCCCTACGACCTCAAGTAACCCCGATCAGGGACAAAAATGACCTAAAGTAACCCCAAACAGAAACTCAAATGACCTAAAGTAACCCCAAGTAACCGAAATCGGAGACTCAAACGACCTCAAGTAACCCCGTGTCCTCATTTGACCCCAGATCAATTATCAGAGCCTCAAATGACCTCAAATAACCCCTATGACCTCAAGTAACCCCGATCAGGGACAAAAATGACCTCAAATAACCCCTACGACCTCAAGTAACCCCAATCAGAGCCTCAAATGACCTCAAGTAACCCCTGATCAATTAACAGAGACAAAAATGACCTCAAATAACCCCTATGACCTCAGGTAACCCAAATTAGGGTCTCAAATGACCTCAAGTAACCCCTGTGTTCTCATTTGACCCCACAGTGGCTCCTTTGAGGGTTTTTCCCACCTTCAGTTGGTCCCCCATGCCCCCAGTTCCCCTCACTGACCCGTTTGTGGGCTCCCCCTTGACCCCTGCCACGTCCCAAGTGTCCCCCTTTGCCCCCCAGTGGTGTCCCCTGGCCCCCAAATGTCCTGGGGGCTCAGCTGGGCCTGTGTGTCCCTGAGTCTGTTCCATTTCTGGGCCCCTCCAGGCTCTGGAACGCTGGAGCGTGGCAGAACCTGGATTTATTTCATCTACTCTAAATGCAAAATATTCACACATTGATAGACACGAACAGCTATCAATGAATATTCAATGAATGCATTCATAAATTCTAATATATTATTATTTTCTTCTCTCTGTTAATGACACATAATAAATTCAAATGATTTTATTCTAGAATTGTGTGGTTATATATAGGTTTTTAGAATTTCTCTGCAATAACTATGAAAGTCTGCAGAACATTCCCATGGATTCTCTCCCTGGGTGGTTACTCCATGTCCTTCTTGGTCCTGATGGAGCCGAGCCTTCACTCACTGATTCTCTCGGAATAGGTTTAATCACTACAATCTTTGTATCAATCTTTCCTGGCCTCTGTCAGCGCCCACAAGATAAATTCGAATTTAACAGATAATTGTGGTAATAATTATAAAATAACTCCAAAGTCAGTCTGCAAAGGATCCGGGAGACCGAAATCCGACAATCTTCTTCTTCCAGCACTCACAGAAGCACCACACCACACCCACACCATATGCTACAACAAAGGAAATTTTATTTAAAAATAAAACTTTGTTTTGTTTTCTTTCTTACTGACACAGGTGAATGAAATCCCAAACAAAGAAGCTCTTAGTGGGCAGCATACAAGGATGGAAACAATTAATAAATAACATTAGTATAACCTCTAAACATTAACAATGCATCTGCAAACAAAATGAGGACTTTAAACCAAGTGAACCTTAAAGCTCAGCTACTCTCTGTAAGAATATTTACCTTCTGTTTTTCCTTATTCTTTACAGATCTGTAAGGATTAAATACTGCTATTATAATTTTATATTAATGACACTATTATACTTTTTTTCTTTTTTTTTTTTTTAAATATTGCGTGAAAATCTCAACTTTTTTTTTAACACTGATATTTTACAAATTGGTGTTTGTCATCCGTGAGAAAGAACAACAGTAACAGCAGCTCCTCCTCCGCTGGGAATTTCAAACAAAAGAGATTTCTAAGAGGAACTTTAAAAATAAATGTCCTTATTCCCCACTAATCTTTAAAGTGGCACCTTTGAGAAGGTGCCCTGGGAGTTGCATTTTTTCTTGCTCGACTGAAAATAAAAAAAAACCACCAAACCCCAACAAACCAACCGAGCAAACCACATTTACAGTAAGGAGCCTGCCTCAGGATTAGCTACAGTAATGTCACCAGTCCGGTGCAGGAGGCCACATGCTGGGCCCTGAGCCTGCCTGGCCCCCCGGGGGAGGGCTGGGGCAAGGACATGCACGAAAAAAGGGAAAGATTTGGGATTCCTGCTCAGCTCCGGTGGCGCCGGACACAGGAAATCACCTGGATCCTGCTCAGGAGGGCACCTCCCGCTTCCCACAGCTCCTGCTGCTTTTGGGAGTGTTTCCTGCTCCTTTTGGGGACAGCTGCAGGGCAAACCCAGCACTTTTTACCCCATCCAAGCCCGTCCCACAGCGCTGACTCGGCCCCGAGCTCGGCACAGCACCAGTCCAGGCTGGAAGCTCCACGGCTGAAACGCTACAGAACACAGAGTCAGAGTCCCAGTGACAACTGCCCGTCTCTCCTGCTCCTCCTTTCCACCCCTTCCCAAAGCAGTTCCGTGCTCAAAGGCAGCTCCGCTGCTTGTCCAGCTCTGCTCGTCTCCCCAGAGGGGCGGATTCTCGGATCCAGCCTGGCCATGCAGCATCCCCTTAAGAAAGGCACTAGACATTTGGGTTGCTTTTTCCTTTTTAAAGTAGCATCAGAAAGTTAATTTTTCTTCAGAATAAAGAAGAAGGAGGTGAAGGGAAAGAAGAGCAATCAATCTCGGGCTTAGAAAGAACAAGAAAAATCCACTGGGCAGTGCCTGGATTGAGCTGGCAGAGCACAGCCACAAGACATGGCCAGGACTCTGCTGCACGCAGTGGAATCAGCAAATTCTTAACGTGTCTAAGGAAGAAAAGGCAAGACTTCAGTTTCTTAAATCAGTTTGAGACACAAACAAGTGCACAGGAAGGACAGATGCAGAGAAATCAGCGATACATGCCACGGAGATTGCTCTCTCTAATCTCTAATACCTGGAACAACACCCACAGGAAAGTCTCTTGGCACATAGACCCCAAAGACAGGCCTGAAACAGCTCTGCCAGGCAGGGTTTCATCAAAATTACAGCCAGCCTGCCCTGAGGGGCTTGGAGGGGACAGGGAATCACTGGTCTGGTCACACACACTGGGCAGGACAAGAATTAAGGCTTTGGAGCTGGACTCAGCCCTGCTCGGCCATGGCAAGAGTCACCCTGGACACACTGAGCTCACAAAGCAGGGCAGACACCAAGAGGCTCCAAACCAACCCAGAGCCGAGTGGGAGTGTGAGAAAGAGGGAAATAAACCCCTCACTAAAGGGTTTGCACCTGGATCTCCAGGACTGTGTGGCTGCTCAAGCTCCCCAGTGTGACACAACTGCCAGAGCTGTCCCCTGCTCCTGCCTCAGCAGCCCCAGTGCTGGCCTTGCTTCTCCAGAGGCTCCCACACGCCCAGCACATCCCACAGGGAGCAGGGATGGCACCCCTGGCAGCTGCACTGGGGGCACAGGAGGAAGAGCAGCTCTTCTTCCACTTCTTCTTCCCCCAGGCACTGACCCCACCTCGCCCAGGGCTCCTGGGGGCTGTGCCCGAGCCCTGCGCCCTGCAGAGCACCCTGCCCACTGCCAGACCTGGCAACTGCCACCCTGACCCCAAAACAGCAAAGGGTGGTGGCCTCTGAGCATGGCAGGAGATCTCCTCACGCCGTCTGAGAGCGTTTCCTTCACTAGAGAAAGGAGAGGAGTAAAGAGAGACGGCTCAGCCTGCCTGGAAGCCACTGCAGCAATTCAGAAAGCTGAAACCTCTGCTTTAATTAAAACCCCACTTTCTGCTCTGCTAACACTTGTGAGGGCCTCTCTGCCAACTGCAGCCATCTGGCCCAGCCTCTGGATTCCTCAAAAGGCCAAACTGCACCCGAGTGCCAGAATCACTCCAGCAATATTCCAAGCTGCAGCCCTTGGCCTGGTGACCTCTGCTGACCTCAGGGAGATGCAAATAATGCTGGACACGCTCCGAAGGCCAAGAGCCTCTCAGGCCGTCAGGCTGTGATCTGTCTGTGCTTCCCGGATCTAAATCCTCTCCAAAGGAACCATCCACTCCTCCTGTACGAACAGAGTTAAGTAGCTGAGTAGGCAAGTTGGGTTTTTCCAATGGAACAGCTGAGTTCTGACCTTTAAAGCCACGTGATCACTTCACAAATACAGAATTTTTTTCCCCAGGTCTTGTTTAACACCAGACCTGGCAATACCTTCGAGAAATGGAAATGGAAAGGAGAGCCCCCATGTCGTTCTGACAGCCATGCAGAGAACTGCTGCACTTCTGTGACTGCAAAGCAGATGAGACACCAACAAACACATCAGCTGCATCTACCAAGTCCACAAAACACCCTGGCACAACGATGGCTCCTGCAAAAGCTCTCTGGAGGAGGTGAGGGAATGTGTGTGAAGGCCACTAGTCTGCAACAGCCACCATGCAATGAAGATAAATAAAACATCCTATTTACCAGGTGCAACATTCCTAGGGAAGAGCAATGGGAGTGCCCAGTGACAGCTGCTCCAGCCCAGCAGGGCCACAATCAAGTTTGAGCACTGAAGCACAAAATGCTCAAGGCTAAGAGAGGAGAAGCAGCAGCCCCAGGTCTCTGCTCTTGCTCAAATTCTTTCCCACCCCTCAAAACCACACTGAGCTCCTCCAGCTGCTGGAATCTGATGCTGCCAGAGCACACACACGTGAGAGAAATCCAACTGCCAGCACTGCCAGGATCCAAATCCCTGACAGAAGCTCGTCCTGCTCTCTCCAGGCAGCAAGGGAGAACTGGAATCAGAAGCAATAACTGCTATTATTACAGGCAAGAGGGACACGCCACGGCCAACAGGAAGCAATCAAACGATTCTTCCAAGGTCTCCTATAAATTCCCAGCAGAAAGTGACCTCCCAGCTGCTCTAAAAAGCCTGAGGCAGACACACAGCAGCGAACAGATCCAAACCTAGTACCATGAACCACAGGACACACCACACCGACCTCGAGACTTTGCTTCTCTGAGCATCCACTTAAAATTCACAGCACAAAACAACTCCCCCCAGCCTCCAGGGCATGGGCTCGGGGATCCCTTGTGGCGATACCTTTCTCTACCAACACCCTGGAAATAAATCTGCTCTCTCAGACAAGAGGTAGGGGTAAAGGACTCCAAGACACACACTGTATAAAACACCGCTCCGCTCCGTTTCATCCCACTGCTTTGAAATCTGGAACCACGAAAACCTGATAACTGATTCTCTTAAAGAGGCAGGACTGACCTCAGCACGAAGTCTCTAAAGGAACCCCCTTCCCCTTTGGTGCACAGCTGGGCAGCAGCTGCCCAGGCAGTTGGTCCACAGCAGCTCAGGCGTGGAGGTGCTCGTGTGCTATGTGGCCACGTGCGCCGGGGAGGAGATGGACACGAACTCCCGCAGAATATTCTTGGCCATCTCAATATTGTTATGTGCAATGACCAGAGCTTTCTGAATGTCCTGATATGAGTAGCCTTGGCTCATGAGGTTCTCGATCTCGCTGGAGAGGTGCAGGGAGGAGCTGGCCCCGCTGCTGGCTCCTGCTGCTTGGCAGCTCCCGGCTTTCCGCTCGGAATTTATCCGCCGGGGCAGCGGCTTTGGCGGCCGCTCTGGGACTTGGGAGCCGTCTGAGAAACCTGCAAGGAGAAACAAGTGCATCACTTCAACGAAAAGATGTGGAGATTTTGCTTGGAACAAAGCTGAGATGACATCAGGGGGATAAAAGGCACTTCAAAAAGCTGTCACTGAGCTCTGCCACTTTCTCCAACCCTTTTATCCTCCCTCCCCACCTGCTTAGCTTCCCTTCCTGTGTGCAAAAACAGCTGTGGAGATTTATTTTAATTAGCAGCTCTCATCAGGCTCATTTATTAAGATAAAACCATATAAAAAATGACATAGGATCTATGCGTGTAAGCAGAGCTCAGATATCAGCCTTAGAATCAGAAAAAATGACACAGTGAATATTCAGTTCTTTACCAGACATCCCATTTCCTTCCAGAACCAGACAGAACCCCCCAGTTTGGCCGTCCAGAGGCTGCTCCCTCATCTCTGTGTGCACAAACCCAGCCCCAACTCAGCCACCACAATTGCTTCAGCAACTGAATTATGCTCTCTGAAGGGTCAGCAACTGAATTTTGTTCTCCTCTTCCTCTGCTGAAGCTCTCCCTGCCTAATGGCAGATCAATAAAGCTCAGCCTCTTCTGCTTTTCCCTGAGTCATTCTGATGTGACACTGCCCTCCAGCAACATCATGCACTGCTGGGAAGAGGAAATAACAGCCAATAAACCTAACAAGTCACCAAACTCTCCGAGGAAAAACCACATTGCTTAATGTGCTCATCCAGCATCTGATCATTTCTGAGTTTTAACCTCCTGTATCATCGCAGAAAGCGTTTTTTGCCAACCAAGGGAAACTTTTCTGCATGGATATTTGACATCACCTTAAAGAAAGATTTATTTGTCTCCTGGAAAAAGTCCTCACGGCACTCTACAGAGTTTTCTGGCAGCAGAACTGGAGTACAACAGACAAATCACATCCAAACAATCCCTTTTTAAGAGTGGGCACTGCAGCCTGCTCAGAGGAGCAGCATTGTGGGGCCTTTCTGAAAAGCTTGCTCCAAAAGCCCTAAGACAGAGAAGGCTCTTCAGGAACCAGATTCCCTGAAGCTTCCTCACCAACCACAACTCACTCCAGTCCCTCATCTTCAGAATTCAAGTTTCTCATGCACAAAAAGCTTTCTGTACGTGTGAGAAAAAGGTCTGCCCACTGCTCTGCCCCAAAGTGCCTTCTGGAATAGCTGTTTCAGCTCGAGCTGGATCAGGTTTCAGAGACCGTTGGGTCAGCCTGAAAGGACAACTGCTAAGACAGTTATTTTGGTAAATCATTAATAAACCAAACTGCAGGGTCCAACTCCCGAGAGCATAAATGTGCCGAGATGAATCCCACAGCAGGCAGGCTTGCCCGCACCGGTGCCTTGCTTCCCACAGCAGTAACAATCAGCATTTCCCACATTTTCCATTTCCCTACCCCTAAAGCAGGACAACAGCAGTGCTATTTCAGGGCTGTAGAAACAAAGTGTCAATGATTAAGCTGGGTACTTCATCTGGGATGGGGGTGTGACTTGCTCTGTTCCTTTTTATCCCTTCCAGCCGAATTCTACAGACACAGGGACAGATTTACAAAGTGAAACAGGGAGCAGGGAGGTGGGGCAAAAATAACGAACTTTTCTGCACTAGGAAACTCTTCTCTGTGCTAAAGGTGGTCAGGGAAGTGGAAGGGTGAAGCAGGAAAAGAGAAGACTCACTGGGGGAAGGGGTTCTGGGTACAGGAGGTTCTGCCTCCTCCAGAAAGAACAAGAAAGTCATTCCTCCTCCTTGGCAAATCACCAGCACATTCAGAATGAAAACCCCCAACAGGAAGAGTTTCAGAGCTTCTTTAAGAGCTGCTGAGCAGGGAATAAGTTAATCATTATTCAGAAAGGCTCTTGGAGACACCAGGCTTTAGTTCTTCCCTCAGAGAATGTGCCTTGCAGCCAGAAGGACTCCATGTCCTCTATTCCCCAGGGACAAAAAGCTGACCTTGCTGAGCCACTGGTCCCTGCTCAGAGGAGCTGAGAGCATCATGCAGAACACTTGTGCCATCTGCAGGCACTGCCAGAGCCACAAACTGTGCCAGGCCAGCCCTGGATCTTCCACTCGGAACAGGGACACAAGCCCTGAATGGTCTGGGTTGGAAGGGACCTCAAAGCCCATCTCCTTCCCCGCCCTGCCATGGGCAGGGACACCTTCCACTATCCCAGGCTGCTCCAACCCCAAATCCAACCCGGCCTCGGACACTTCCAGGGATGGGAAATCCTGTCTCATGCCCCGGTACACCCTGGTACAAAAATACTCTGCGCCCTGTAGTCAACAGTGGATTGAGGAATTTACTTTAAGCTGAGAAAAGCTTTTCCTAACTGTGATTTCAGTGTGATTTGCAAGCTTAGGGATTAAATGACCAAGGCAGTGCATTCCAAGCTATAAATCAAATAAAACCTAAAATAAATCAAACAAAATACCTAGGAACCAGTGTAACTGTGCCTCATAAACCTGATTTTACAGCTCACATCCAAAAATCTCAAGTGAGTGACACAGGTTTCAAACGTGCAGAGCCAGCCATCGGTACCAAGAAGAGACACAAGAGCTCTCTGACCTGTGACAGGGTCGTTTTCCAAGGACATTCGGCTGAAGGCAGGAGTGGCATTGGAGATATCAGACAGTGTGCGACGAGCAATGGCAACGGGGAGCGGTGGCTTGGGGACATCGTAACCATCTTCTTCATTCTCTGGCTCCTCAGGGCCGTTGCTGGCAGGGGCTGCTGCCAGGTTCCCTTCATCTGGAAGAGGAGGCACGTGCTGAGCTCTGGGACTGAGCCGGCTCTCAAGGCAGACTCTGTTCCCCCATTTCCAAACACTGACAGGACACAGAGCCGAAGTTTTGCTGCTAAAACCTCACATTTAATGGCAGCACTCTCCAGAAGGGAAAATTTGGTTAAAAATACCTGAATATTTTAAGTAAAAATGCCGGCTTCCGGGAGCACGGCACGCAGGAAAAGCCGATTTTCCCCGGAGTACGGCATGGGGGAAAACCCGGACTGGACTTTTCCCGGAGTACGGAATGGACTCGGGGGAAAACCCGGACTGGATTTTTCCCAGTGTCCGGAATGGATTCACAGGAAAACCCGGACTGGATTTTTCCCAGTGTCCGGAATGGATTCACAGGAAAACCCGGACTGGATTTTTCCCAGTGTCCGGAATGGATTCACAGGAAAACCCGGACTGGATTTTTCCCAGTGTCCGGAATGGATTCACAGGAAAACCCGGACTGGATTTTTCCCAGTGTCCGGAATGGATTCACAGGAAAACCCGGACTGGATTTTTCCCAGTGTCCGGAATGGATTCACAGGAAAACCCGGACTGGATTTTTCCCAGTGTCCGGAATGGATTCACAGGAAAACCCGGACTGGATTTTTCCCAGTGTCCGGAATGGATTCACAGGAAAACCCGGACTGGATTTTTCCCAGTGTCCGGAATGGATTCACAGGAAAACCCGGACTGGATTTTTCCCAGTGTCCGGAATGGATTCACAGGAAAACCCGGACTGGATTTTTCCCAGTGTCCGGAATGGATTCACAGGAAAACCCGGACTGGATTTTTCCCAGTGTCCGGAATGGATTCACAGGAAAACCCGGACTGGATTTTTCCCAGAGTACGGAATGGATTCAGAGGAAAACCCGGACTGGATTCCTCCCAGAGGACGGAATGGATTCGGGGAAAACCCGGACTGGATTTTTCCCAGTTTCCGGAATGGATTCGGGGGAAAACTGGGTTTTTCTGGAGTACAGAATGGGAATACTTTAAAACGCAGGCACAGACTCGTATTTCCACATCCATCCCAGCTATTTTAACAACAAAACCAAACGTCATTCCTTTAATTCAGCCTAAAATGCTGCTCCAGCAGGAGCAATCCATTGTACCCCAGTTCCTCAGCTGCTTTTTAGCTGCTTTTTAGCACACCCACTCACCAGAGGTGTTGACAGCCTCGAAAGCAGAGGACGCTGCCTGGGAGTGAATGTTGTACATTGCTTCATACATGGAGCCCTCGGGCTGCTGGTCACAGTCCAAAACTCTGAGGGAGAGAACACATTCCCCTTCACGCAGCTGACAGCGGCCACCACCTCCACCCTGTCTCTGTGACAGAGCTCGTGCACCGATTCTTGTTTCAAAGTGAAGTCACCACTGCTGTGTGAAATATTTGTTCCAGAAAATGCTCTGGCAATGTTCATTGCAGTACAGCACCTCGGCTTAAAGAATTAAAATGATACCACCCAAACCGATACCACCAAAAATTACATTTTAATAAGAGTTTTGAATTTCAGTTGTTTCTGCTCTCAAAAGGTTCCTGGCAAAGAGAGAGGGAAGGAAGGGGATATCTGAGTCCTTTAATGCTGTACAAGGACTCTTGTCCCAGGTCAGTGTGAGATGTAAACAAAGGTATCACCTTCACAAGCTGTTAAAGTGGGTGGGGCAGAGCTCGTTATCTCCTACCACGACTCCTCCCTGATAACACCCTCTGATAACAGCTCTGTTAATGGGCAATCAAGGACCCATCACATGACTCAGAGAGTGACATCATCCCATTGTGGGAGGCTCCACCCGGGGGGAGGAGCCAAGCTTTCCCACCTGGATATAACCTGGGCTTTGGAACAGCACAAGCAGCCCTTACCTAAGGGATTCCCAGAAGACCAGAGGGGGTCAGGCTGTATCCTGACTCTGTCAGTGTTCTTGTACTATTGCATTTATTTTAATTTTCCTATTAAATTATAATTCTGACTTCTGACCTCCCACTGGTTTGTTTTCAAACTAGTTCAACTCTGCACAAGAGCAGTGGTCACATTTCCTTTACTGCTATTTCAGTTAAGATCTGGTGAATATCACTGGGGGAATTCAGAAATCTGAGCAAGCAAAATTCCCACCCTGATGTTCCAAATGTGCTACCCCAGAGCTGGGAGGAGGAAGTGCAAAACCACCCAGAATCTCACCGTAAACTCTGAGTCATTTCCATAGGCATTTTGAGCTCTGGTTTTTGCACAGCAGGACCTGGAGGCACCACAGGCAGAGAGGATGGTGACATGTATTCAGTGTCCTCATCGCTCTCAGACTGCTCCCCAGGAGGCAGTTTTGGTACAGGCAGTGCTCTGGAGGCAGGAGAAACAAGATATAAAACATTTTCAGCAAATCTAATTAATATCAAGGTGCCCTTTAAAATCCACAGTCACCTCACAGCAAGTCTGTCTAAAGAAATAATTTGGTTTTCAGGAAGCAGCCCACAAGGTCACACCGGCACAAGGTCACGATGCAAAAGGAAGTGACAATATCGTGCACATTTACATCACATAAAGCCCCACTCAAAAATGAATTCATTAAAGAGCTGATGGCAACTGGAGCCTGATTCCTACTGCCACAGCCCAGGGGAACTCCCACCTCTCCCCACAGCTCTTTGGGATGCTGATTTCAGCTGCTTTCTCTAAACTGTGTGTTTTGAATCTGTCAGAGTTTAAAATTGAGACTGAAAGAGTGGTGTCAGTTCTGTCCCTGGCACCAGCACCCCACAATTCCCACTCTGTAAGTCAGAAAAAATCCCAACAGACCTGGCAGCTAAGGAGTAGATGGCATTGGCAGACGAGGAGGGTTTGATTTTGGGGTGTTCACACTCTGAGGTTACTGCTGGACCACTGTTGGAGCTCTGGAAGACAAAATTCCAAACCAGGAATCAGAAACACCAGGCATCCCAGTGTAGCTGCAAAGCCACTCATTCAACAGCCTCTGTGGGAATGAAGCATCCTCATTTATTCCACAGCATTT
Source organism: Eulacestoma nigropectus (assembly GCA_013397775.1). Taxonomy (NCBI): domain Eukaryota; kingdom Metazoa; phylum Chordata; class Aves; order Passeriformes; genus Eulacestoma; species Eulacestoma nigropectus. Next base: position 1,870,553 of record VZTE01005332.1, on the reverse strand, counting down.
ACTGGCACCTCAGAAATCCAGGGATTCTCTGACAGCTTTCCCTCAGTGAGGACACTGCAGGGGTTTTCCCGCAGGAAGAACCTCAAATGTTTGGAGATTCCAATGGCCTTGCAAATTCAGCTGAAACAGCCCAAAATGGGAGCCAAGAGGAAAAGGATGCAGATAAGCACACACGTTTGGAGACAGGATGACAACCGTGCACGTGCCACTTTCTTAGAAAATCTGGCTAAAAATGTGCTTGCTTTCAGTTGTAGAAAGCTGGAAGCATTAAAAGGAAAAATTAAGGAAATAGTATCAAGGAAAGCAAAACTGCCTGCAATTTCTTTTAGAGAACAAAATATTGACTACTCAGGACACTGGTAACAGTGTCCTGCACATGAACAGACCCAAATTTAACTCAGATTTTACCCTGTCAAACTCATCACAGCCGATGTGTGTAGGTTTCTCAGGGCTGAAAATCGAGCAGAGTAAATCAGACTTTTTCAGGTAACAACAGAAAACAGTTTCAGCTTTTCAACACTGAAAGGTGAACACTGAAAGGTGAACAATGATCAGGCAATTGTGCTCATGGCTGCTGAAACTGGGATTTCAACCTTGCTCCCAAGAGGAATGAAAGCACTTCCCTTGCCTGGCATCCACCAGTTTCTTTCCATCTCTCCCTTGACAAAATCACCCTCCCCAGTGTGAGAAGAAGATGCCTTTTCTCCCACATTACCTCCAGCCCCACCAGACCGACTCACCCCCGGGTTGTCCAGGCTGAGCGTGCTCCCAAGCCGGAGGCTCTCGGCCCTGGATTCCACCTGGGAGGGCAGGGAGAAGGGCAGCGAGTGCCGGTTGGACAGTTCTCTCCCAGCCCACAGGTCCCCGGGGCTCACGGCCACGGGCGGGGCTTTGGGGATGGGCCTGGCTGGCCACAGGTCGCCCTGGCGGTTGGAGGGCAGCGGGGGTGGCTTGTCCCTGGCGGGACAGTCCCCCGGGGTGCAGGGCAGGGGCCGTCGCTGCGGGCGCCCCTCGGTGCCCAGCGAGTGCGGCCGGTCCGGAGGCGGCGGCGGAGGGAGGTCCCGGAGCGTGGGTGGGATCGGCAGAGGTTTGTCCTTGTGCAGAGCACCAGGTGCGGCCTACGGGGCACAGGAATGCAAAATAGCGCTTAACAAAGGCAGCCCAGCCGGAAAAGATAAACAGGAGGGAGGTGGGAGCAGAAAGGAGAGTTTGGGGGTGGTTTTATCTGTTTCAACAAGGGAATTATCTCCCAGGATGCGGAGATATCGCCACATCTTCTGCACAGGCTTGAGGGGATAACAGGAACTACGTGCACTCCAGCCAGGCACTGAATACCCCAGATTCTCCTTCTTGAAGGAAAACATGAGCTTACAGCAGCCTTAGATTGGATTCCAAACAGAACCTCCCCATTATTTAAAAAAAGGATTCAATTGTGGGTTATTTGTACAAGCTAACGTTCATCAGTCAGCAATGAGCATTCACAGAAATAGGTATTTTCTTCTGCCTGAACTTTCCTAATTTCATTATTTCATCCAAACCAGATGAAGAACTGCTGCTGCTGCATCTGCAGAACCATTAACTTAATGCCACCAAGATCATCCTACTGCCTTCTGTTGATCAATCAGAAAGCCAGTTACTCTCAGTCACACGCATTTAATTCCTTCCTTCATTTTCTTATCTAAAAAAATGCTTGATGGGAAAATGTGTGCAGACAAGTTTGGAGAGAAATATGATACCTTCTGTATTAGCTAGAACAAAATACAAGGAAAATCTAAAGGGAGCAGAGATTGAGGCTGAAAACCGGAGAATATGATGGTAGTAACAATAATTTGGTAGTACAGGATGCCAGTCACCCTAAGGGAGGCTGGACTGAAGAGGAAAAAAGTACTTGGGGACGTCACAGAGAACACATTGGGGTCACCAGATTGTTCTGCTCCCTGCCTGCCCCACCCAAATCACAGCTGAAGGGGAAAGGAGTGTGTCTGACCTTGGAAGTGGTGCCAGGGCTGGAGGCCCCGGGGGGGTTGGCCACTCGCTGCTGCAGCAGGTCCAGGCGGGGGGGCACGGGAGGGAGGGCGGCCTGCGGAGCCACCGAGAACGGCGAGGGAGGACGCTCCACCTGAGAGGGGACAACGGCAAAGTCAGCACACGGCTCAACCCACAGAATTCCTGTCCTCTGGAGAGGCTTCCCAGCTGTCTGGCTGCAATGTTGGTGACAAATTGCTCTGTGAGCAACGAGCATCCTCCAGGAATGCAGCCGGTTCCCAGCACTTGGAGCAATCCTTGAGGAACGGGCTTAGCTGGGAGACACCACTGCAAATGCACACTTGGAAACACACACCAAGCTGTTCTGCTGGAGTAACAAACATCCCTCAGTGGGCCCTGAGCAGGGAGAAGCTGCTTTTCGACACCAGAGGGCACGATCTGCTGCAAAGCCTCCTGTCCCTGTGCAAACTGCCTTCACCACAGAGCACTGGTATGCACCAAACCCTCCAGATTTCTCCCTGTAAAGCTGGTTTTCCACTTAACAAATAAGAACAGTGCCTGTTCTTCTCTTTATTTTCTCTTTTATACAATCAAAGCTAGTGCTTTTTAATTTTGAAAAGTTTCATGCACGTTTGAGCTCACTAAAGCCAACAGAATACTAGCCTTGACAGGATGTCACACCAGGGAAATTGCTTTGCTTCCCCAAAATATGTACATAAAAGCCTCCAGGAACAGTGTTTACTGATTAGTATATTATTTCACAGGGTGGAAGATGAAGGGAATTAAGACTCTAGGTAAACCAGAGGTGAAGATTCTTTCTGAAATGCAGCTTATTTTAGTTGATTCAGCTATTAAAAATTAGCCAAATTCAAACCCACTTCCTTATGCAGTAAAAAAATGCTAGAGCAGCAATCAGATTTGGGAATGAAAAATGAAAATGAAATGAAAAAACCATGCAGGGATCCACAAAGAATGCCTGTCTTGTACACAGCTCCTGGAGGGAAGCAGCACTAAAGGCAGAGTTATCACACCTTTATTAGACAAATTTATCAGCCACCATATGAAAAGATGACAGCCAAATTGAGTTCCTCAGCAGAACAGCCTGCCCTCTACCCTGTTATTCATCAGGACCTTGGGAAGGCTGTACCTGCCTGGCTGGATCCATCACTGGGGAAAAATGGATGGATTTTTGCTGATCTGGGTGAAATCTGGCTGGGAAATCAAAATCAAACACACAGAGGAGTGCTCCAAACCCAGGTCTTCCATTCCAACAGGTCAGGCCAGCTTTTTCACCCCTCTGGAGATTCCTCCAAGACAACACACAAAAGATCAAAGGCTTCAAAGTGTGATCCCAAACTGACAGTGTGAAGCGAGCTCACAAAACTGGACCTAAATCCCTGTTTTCCACCTTTTCTGTTACAAGGTCTGACAACCCTCACAGGCACGAATCACTACGAGAAAACTGCTGGAGAAAAGGCACCGCCACATTTACCAGCACCCATTCCAGTGGCCTTACTTTGGTACCAGCGAGTTCTTTCATCATGAAGAGGGAATCATCAGCTTTGTCATCGTCGTCGTCGTCATAATTGGGAGAGGGGGTTCCTTCTGCCCCTTGCCTGGACAATCCTCCTCCTCCTCTGGGATCAAAGGGATCCACCACGATCGGCTCCGTGCCTTTGATCTCACAGCGGCAGAAGGGACAACCTTGGCCTTCTGATTCCTGCAGGGGACAGAAGAGATCTGTCACAGCAGCCTTTGGGGCGCACAAAATGTCACCTGCTTCATAAATAAGCAGCTTTTAACCTGCTTTTTGGCAGGTAGCTTTCAGCTGAGAGGGAAGACAAAAGCAAACTGGGCTACAAATATGGAATATTTTCTCCTTGAAGTAGAAAATCAGCTTTTCAGCCAGTTCTCACAGTTTTTGCCTGTTCCATATTAAGAGATCAGGCATCTAAACAGCTTCTGATGCAGTGACATTATGAGCTCAAATGTTTCTGCTGCCTTCTCTCCACACTTGAACAGTTCTGAGAAGAGAGTATACCTGTAAAAGAGCAAGCAGCTGCCCTCAGAGAGATAAAGAAGAGGCCAAGGCTCACCTGCCAGGCTGTGAGACAGGAGGTGCACATCAGGTGCCCACAAGGTTCGATCTTCACGTCCTTGTCGTTCTCAGCACAGATTTTACACAGCTGGAACGTGGAGCCCATCTCACAGTACAGCTCATATTGTTCCTGAGGGAAAGACAGCACAAAATCACAGGGAGAACAGAAATCTGCAAAGATTTCACTGTAATTTTACGTGCTAGATGCATCTGTCAAGCTCTGAAAAAAGTGGAATTCGAATTATCCAGTAATTTTCACTTAAGCGTCCCAAGAAAAGCAGGGCTCAAGACATGTCGAATGGCACAAACCCATCAATATTTGGCAGAATGTTCTAAAAATAAACCCTTAAAATCTGTCTTTGCAGTCTCCTCTGCCCATCCCTATCATGCAAAGATTTCTGTAATTCCCGTAAAATACTGCAGCCTTAAAAACAAGTCTTGGGAATACCAAGTATGACAGAGTTGTACGAAGAGCTAAGGTGGGAATTAGGGAGAAAGGCAGAGAGTTCGATGGGATGGAATATTTTACTCACCTGTGTAACTTTAATGTGGTCCTGAGGTGTGGGCTCACACAAGCCAGTCAAGTCAGGGTTCTGATTCCGGCCGTCGGGAAATAAATAACTGGAAGCAGTTGGGGAAAAAAATATCTCTAAATGTGCATGAACACAAATGTATACACACACACACAAATATAAGGGGAAGGGAAGAAAGAATGAAGGTGAGAAGCAAGGGGTGGGAATTCAAGGTATTCTGAATTCTAAAGAAGTTTCTGAAGAATTTTATGATTGGACCAAAATCAAACACCTTATTCTTAAAAGTACTGGTTCAAATTAAGGGTTTGACAAAAAAAAAAAAAGGGATTTATGAGAAGGGAAACACTGCTGCACATTTATCATCTGCTACTGCCCAGCTCTCCAGTGCAAAGACAGCTGTCAGTAATTCCTGAGTGCCAAAACAGCTCAGCAATGAGTTATTCCACTGACAGCAATGGGACTATTCAAGATTTAACTGCTTTGTTGAACCAAGGTCTTAATTTTTATAAAGTTACTTACAAGCCTTCCCTGAAGCCATCAATCAGTGCTTGGAAAAGAGGTTTGTTGTGGGGGATTGTCTGGAGAATGTTCCCATCTGCAGTGACATAGCCAATGGCCCACTGACCCAGGCGGGTACAGCTCAATCGGAAAATGTAACTAAAAACACACAAAGGAAAGGAGACCTCAGTGTGGCACAGACAGAAAGGATTAAATGACAAGTAGGCAGCCTTTGTCTGGCCATATCAAGTCAGCAAATAAAAATTAGTAGGAATAACATGATTTGTACCAGCTTTCCTCAATTGATCCCAGGCAGTTCAAAGGAGAACTTTGCAATATGATACAAAATGAGAAAAGAATCTAAGCACCGGCCTCCAGGTGAAATTAAACCCAGAATCCAGAGCAAGAGAAGTTAACATCCTTAAAATCATTTGTTCCAAATTAACTTTGAAAAAGCCAACAAACAAACAGACTACAGGAGGTTTTCATGTTTAAAAGCAGCCCAGAAGTAAGCACATAACCTCCAGAAAGGAACACAGAGAATCTGTCAGCCCTGCTGCAATCGGTGGTGTCAGCAAGAACCTCCCAGCAGGGCCCTGCTGGCTGAGCTCTCTCTCACCTGCCAGGTTTGTGAATGAATTTCTGCAGCCGGGCCTTCACCTCGTCATAGGTGAGGAATGCCATATACCCAGGGTGAGTCACTGCCAGGCTGTTCCAGTTCCTCAGCAAAGACGACCAGGGCTGCAGCAGCAACAAAGAAACAAATTAACCACACACTTCTGAAAAGGGTCAATATTCCTGAATCAAAGGGTTCTCCAGTTAGAGAAACATTTTCTATTCCACCACAAAGTCAGTGGGGAAATCAAAACACTCATTCCCATGCAGCACTTGGCATTTGAGTTTCCAGCTTATTGGGGATAAAATCATCACCTAAGACAGACCTAAATCAAAACTCCTTTTAATAAATACTAAAGGAGAAGGCACTGAGGTCACAGCTCAAGAACAGCCATCAATTGTGCCGCTTCTGCAGAGAAAATGACTCATTCCCCAGACAGGGATGAAGGCAGGAGTTTAATGAGATTATGCACAGGCCCAGGAACCATGACTGGTCTGCTCTCCAACACCGACTTCCTGCACAGCCTGGGGACAGTGACCTCCCCTCTGTGTCTCAATTTCACTGTCTGTAACTTGTGACTATTCCTCACCAACCCAACCTCACCGGGGTGTGGCAAGGACTGTGGCTGATCTCAGATCTGAATAAAGAAACCAACACATACATCTCAAATGTTCCTTAAAATGGTGCCCCAAAAGTCGTAACAATCGTTCGAAAACTCTCGACCCTGAGAAGGGCTTGGGTCTCTAAGTCTCACCTGATTTTTCCAAGTTTTTTAACTTGTCTACAAGACGATATCAGAACTCCCTAAGAACTCTGCATCCCCTGGAATCTGCAGCAGCTCTTGACTTGTTCTTTATGTACAACAGTTGGGAGAAGTGCTGAATGAGATCAGCTACATTGCAACACCAAACATGGGAATTTTTCATCTAGACATATCTTAATTACAACCCACCCTATCACATGGGAAAAGGCAAGTCAGAGCCAAAGAAGTAAGTGATTGTTCCTGTAAATACCCAATTGTACCATCAGAAGCTGTGTTTTTGAATTTAGCACTATTAGAGACTGGGGGGAAGAATTTTACCTACTATTAATATCACTTCAGTGATACAGAGATTCCTCACACACACAGACACGTCCACAACATCCTGGCTGGGTCAGTTCAAAAGGTAGGAAGCCCAAATTTCCACGCTTGAGCTCCATCCTGAACAACTTCCCCCCCAGCCTGGAAAATAAATCTGACAATAAAGAAAGGGACAAGGGAAGACAGAGTGATAAACTAAGCTTCACATTTCCTGGCTTGCAGAAGCTGTGTCAGAGCTTCAGTCTCAAAGTGACCTTTGAAAGGGAAAACCTGATTCATGGCAGGATGCTGAATGTGCCTGGGAGTTGCAGTGTATATTTAGGGAATCTTTTATCCTACAGCCAGAAATATCACCCGCTTTTACTGCAATATGGGGTCTTAAATATTACTCTTTAAGGGATGGAGGGCAAGACAATCAAATCCCACACAGTATAAATAATGTGTGTAAAATACCGGCCTGGAAAGAAGAGTTTAACCTGAAGCACTGAGACACTTCAAATGATTCCCCTTCCTCAATTTTTACCTGGAAGAGCCGTGTGAAGATGTCAAACTCAAATACTGAAATGTAGTCATTGCACGTCAGGTCGATGGTTGACTTCAGGGCCATGGCCTCCAGCCCCGAGCTGATGGGATGCACCTCATGCAGGGCCTGGCGGAAGCTTTTCCAGGGAACAATGGTCCTGGGGAAAACCAGGGAATGGGAGATGGCTGAGGACCACCACCACGTACACACCTACACATTATTTCTGTGAGTAGCCATCTTGTGATAACAGAACAGAGAAAACTCAAAAACACCCACAAGAGATTTATTCACGTTACACAAACACAGATTTCTCGGTACTGCAGGAATTCAGCAGCCAAATGAACTTTAGACAATTTTCTCTGCACATGCAAAATTTTGGAATTAGAAGTCCACCTCTGCTTTCTCTTTTCCCTCTTTCTGCAGTCCGATCATAGCATCACTTGATAATAATTTCAGGATGTTGCAGCTGGTAGAGAAGGAGTTAAGTCTAGATGGTTAGGAAAAAAAGCTGCAAACAACTCTCTAAAGAGGGATTAACTGGAGAAGGAAGATAATCAGAAGCCAAAACACAGGCTCCTGTTTAAAGGAATATTTTCCTTCTTTTAATACATCAAGTGGAATAGAAACATACAAAGAAAATGCCTCACTTCAGACAACTGTGCTATTCATATTACAGCTTTTTGTTCTGACAGCTACTAATTAAACTCTTTAGGTGAAGTACCTCAGTTCCCCCAGTCTGAAAGCAGTGCCCAATCCATTAACTTTAATCCCCAACCACTGCTATGAACACCTCCACGGTTCATTTAGTCAGTGTTTATTAGATACAGAAATTAGACCTGACATTTCAGCAGTCTGCACACAAAGACTGTTGCATTTCCCTTTCCCCTTCACTCTCGGCAAAGCCATTTTGCAAACAGAAATTCAGAGAAGAAGAGAGGTGAGTAAATGATTGGAAAGACTAACTGGATGTAAGATGAAAAGAATATAATGGCTCAGCTAAAGAACAACCCACGTTGGGGGCATGGTAGCCTTTGGAAGAAGAAAGGAGATTATTTTTCACTTACAAGTTAAGGAATTAAATCAAGGAGAGGAAAATTAAATCTAGGGAAACACTGTGACAGTACAAGAGTCTCCTGGGGAAAGTGGGGAAAGATTCATCACTTGACACATTTAAAAGCAGACAGGACAAAAACTGGGAAATTTAATGTAGGAATAATTCCTTACCTCACCCCAGAGATGGACAAAATGACCACTAAGTCTCTCCCATCATTTCTTTTAACCTGACCAAGCCCTTTCTGAAGGGCCAAACAGACTTCTTAAAGAACACCGTGTGCAATTTGCTCCCACACCTCTATTTTTAAGCTGAGTTAGGAACTTACTTTTCACCAAAAGCCTTCCTCCAAAATTCTGCAGCATCTGCCTTGGTGATCCGGAATGTGTCTCCCTGGAAGAGGCCACTGGGGAAAATACCTTTGAGTTCTGCCAGCATGTGGCTGAATATCAGGGACAGCTTGGTCAGGTTCCTCCTGCAAAGGACCACAAAAACAATTGTTTCTTTTAGAAAAAAAAGAGTTTATCACTCTGAACAAAGCAGAACCAGCGCTTATTGCAATTTAAGAATGACCCCAGCATGCAAAACTCTTATTTGGGGCTCTCTTTCAAGCGTTTCCCCAGCATTTAGAACATCCAAAACACGGGAATTACCAGCAAGGTCTGTGTTTGTCAAGACATTTTCCACAATGACAAACTCTGTACAACCTCTTTAAGGTGGGCAGGCTATTTCCAAGGCAAAAATTCTCCCACGGAAAAACATATTCACAGAAAATGTGCAAAACCAATATTCAGACCTCACCTATTGAGTCTTGAAGACAAAACCTCATCAGCCTTCTTTGGTCTTGGGTCTGAAAATTCCTTTTGAGAGCGCATAAAACTACTACTGCCCCAGACAATGGAAGCTGAATGTCTTTCCAGGTCTCCAGAGGCTCCCAATACAATAGATTTGCTCAGGGAATGTCTAACTGATAATAACAGGCCCAAGCTCCCAAGGGAATGCAAAAACACCTGCAGGTTTTCCCTAAAATGGTAACAACTTACACACAAAAGCTTCACGGTCAGGGCTCTCAAACCTTTTGTGTTTAATTATCCAATTTGAATTACAGCTGGTACCTCAAGTCCCCTCTCTGCCTGATGACACTGAAGTATCAGGAGAGCTCTATCCCTCAGGATATGCCCTTTTTTAAGCTGGAGTGGGAAAGCTGCAGAAGAGAAGAGATATTCTCTGCTATTCGATTCACCAGAGGAACCTCTTTCTCTCACTCCTTTATCCAAATAAAGGATGCCTCTCCTCCTCCACTCCACTGCTAGGAAAACTTCCTGAAAAGAGACAAGGCTATTTCTAGGCCAGAGGGTCTTTTCACCGTCACGTGCTTGAAGGTAAAAGAAGGAACTGGCATCATGTGGGAAAGAACAACTTGTGAGCTATGCCCAACACACCAGAGCTGGTCAGAAAACTGCATCAACCAGCCAGGCACTGCACAGACTCACTTATGGCACTGATTATTTAAACACTGAACCATAGAGGGGGGCAAGGAACATCCCCAGTCACACTGGGTTTTCTCGTTTTCCCATCTTTCTCCCTGAGCTTGCTCTATGGCAGAAGACACTTGTGTTTGGCAGCAAACTCTGCTCCCCCAGGCTCCAGCCTTTCACCAGTTTCTGGTATTCTGGTTGCATTGATTCCTATTCACTCAAGTCTTGCTCCAGACATGCTAGTCCTGCTTGAAGGACTTACCCTGTTAATGTGCCTGATTGTGACCTCCAGCCTTTCCACACAAATTCCCTGGACATTTGGGACATTTTCCATATTTTCACAGGGTCTAAACTCAACTGGAAGTGACCCTATTGCTTGACATATATTCTCCTATTTACTCAGCCCCTCATGAGCCCTTTCTCCACACCCTGGCACAGTCTGGGTAGATTAGAAGGGCCCAGAACTCTGCATCTTCTCTGACAGCAGTTCTCTCTTACCCTTCTTTATTCAGCTACATTTTGATTTGTGTGCAGCTGTGAAAGCTGCTCCAAGTGTTTATGGAAGGCACCAGCTACACAAGGAACTCTGGTTTTTGTCATTTCATACATGTCCAACTACAGCAGGTGCTTGGGATTAACACAAGGAGAAGCCCCCAGCTGCTCTTCCACGAGCTGTCCCATTCCCCAGCTGTCTCTGGATGTGTCACACACTCAAACTGGGTATTTTAAAGCAGTTCTGCAGTTTGGTTTGTGCATCTCCCCATCCTGGTGGCACGTTAAGTACTCCAAAGCTGTGTATTTCTCTCTGCATTTACCAGGGGAAGGCTCAGATTCTGAGCTCGTGGTACAGGGAAGATGATTTAACTGTAAATTCACACCCCAGCTCCCTCCCTCATGGAGATTCCCACCGTGTCCTTGCAATGCCTTGGGCTGACAAACACCAGAAAAATTGCAAATCAGAGGTGTGAGCTGTGGACTTCTGAAAGTCCTCACTCCCATAAAATGACAAAAAAAGAGAACAGTTTGTGTTAGTGCAAGAAGAAAAAGCAAACACCATGCTGTTATCAATCATTTAATCCATCTACAATCCGAGCAAAAATAAAAAAAGGGGTTTTTTTTAATGAGTTTATAAAAATGGAGGCTTTAATAAACCTGCTAATGATTTTGTACTCTCCTATTGCTGCCCAGCACAGTGTGGGGAAGTTTGGGTATGACAGACAAGACTTTGATGCATTTCTGACCCTGAACAAGTGCATGGTTTACACAAAACACTGCAAGAAGCCAGGGAATATTCCTGTGTCCAGTTGTTTATCTCTTCTGCCCAAGAGCCTTCTGCCTCAGCTGAGCTCCAGGAAGTGCTTGCACTCAGCTGACCACATCAGTTAACGAGAGAAGTAAGAACTTCCTCAGGCTTAAGGATGGATAAACAAATGGTTTTACACACACACATTGAAGGACTCGGTTTCCAAAAACATTTCTGAGAGCTGAACCTTTTAAATTCTCAAGGTTATCATATTTTTGAATAAATATTCAGCTATATTGTAGGTAAATAACAGGAAAAACCACAGGAAGTGAACATAAAGAGCAGCAAATTGCAAAATAGTTTGTGTTAGTGGCTTTTACCTACAGCAAACAGTTACCAATCCTATGCTAAAAGGATTTAAATTTTAATGTAAAACAATTTACATATTTGTAAATTTATACAGACCAAATAAACATTTGCAATTATAGACAATATTTTTATTGGCATATCAAAGTTTACCGGTGATTTTATTTTTAGTAACATCAGAACTGTTCTTATGGCCATTGCTCCAACTAAACAGATGTTAAGGTACTCCCAGGAAAAGGGTCATCTATTCAGAGAATATTTATGGGTCTTAGACTGGAAATTCCCAACCAGTTTTGGCCACAGACCTCCAGCAATGTCCCATGACGGCCCTCTTTCAAAATTTTAGCTAAACACAGTAATCCACACAAAGCTGCCACCCAGGGCTGCTCCGGAGGTTGCCAAGCACGGTGTGGGAAGCACTGACTGCAGCACCTAACCCCTGCTGCCGGGGAATTTAAACACCTGTCACCCCAGCAGCGCCGAAAACGTTACCCAGGGACCACAGGCCACATCAGTGAGCTCTCCCCGGTGTGTGCAGCCAGCTGGAGGCAACACCTGCGCCAGCTTCAAAGCACCAGAGCCTGTTTCTGTTCCGTGGCTACAGCCAGAGACAGCAACAGCCACAGCGAGGTGGGATTTCACATCCCCGAGCGCCTTCACACGTATGTGCAAAGCCTTCGGTTTATTATGGGTAGAAATAATGAACCAACAGGTGAAAACGTAAAAAGCCAAGTATTTTTCCACTGCATACAGTAACCGAGTGTTTCACTTGTGAGGAACACCTGCAGCTCGAGCATGGAGGCATCAGTCCTTGTGCACACAGAGTGAGCTGAGAACTGTTTCTGTGACAAGCCAGAACCAGCTCCAGAGCCTGTTCAGCTGCAGTCCCTGCTGTCAAACCCTGTGGCCTCAACACTCACCAGGCTCTGAAGACACAACTGCTTTGGGGAACCAAAACCAGCATGAAGCAAGAGTGTTTCTCCAGTCACCCCGTGCCCAGCTGGCTCCCCAAGCCCACGGACGGGTTCCCCCCTCCTTCCCGCTCCGAGCCCCCTCCCTGTGCTTCTGCTCCTTCCTTCCTGCCTCAGGATGGGTTTGCTCCACACATTTCTGCGGAATTCCAGAGGTCGAGGAGGTCCTTCCATGTGCAGCCCCCCATGGCCAGCCCCAGCTGAGGGTTCTGGTGCTGTTGTGTCCCCCCAGACCCTCAGCAGATTTTTTCTTTCCCAGTTTCCTGAAGAAAAGCGTTTTTCCACCGTATGGGCTCCGTCTTGGAAAGCCATTAAGGGCAGAGGATGGTTTAATCAGGGATGTCTCTCTCAGCCACGTTGACACAATTAGTTAAATTAATGTGCTTCATGACTAAATGCCTTTTCCCCTCAAGGCAATGCTAACGTGGCACAACCATTTCTGCCACTGCCAGCTATGATTTTTTCATTTTCTTCCAGTATTTCTCACCTCCTTCAGAGCTACCCAGCTGACACAGTATAATTTAGTTCCTCACACGTAGCAAGGATCAGCTCCCCAGGCTGATTTAGTCACAATATTGTGCTCACATGCCATCATTTGACGTGCATATACTGTCGTGTCTGTAAAGCTCCTTCTGCTGAGGCATGTTACAAACACAGAGGAATTACGAGCTGGAGCACAAGAAACCAACCTCAAAATGCTTCACTTCTCTGTAATTACTGTCCTTATTTCTTATTCTTACACTCTTACCATCAGACTCTGTTTAGGCGACAGGGTTAGCATCCACTGGAGGTATGTGCAAGCTCCACTACTTAAAAAAAAAACCAAACCACAAACCCACAGGTTTTTTCCTATAACTACATCTTACAATTTTATACTTGGAAGAGCTAAAAAAAATTCATTAAAAAAAAAACCCCAAACAGCTCTTTTAACGACTTCAACAAGTAAAATGCACCTTTCAGAAACCACAGAGATGTGAGGTTCTCATGTCACAGAGGCTTTCAAACGCACCAGGCACGAGCAGCTTGATTTCAGCAGAGAGTCTGCTGTGCCTGGCTTCAAAAACAAGAACTGGGTCTTATCCTGTGCTCCCAAGCCCAGCCAGGAGTTCTCTGCGTGTTCATGTTCACACAAGCAGTGAGTGGAAATGCTCGAGGTGATCCCAAGCTGTCTTTTGTAACCCTGAGACAGCTCGGGCGTCCTCGGGGTTAAAAATAGAAACAGCGGAACTACTTTCAACAAAACTTGCAACACAGGAAGTGAATGAAATTCCACTTAACTACTGCTGGCTCAACAGAAGGCACCTTACAGAGTCAGGCTGGGCTGCAGCTCTCTAACATTTACAGGATTTCCTCAGGGTAACTAAAAGAACAGACTGATGTTAAATATTTGCTTGTTCTGTAGAATTTTTCACCCTCAGCCCCGTTCTTTTTCAGCGCTTTAGGTATTACAGGACAGTTTCCTCACACTCTGCTGAACCCCGGCACTTTTCAGCTCACATAAATATATTTGAACACCTTGAGCTCTGTGAGCAGAGCCTGCCCATCACTTCAAAGTGTCATACAAAACACCCTGCAGGCCACAAACCACCCAAAAACTTTATATACTCCTATCAGTCATGGCTGTGACTGATGGGAAGCAGAAAGGACATCAGGCCACTGTGCTGACCACAAGGACCAAACCTTGTGATCTTTAACGGATCTGGACGTATTATTTTAGGCACAAATGCTGGTGTTATATTTTTTTTCACTGTTAAGATGCTAAAAATCCGCTTTTAAAACTCAAATTTTAGAGAAAACGCTTTAAAGAGAAGAATACATTTGATGTGATTAATGGTCTTTAAAGAGCTCAACATATATTCAGAGGATTGACAAGGTAAAGGATAAAACTCTCACTTAGGTAACAGATTAGTTTATTTTACCAGATTCAAGGGGATTACACAGCAAACACTGCTCAGGACACTTCTCATTATACCTAATTTTGGGCTCTCTGCACTGGAATCCAAATTCATATTTCAGGGGTTATTTGCAATCGTTAAAGAGAAAAACAGAGCACAAGAGCCACGTTTCCAAATGAAGGAAGATTCCGTATTTCATGATTAATCTTCAGCCACCTCAAAACTTTCTTGGATACCAAGTGGGCATGACAAGGAGCCGGGGCAGGTTCAGAGTAGATATGAAGAAGTTCTTTATTCCAAGGGTGGGCAGGCCCTGGCACAGCGTGCCCAGAGCAGCTGTGGCTGCCCCTGGATCCCTGGAAGTGCCCAAGGCCAGGCTGGAGCACCCTGGGACAGTAGAAGGTGTCCTTGCCCATGGCAGGGAGTGGGAAGGGATAAAATCCAACCCCAGAAATCCCAAATGTGGCATCTCAGCCCTGAACACCCCAGCCAAGCACCCAAGAGACACGGCACAGTTGCCAAGTAGCAGCAGCACATTTTTGCCAGCATGGAGAAATCCATCCCATTTCCAGTGATAATTACTACAAACGAACCAACGTGCTTGTAATTCCACCCACAACAGCAAGTCCACAGTCTCCCATAAAACTCTACAATTTTATAGGCTCTGAGAGGAAAGAAGAATAAAAATCTTCCTCCCTTATTACGCAATCATCTGAAATCTTCCATTTGTCCACAAATTGATTTTCAAGACGGCGGTCCAATTTTAGACAGAAAGAAAACTAGAATGAATGCAAGCTTAAGCCAATTATGCTAAGTGTTACTTAAGTTCCAAAACTATCACCTAAACTGCAATTTAAAACCAAATTAAAAAGAAATAATTCACATTCCTCCCCTCCAACAACATTTACATGATAATGAATTTCTTCTTGGGTAATAAGCAGTTAGTTAGTGTTCATATGCTGGAGCCTGGCAAGGAAACCTTTCTTGTGGGCAGCTTTGGAGCCTGTTCTTTTCTTTAAGATGTTCTAATTTAAATGCAGATGTAGACTTCACACTAGTGGGTTTTGTTTCAAAAATAAATAAATAAATAAAAGTGCTGCTGTATTAGAAGGAAGTGACAGAAAGAGGACTCACATGCACAATTTGAGTTCCACATTTTGCACTGTCTCGTTTGCACTGGGCAGGAATGTGTGCGAGAGGTCTCAAAGATGAGATTAGAGCACCAACCCCCCTCCCCCCAGAGGGTTTTCTGGTTCAGGGCTTAGCACAAGTGTTTTCCAACTTTTTTCCCCCCTTTAAATTCCAACTTTTTTTTTTTCCCCCCCTCCAAGTCATTCTTCATGCACTTCCTTCCCCTCTAGAGATACGCACGGTCATTTCCAGGAGACGTTAAACACTGGTAGCTTTTTCCTGTGAAAATTAGTGAGTCTTAACATTGGAGCCGGAGAAGAATATGAAATCCTGCTGAGCCAGCATCCCCTCAGCTGTTGTCAGAAGAACAATTAAACATGGACCAGCTTCCCAAAGCTTTTTTTCACCTCCATGTTAGATGGAAAAAGTTTATTCTATTCCCTGCCTAACCCCATTTTCCCTACAGATATATGTATTTTGTTAACTGGGTTTGTTAACAGTTTGTTTCCCACAGCTGAACGACAAAAATAACTTTTGCTATTCCTTAAACATCCAGCCCACATCCTGAGTAATTATTTCTACTCACTCACCCTGCAGCTTCCATAGCTGTGTTCTAATGTGGAAACATTTGCAGTGCTCTGATTTTATTTAGAAAATAACCTCTCAGAATTTTCCCCTCTAATAGACTGGTTTAACATAATTAGTAAATTTGATTCTTTGGCGAAAAATGGACTCTTCAGCCTAATTAATCCTTTCCCAAGGAACAGACAATTCCTCTACCTGACTCCCGATCAACAAGCTATTTTTCACTCCTGCCATGTCAAGTGTAATCTATTTACACAACTGCAAAACCACTGCTGCAATAAGTAATTGATGTAGTGTGGAAGGCTGACAAATTGCAGCTCCTCTGTGCGAGCAAGAGGGCTGAGAAGTAAAAGCTTTCTGCAATGGAAACAGGAAAAAAAAAATAGTCCAGCAAAACCACCAAGCCTCTAAATGAAACTGAAATCAAGAGCTGAGGCAGGTTCAGCATGTTCAGAGCAAGAAAGGCACTGTCAAGCAATGGAACCATCGCATTGCAGGGAAAAATACGTTTATTTAATCTTTCTTTTTTTGTTATCACTGGTTAAAAAGGAAACTCTAGAAGTTCACAACAGAGAAGTCACATATTTACCCCTGGATCTATAAAGAAAAGGAAGCGGCAGCTCTGGAAATGTGCTCAGCCTCAAAAATTCCTGTTAATTACCTCACACAACCAAGCAATTATTGCATGATTTGCCTTTACCTTATTACACTCATGCAACAAAATATCCAAAATTATTAACTATAGAAACCCTACTTATTTCCAAGCCTGCAGGTGTTACTTTTAGCTATCAAAACTCAGAGGAGCAGCACAGTATCTCCACTAAAAACCCACAGCTACTCACAAGTCACCAAGCCGCATCTGATCTACTCCCTAAAATTCAGTTTTAAACAGTAAGCAGAAGTTACTGCTCGTACCTATCAGCCAGGAAGTGCACACAGAGCTTTAAAAGCACCCTCAGCAGCATGAATTTTTAAACAGACATGGAAGTGAGCTAAAGCAGAATTTAAATAGCACCCTGAAAGCTCTCCTAATAAACCAAGGGAGCTCTCCTCACAAAAATCGCAGCGTGAGTTTAGGCAGGAGAGGAGCAAGCGTGGTTAATTTATATATTTACAGTCTGAAGCACTGTACACCAAAACCACAGTGCTACAGAGACCTCCCGAATGTCTGAGAGGAAATACACAAAGAGCAAGTTGGAAATAATAAGAACAGAAGGGTGATGCTCCAGTGATCAGGGCAGTTCTGATCCTGCTTCAGTCACTGTTCATGACTGGTCTGTAGGAGCAAACACCTGCACAGCCTGCACACTGCTTATGCCAATGTCAAAATAGTGCATTTTGCTCTACTCCAGGAGCCATTTGGGGGAGAAAATAAGGTCATGCACAACAGGAAGCAAAATGAATGCAAAGTCTGGAAGAGAGGAGGAAAAAAGCTTCAAGAACGACAGGGGAAAAAGTCAGAAAAAAATTCAAAACAACACATTTATTAAACTTTTAAAGTCCTGTTCTCAAAACACTGCAGACTAATGGCCACAAACCTGCATGAGATCAAGGGTAAACTAGATTTTCATATATATATACACACATACACACACTGCCATGAGTACATTCCCAGTGAATACCAGATTCAGGTTCTGTTTGCTTTACAGACTGCTGACCATCTTCCAGAAAGCTTCTCCCACACTTGGAGTATTTGAATTTATTAATTCTTTCTAAAAAAAAAAATTAATATTTTTCTTCAACTCGAAGCAAGTGAGAAAATTTCAGTTTCTTCACCTTAAATTAGTATATATATTTTATATTTACAGGTGCATTTATAGCAAAAATTTATTTAATTTAAGTAACAAATAGCACTGAAGTGATTGGGTTCCAAGAGCTCACATAAGCACAGAATCTGGCACTGGCAGTGCAGCATTTAACAGAGTGCCCCAAAACCAAAAGCCCCATTCTTGGTGTAGGTATCTCTTGAACTGGTACACAAATCACATGCACTGACTGCTCTAATCTTGTCCTTTTTTTGTGACAAATTAAAGAACTGAGAAAGCTCCCAAGCTCAGCACCAGCACCAGGAAAAGGCTCTCTGGTGTTACCCCTTTAGGACCAAACAGTCCCTGCTGCTTCCTGGGCTGCTGCAAAAGCAGAGGAAGATGCCATCAGAGTGGCCAGGATGCGATGCTGTTTTACTGCTTGTGTTTAACACAAATCTCACCACAGTTCCTTCCCTGCTAAGCTGTTTATTCGTAAATGGGACAATTAGCAATTCCCCAAGGACTCCCACGCCTGCTGTGAGAACACCAGCCTCTGCTGCAGTCCTGACATTCACATCTATCAATCTGGATTTCCCCTGCTCCCTCCAGTCAATTAGCTGGATTACAAACCAACGAGGATGATGAACTCTCTGGAATTACTTCTCTTTGCTTCTCTCTGAAAAACCAAGGCACTGAAGGTGGGATTTTGGATTCATGACTGACACAGCCATCATTTACTCATCAGATATTCCAGATTTATGACAGACCACAATACACACACATTTAACAAGACTCCAGAAAGAAATTTCCGTTTCTTAACTCATTCTTCAACAGAGTCAGCAGCAACCCAAGCAGCACCAGCATTGCCTTCTGGAGCCACTGCCACAGCCTTTGGTTGGAGCTCCATATTATGGAATATGCTACACAGAGTTCAGTATTAAACCAGAAACATGTGCCAGCGCTTTTTCCCCCTCCAGTAACTCCAAGTTGTTGCCAGGGTGTTAACCACATTCTCCCCAGGGCAATTATGTTCAGCCACTGGGTGGTTTTCACATTTTTTCCCCCTTTTTTTTTTTTTTTTTAAATTCAACAGCTACTTCAAAAACCTCAAAAGAGTTTAGTGTTACAAATGTATGCCTTGTATATCTCTGCCTGTTAGACCTTACACAAATGTGTAAGATTCATCTTTCCCAGAGCTCTACTCTACTCTTAAATCACCTTGTCTTCCCTTTTCTTAAAGCTGGGTGAGGAAACACCTTCTCAGGTACATTAAATTCATACTATTTTATTCAAGAGAGCCTTATGTTCAGCAAGTGCAGTTTCTACCTCCACCTATCCTTTTTTAAAGTGCTGTTCGCCTTGAAGATGTCCCTTGACCTCAGCTAGGCCTTTGTGCAAAATGAAAGACGAGCTGACAACGTGAACACCGACCTGCCTTAAACACAAAGCTTCCGACGCGTTTCATTCCCACAACAAACATCTGAAACCATTTCTCTCCATTACCTAGGCTGGGAGTTCTCCTCATACATCCGTTCCTTCCCTTCCTTGAAGAGGCTGATGGTCTGCTTGGTTTTTTTCATCAGGTTCTCCATGAAGACCCGGAAATACTCGTTCTCGCCCAGGGTCTCCATCTTGCCCTCGTAGCGGGACAGGATGGTGCGCAGGTGCTGGTAGGTGTCAGGCAGCAGGTCCAGAATGTAGGGAGGGCTGTTCTTCAGGGCCAGCTTGGGGTTCTGACACAGACGCACCACCTGTGGGTAATGGAGAAAACGCCTCTGTGAAAGCTCAAGGAGAGGGGCATGATCAGGGGTTAAACACAATTCACTGTCGCAAACCCAACGCTCCAAAACATTCACTCCAACAAACCCCATGTGTTGGTCAAGTTCAGATGCAATCACAGAATCACTGAGGTTGGAAAAGACCTCTGAGAACAAGTCCAACCTGTGACTGATCCCCACCTTGCCAGCCAGCCCAGAGCACCGAGTGCCACCTCCAGTCCTTCCTTGAACTCCTGCACCACCTCCCTGGGCAGCCCCTTCCAAAGCCTGACCACCCTTTCCATGGAGAAATTCCTCCTGATGTCCAACCCGAACCTCCCCTGGTGCAGCTTGAGGTCATTTCCTCTTGTCCTGTCACTGCCTGCCTGGGAGCAGAGCCCAACCCCAGCTTGCCGTAACTTTCTTTCAGGGAGTTGTAGAGTGATAAGGTCTCCCCTGAGCCTCCTTTTCTCCAGGCTATTTTCTCCAGATAGTGAGCCCAGCCACCACAAAAGAATGCAATTTCTGGGCTGAAGTGCATGTGGACTGATGAAACTCATGGTAATAAATTTATGTGACAGGGGAAGGGAAAGGAAGCCACTTCACCATCTGCCATAGCCAAATTTTTCCATTATCTAAACTGAGAGAATAAAAGGGAGACTTGATGGCAAAGCAACAATTTGAAAAATTAAGTAGTAAACTTTCAGTTACAGAAAGGGCTGGAATTAGGGTTGCGAGGTCAGTTTTGGATCAACTTTACAAGGTAAGAACCAGAAGTCTAACACTTCTATATCCTGTGATTTCCAGCAAACTGGAGTACAAAATGTAGCCACACTTCCCTAAAGTTCTTCCCTATAATGAATATTATCTGGCTGCTTAACACCCAGCATATAAATGAGGTCTAAACTCATGACACAGCCAGGTATGAGGGAATTGCAGATATCAAACAGTGCAGAGTGCAAAGCTTAAGTAAAGTGGATAAGAAAAAGCAAAGTAACAACATCCTTTTGCAGTACCTCATTTCCACAAAACCTTGTGAAACCTTCAAGAGGAATTGAGCAGTTCCTTACAGTGCACGCTTAAACACCTACTTCCCTTAAACATGGATGGTGAACAGAGTCATTTCTTCAGAAACAGTGCTTTAGCATTTAACTTTGCCATTTAGGGTGTGTGCAAAAAGCAACCTTGTGAAGTGACACCTTCAATTCTACCTGACTTTACAGCAGTGCCTGTACCTAGAGCTGACTGAGGAAGGTTCGATTTCAGCCAAGAGAAAGGCACACAGCGTATCAAAAGTCAAACCACAAAAATCAGACTGCCAGTAAAAAAAAAAAATAATAAAAATAAACACCTAAAAAAACCTCTGCAAGAACACATGGGAAAAACAAACTACCAAAACTTTCCCTCCATTTTGAGAAGGCTGCCAAGGTCTTAAGATAAAGAGATGGATGGCCAGACAGCTGACTTAGTTAATTGATGCTGATGCCTCAACTGCTGCTTCCTTGGAGCCTGTGAACATTGTACAATGAACCATATCAACAAATTGAGTCAACACATTTGTCCCCTGAAAAAAAAAAAAAAAATAGTTTCACTATGAGCATGAATAGGTTCTAAATATGCTCCTCGGAGCCAGCTGAGCTGTGCTCTGGGCAGCAAAACCTTTTCTTCAGCAGAAATTGTTTATTATACAGTGGGTTTAAAACCTTAACAAACACTGTCAGCTCTGAGGAGGAAGCCACATTAAGCAAGCAGAGCCTGTACTTCCCTCAGCCAGCTGGAAATAAAGAACAATTTGGCTGCTACCCTCTGAAAATACCCAGCTATGGGAGCAGCAGACCTGCTGCATTTCAGACTTTGATATCAATTAGAACAATTCCTCCCCGAGCAGCAGAGAGTTCTGTGAACTGCTCCTTCTCACAGCCCCTGCTGTCACTTCCCAAGAAGTGACTCGTAGATGCCTCAAACAGTTAACAGAAGGGTCAAAACTGCTGGCATTTTATTATCAAATCAGCTTCTTTATTTACCAAGCAGACCAAAATTAGCTCAGATAAGCAGTTAAACAAGGCTGCATAATTAGGAACTGCTGCCTCCTGAGCAAACTTGGTGGTTTTATAACACAGCAGCAACAAAAGCAGGGCCATTTTCCTTGTTTCTCTACGTGTGCACTTGCAGCATCATGACAACATCCAAAGGAATGTTCCCAGCCCTGGGAACAGCTGCCCCTCAGCAGCCTTCCACAGGGACCAGCAACGTGGAAGGAAATCGAGCAAAAAGCAGCAAAATATTTTTTGTTTAGGTGTGATGGCAACGAACAGAAGCAATCCATGGTTTTAAATTATCATCCAAAAGTTTGCATGGCTTATAATGTGTTCTCTAAGGAACAAACCTTTTAGGGAGACATTTTTGGGTTTTCAGACACACCAATAAAGCTTAGCATGAAGACAGGTGGGCCTGTGAAGAACCTGAAAATTGACTTCACCCATTTCCATTTTCCAAGCACAAGAGGAGAAAATATTCAAAAACCAGTTTCCCCAACTCAGTTTTGAGGAAAGACTCTGTTATCTACTCATTCTAGGAAAAATAATCTCGTCTAGATCTTCAAGGCCTGGAATTGAATCTTTCCCCTCTACAATCTGCAGCTTACCTTGACTGATTTCTGGATTTAAGAGTCCCAGGCCTGACGAGCATCCAGGGGCTACTCCCAGGTAAGATTTTCCCTTCCAGGGCAGTTCTGAAAACTCATTTTTTTAACAGCCACCTGCACTGAAATCACACCTCATTCCAGCTTAAGCCAACAGCAAAACAAAACCTACTCAAACATCTCTTGTCTCTTGCTGGATTTGTGTTTGGCCTTTCTTCTACTCACAATGAAGGCGACCTGCAGTGGCACTTCCCTGTATCAGTTCTAGGAACTGAATGGTATCAGGAAACCCTTTAGAGAAGCTTTATCTCGAAGCTCCACTTCCTCCTCCAAGTCTTCCCACATTTATCCCACCGTTCCTCTGCTCCATCCCGAGCAGCTCATGACTAACCCACCTATTCCTCAAATACCACCCACAGCAGGGAACTCCAGGGGGCTGCATTTAATCTCTGTTCTGCAGAGAAATGCATAAATATCACCTCATTCAGCTGAAGGGGAACATCCACAGGGATGAAAAGGGTATTTTACGTCCATGCTCCGTGTGACCACATGCAGCTGTGGGAGGAATGGTACTGACAAAAAAAATTAAGGCTTCAAATGAAAGAATCTGAAAGACATAAATACGTCAGGCAGCTTATGGAGAGCATTACAGGGAAAATATTTGGACAAGAATCAACTTGCATAGGAAATTCATCAGTCACATCCAAAAGCAGAGATGCACGAATGCTTTGACAACACCAGCTCATTATGCAGACTAACAAATGAGGTCGTGAGTGTAGTGTACCCACACAGACACAGCACGCAGCTCTGAGAGGCAAAACCATCATCTATTAAACATGCACACAAGCAGGTTTTCTATCTGCACCTGGAATTTCACGTTCTTGGCCCAGAAATCGAACCCATTTTCAACACCTTCCATTCATTTAGCCCTTCTCACCATGAGCTTCACTGGCAATTTGCTACACCACTAAAAAGATTTTAATTCAGATGTGTTCTCCTGAGTGTGCAGAAGTACAGCTGAAATCTAACTGAAATCTGAAAGGCTTTTCAGAGCCAGATCTTTCCTTTTGTACAAATCAGACTGAACAAGACTTTAAGCCTGAGAGCTTCTGGATGCTGCCTATGAGTAAACCTGAAGTCAAAAGAGGTTGATGTAACTTGTGACAAATACAGCAGCAGCCTTGGTTTTCCTGTCAGCGGAGAGAGCACACGTCCAACCTGCTCAAAAAACCTGAAGCTGTGAAACTTCCCCCCCAAAAAACATCCCACTGCGTTTCAAAATGCCGTGATAATCAGCTTTTTTTCCCAGGCCAGTCTTTTCCTTTGAACAGAGCAGGTTACGAGGTCAAATACAAGTTGCCATCCACATCTACATATTCTGTACATGAAGATATGCAATCTTATAGGTTACACTTATTTAGGATCCTGTTTCCATGCCCAAACTGCCTTTTTCTACATTAGCACTTGTGCTTGGCCCTCAGTGTCTGTAACAGAGCCAATGGCACTTCTCAAAAGGCTTTTTTTTCTTTGCCCCAGTCTCGCTGTAGGTGATCAAAGCTCATCACAGGCACAGCAAGGCACAACTACAAACCCTGGCTTTTGTTGAGCCAGCCAACACAGAGTGATTTCTTGGCAGGAATATCATTTAATACGCCTTTAAAGAAGTCATTTGCTCTGCCTGCTTTTAGCACTTGCTGCAGGAGGTTCAGACGCTGCATGGATAAACAATGCAGGGGAAAGAGAAGGAAAAGTGGGAATGCTTAAGCCCGAGGGGCAGTTGGATGAGGGATGAGCAGGCCAAAAGCCCTTCCTGCTCTGTTCCCAGAGGGGAAGAAGGTGACCAGGTGACAGTCCCTAAGGCCTGGGGGCAACTTGGGTGATGCTCTTACTCTGCACTACTTTTAGGGCCTTGAACCCGGTGTCATAAAAGGCACATTTCAGACTGCAATGTGTCAGGCCTAGCTGAACAGTAATTATCAATGAAAATCCCACAAAAATGTTCCATTTTTCTTTTGTGCCCATTTCTGTGTGCCTGCACTCACTCACTGCATCATTCCCTGACAACTGCCCAGGATTTCTGAAAACACTGGATTGACCAGCACACCTAGCCAGGCCAGTAAATCAAACATCCCATCACACCAGCAGGCCAAAAGGTCCGGTGTCCTGCCTCCAGGAAGAGCCATTTCCTGGCATTTTTAAAAGGAGGAGGAGGAGGGGAGAGTCTTAATGACCCCAGAGAGCCGTGCCCCTCCTAAAGGTGTGGGACTGGAAGAAGGCCTTTCCAACTCCCACGCCACAAGTTTTTCTTGTTTAACATCAGTTAATACTTTATCTTTCTGTAACTACATCTACTTATTGCAGAAGGGTTTCTCCAGGCTGTTACAGTTTTCCTCAGCTCCCAGTTTTAAGGAAAATATTTTGCCCTGAGAGCAGCAACACGTTCCTGTTCATTGCAAAAGGAATAACCTGAGCTGCCACAAAGCTTCACCCTCCAGTACCCACACACCAGGCTCTATCACAGGCCAAGGCACACCTTCCAAGGAGCAAATCCTGGATTTCTCCCTTGTCCTGCTGCTGTCACCTCCTGCAGCTCCCCCCCAGCCCCTACCCATTCCCAGCACCACCAGTGCCCACCCCAGCACCTACAGGATTGTCATTATCTATACACGCATATGAAATACAGATATCACAGAATACCCTGGGCTGCAAGGGACCCACAAGGATCATCCAGTCCTACTCCTGGCCTTGCACAGGACACCCCAACAATCCCACCCAGTGCCTGAGAGTGTTGTCCAACTGTTGAGCTCTGGCAGCCTCAGGGCTGTGACCATTGCCCTGGGGAAGCAGCCCAGATCCTCTTAGGCAGGTCTGCCTCCTCCATCCCAAACTGTCCCCTCTTCCTCCAACGTGCACTTGTTCTTTGCAGAGCTGCTGATCTCTCTTCATACCTTCCCATCTTGGCATCCCCTTCCCATCCTGCCTCTGGCCTCTCCTCCATCGCTCAGCTCTCCACCAGCTTCCACATGGAATCACGGAATGGCTGGAGTTGGATGAGACCTCAAAACCCGTCTTGTTCCAGCCCCTGGCAGGGACACCTTCCCCTATCCCAGGCTGCTCCAAGCCCCGTCCAGCCTGGCCTTGGACACTTCCAGGGATCCAGGGACAGCCACAGCTTCTCCGGGCAACCTGTGCCGGGGCCTGCCCACCTTCTCAGGGAAAAGTTTCTTCCCAATATCCCATCTAACGCTGCCTTCCACCAGTGTGAAGCCATTCCCCCTTGTCCTGTCACTCCACGCTCACTACATCCTTCCCCCCCAAAGCGCTGCACCCCATTCTGTGCCCACACA
>VZTE01005332.1:1819560-1844271 GCA_013397775.1 Eulacestoma nigropectus | reverse complement strand
CCCCCCCGCGCTGGCGGGGAGGGATGTGCCTCAGGCGGCAGCAGCAGCGGCATCCCCACGGCAGGGAGGGAACGGGAACCGGGGAGCGTGGCAGTGCACCTGAGGCATCTCCCCGCAAGGGCGGGGGGGGACAGGGCCCACCGGGGCTGAGTCCCTGTTCCCGACATCCCGGCTCCAACGGGAGAAGGAGCAGGACCAGGGCAGCGAGAGCAACAGGGAGAGAAAAGGGGAACCAGGGAGTGGAAAGGGGACCCAGTGTGAAGCCATTCCCAGGGGGAGAAAAGAGAACCAGGGGGTCAAAAGGAGACAAGGAAGAGAAAAGGGAACCAGGGAGTGAAAAGGGGATGCGGGAGAGAAGAGGGACCAGGGGGTCAAAAGGAGACAAGGGAGAGAAAAGGGAACCAGGGAGTGAAAAGGGACCGGAGAGAGAAAAGGGGACCAGGGAATCTAAAGGGAACCAAGGAGTAGTGAGTTTGTCAGAGCTGACACCACCAAACTTTCAGAAACATTACAACATGGGCTCAAAAGTCAGTTGAGTTCTGTTTATTTGCTGCCTTCAGATCCTCTTTTCATCTCCTCTCCGAGGCAGAAGGACACATCCTTTTGCAAAAACCGGCTGTGGCTGGTAGCACCCGGCATCAGCCTCACCGCAGGGGCTGCGACGGGAAACCGGGCAAAGGAAAACTGCGGGTGCTGCAGTTTGGCCACATCACTTTGGGGAACACGAGCACCCCAAACCCAGGCCTGGAGGTTGGGCAGCACAGCCTCAACCTCTGGATCCAGCCTCCTCTAAGGAGCTTTGCTTCCCCTGTGGCACCCACTTTGCTGAGGCGCCAGATGGACAGGCCAGCAGGAAGCAGCACGAAACACAACAAGGGAGCCCGGCCTGGATTGGTTATAAAACTCTCTGCCTTCGTTTTATTGCCTTTGGTAAAGCTTGGTAAATATTTCTGGGACAGGCAACTCCTTGTCTGGCTTTAATTACCTGGGCAAATTTTCCTAAGGATTATATTGACCTCAAATATGTCAACGTTTATTGAGGCCGTGTTCCTGAGGCTTTTCCCATTAGGTGCTAATGGATTCTGGCTAATAGTCAGGCCGGATTGACCACCGGCAGGTGCCCTGGCCAGCCCCACGCTACCACAAGTACCTGGGGAGAGAACCGGGGAGGGCAGCGCTGGCTTTGTGAGAGCCAAGTACAAAAATCACCATGGCTCTGATCCAAAGAGATCGGGGAACACGCTTGAGCAATTGCATTCCTGACTATCTGCTTCCCTAGGCACGATTCACTCCACGTCGGGGCTGTAGCTACGTGTGAGACTTCAAGCAAATGTTGGTTTTGCTTGGGACTGTCCTGACTGTCTCCCTTGGGACTCTCGGGAGGGTTTCACTTGGGACTGTTGGGACAGATGCAGGGACCCCACACCTTGGTGCTGCTGGGGGCTCCCAGCCAAGCTTATCCCTCCTCTCGCTTGACCGTTCAGCCCCGAACCACCCTGCAGCTGGCCAGCCCTGCTCCCTCCTGAGCTGTCAGCTCCCAAAGGCTCTGGACAGGAACTCCTTGCACCCCAGCTGCCTGCACTGAGCTCAGAGGAGACCACAGGGGCAGAGACTTCCCTGCCTGGCGGGGCGATGCTCCATTATCGCGCTTCCGTTGGCGCTCCAGAAGGGGCCGAGGTAAAACCTCAGCCAGAGGTTTGCGGTTCTTGGCCACATGCAAAACTCCGCGCTCGTTTTCACTCTCCCACGCTCGGCAGAGAGGTGAAACTTCCCCTGCTGGGATCCCCCCTGTCCCCCTCCCCCAGCATTGCCACAGCCCTGGTAGGGCACGAACGGATGCTCCTGATGTGGCACCTGCAAGGGGACCCCTCAGGAACGACCCTTGCCACGGAGCACAAGGGATGCCTACAGGAGTTTGCCCTCAAATCCCTGGAGATCCAGTGCCCAGGGGCTCCCAAGGATGGCTCTCAGCCACTCCCTCCTCAGCAGCACACCTGGAGAGCTTCCCACATCCACTGCCCAGCTCCAGGCTTGGGAAGAGAGGATGGATCAGGCCCTGGGTTGCGCTGCCAAGTCGCAGTGCTGTCCATAACGTCACCCACGCAAACAGCAGTGTGGATTTGTCCTTTAATCACACCCCAAAAGGGTGATGCAGGAGCAGTGTGGTGGTGGGTGGTGGACACTCACTGCCCACGGGTTCAGGGAGAGTGTGAGAGGAGAACAGGAGAGATGTCCATGCACGTGCAGATCTGAGCCAACCCTCAAGTCCCCTGGGTGACAGTGCAGAGGGCAGTGCCTCAGCTCTCCTGGGAACTCCCAGAGCCTGGAGCTGGGCGAGGGCTTCAGTGCAATGTCCTGAGAAATCCCTGGAGGTAGCTGCGCAGGCAGAGACACGGGTCTGTGGTCAGGTTACAAGGAGCTGCCACTGTGGTTGATAAAAGCTCGGAGCCAGCCTCGGCGAGCAGGGACGAGTCCCTGGGGGTGTCATGCTGTGAGCCAGGCATGGAGACACAGGAGCTGCGTGTGCAGGGTCCATGCTGGGCAGTGCTGTGGCCCGAGGGGCTGGACGTGGCGTGGGCAGAGGTGCTGTGTGGGGGAGCCTGGCCGGAGGCTCCTGGGCTGTTAGAACGCCTGGCACAGCTTCGTCTGTTCCTCCTGGCGATGGCTCTGCGGGGACGCGCGTTGGAGGGGTCTTTGTGCCTGGCCCCTGTGGCCAGGGGACCACACAGCCTCCTCCTGGTGGCACCACAGGTGCCAGGGAAGTATTAGGATGGGCAGAATAGGAGGGTGGCAGGACTTAGAGCACTGCCAGGCTGTGAGCACTGCCCTGAGGAGTTACCTGTACGATCTCTATACTGTTGGCAGCAGCCATCAGCCAGGACACAGGTCCCCTTGGTCCCACCTCAACGTCACAGAGTGCAGGGGAGCCACTGCGGGAGGGCAGGGAGGGCGTGCAGGAGCCCGAGGCGGGGTCACTGTCCTCGAAGAACTGCAGAGGGGACAGCCCGATCTGGAAGAGCAGGAGAGGGATGGACGCACAGCCCCTGTGGAGGACACCCATCCCACCCCAGAGCTCCCCAGCCAGGGCAGGACCATGCCCCCAAACCTACCGAGTGGTAGAACTCGTCGCCAGCGGGGTCGATGACCAGCAGCGTCACCTGGTCCTCGCGGGCGCGGATCCTGTGCACGGTCTGCTCGTGGTCCAGCCCCTCGACGCTCTCCCCGTTCACCGCCAGCACACGGTCCCCTTCCTTCATCCCTGCCTGCTCGGCCGGCAGCCCCACATCCACATCCCACAGGAACTGGCCTGCCACAGCAGGGCAGGGGGAGGGGGGGATGCTCACAGTGGGGAACTGGCTCTGCTGGCTCCCGTGTGCAGGTGGGGACAGGGTGCCAGTGCGGGCCCAGAGCTGGCAGCTCCTCCCGACCCTCAAAAATGCCTTGCTCATGCACAAACTGCCCCCCTCAGCCCCCTCACCTACTCCCCCCGAGCTGCAGTCATCCTCCTTGAGCAGGAACCCGTAGCCAGCAGGACCCTTCACCAGGTGCAGCTCCCGGACCTTGAAGGGGAGCCAGGAGGTGTCCGCCAAGGCGGCCGTGACCCGCAGGCCCCGCAGGCGGTAAAACTCCTCCACGGCGCTGGATGCCACCAGCAGCGTCACCTTGTTGCCGCTCTGCTTAAGCTGGGTGGGAAGCACGGGGCGCTCAGCGACGCTCTCAGCCCCATCCCTCACCCCCCACACCAGGAGCAGGCACCTTTTTGGTGAGCTGCGTGTGGGAGTAGCTCTTCACGCTGTCCCCGTTGAGCTCCAGCAGCCAGGAGCCCGGTGGCACCCCTGCTCTGTCCGCTGGCCCGTCCTGCAGCACCGACAGCTGGAAGGTGCCCTTGGTGCCTGCAGGAGGAGCAGAAGGGGCACTCTGGGGTGAGCGGGGTGCTTCAGCGGGGACGCTCGTGGTGCCAGCATCCTGCTTTACCTTCCGGACACGACACACTGAAGCCAAAGCCGCTTCTGTCCCTGGTGACGTGGCACAGGCGCGGGCGGATGTCGTCCGGCAGCAGCTGGGACAGGTCCCTGCCCAGGGATTTGGCAGCTTCGTAGGAGTCACCGTCCAGCACCGCCAGCAGGACCTGGTTCCCACTGGCCTTGATTTTCTGCACCACCTGGAAGGCCCCAGGCTGTGAGCCCTGGGCAGGCTCCCCTCCGGCGGGATGGGATCAGGGGTCAGCAGGGGTCATGCATCCTCGCTGCCCCTGGCTGGGGAGGACCCAAGCATTCCCATGGGATGCTCCCAGCTTACCCTGAGGTGGTCCATGTGGTCCACGAAGTGGCCATTGACCTGGAGCAGCCGGTCCCCGTCCTGCAGCCCCCTGCGCTGGGCCACCCCGCCCAGCTCGATCTGCCGGATGACGTGGCCCTGGCAGCCCAGCTCCTCGTGGAGGCAGAAGCCGAAGGTCTCCGTGTTGTCCTTGGTCAGGAGGTAGAAGCGGGGCTCCCCCACGCCCTCGCCATCTGTGTGGGGGCACAGCCCGTGAGCAGGGCCCTGCAGGGATCCTCACACGAGTTCTCGGCCCCATCCTGGCCTGGGGATCTGCTCATCCCTCCTGTGTTCACCTCCCACAGGGCCCCAGCGTGAGGGAGCTCAGGACCCCAGCAGTGCCCAGGTGCCATAACCCCATGCGGACACGAGGACACCCTGGGAGATGAGGGCGTGCATTTACCCGTGTCCTCAGTCAGTGTCAAGGCAGGGTTGTCAATCCCAACTTTGGGGTTAAATTCAAATTTTCTGAAATGATAAAGGGCAGGAGAGGCCGCGTTAGTGCAGGACGGCCTTGCCCCTGCCTCCCCCAGCCTCAGGGAGCCTGTTCCTCCCAGAAAGGGCCAGCTGGGGCCTGTGCCTCCTTTTCCTTGGGGAAAGCCAGAGGGCACCTCCCTCTTGGACCATTCCCCACATCTCTCCTGAGCCCCAGGAAGCCCCCAGCCAAGGGGAGATCAACACTTACATGATGGACATCTTGTCTCCCTCGAGCCCTGCAGAGGGAGAGGAGAGGTCAGCACAGGAGGTGGTGGGCTGGGAGCAGACCCCACGCTCTCGAGCACTCAGGGTTTGTCCACTCTCAGGCTGGGCCTGCCATGCCAGGTGAGGGGGTTTGCCAAGCCCACACAGCCCCCGAGCCCCTCTGCCTCTCAGCACAGGTTGTTCCTTGGCCCTGTCACCACTGTCCTCCTGCATCCCCGGCAGCAGGACCTGCTGCTCAGGTCCCATGGGCGCTCACTGCCCAGCCCAGCGAGGGGAAAGCAGGGCCAGGCAGATGGAGCTCAGTCCTGGGGGTTTACAGGGCTCTTCAGTGAGGGCTGAGAAGGTTCACCAGGACCCCAGAGAGCTGCTGGAGCCAGGCGATGGAGACAGAGACCTTCCCCAGCACACACCTCCCCACAAAACCCCTCCCCAGCTCTTGGGGCACAAGGAACCCCAAACCCAGGAAGAGGGGATTCCTCCCCAGCATCCCCCACAATGAGACATTTTCCTGCATGCCTCTGGCTCCTTTCCACGGGCTGCCTGGGCTCTGACACTGCCTGGCTCCATCTGGCAGCAGGGCCGCTGTGTGTGGGGAAGGGTCTCCAGAGGATTCCCTGGCACGTACCTTTTGTTTGCTTCATGGCTGCAGGGATTGCGGGAGGGAGCAAGGTACAGGGTGAAGTGGCAGGGAGGTGTCCCCGCCTCTTCCAAGACGCCTCAGGTTTAATGGTTAAACAGCCCCGACGTCTCCCCTGCCCTCCCAGCCCCAGGGCACTGCCAGCCGGAGCTGGGAGCAGGGACCAGCACCCCGGGACACCCAGCGTGGGGACAGCTCCCGGTGGCTTCCAGAGGGACACACGGGGGGAAGAGCGACTGGTTCAGCACTGGAGCAGAGGTGGGCTGCTCCACGCCAACCCTGTGAGATGGGGAAGGGGCAGAACCCTCCGCTGCAGCTGCTGGAGGGGCAGCTCCACACTCCTCCCCAGGAAGGGCCCCAAGAGGAGATCAAGTCTTGGCACTGGCGTGCTTCAGTGGAAATAAAGCGGTGCACTTTAATGCTCCCAAAAGATTCACAGACAAGCCCCAATCCTGCTCCCTGCCACTGCTCTGGCCGGGCTGCAGGGGCTGGCTTTCCACAAGCCCAGAAGAACAAGTCCCATTTGCTCCTGGCCTGGCTTCTGTCCCATTCCCACACTTCAGCCTCGCCTGCAGAGGAGGCTGAGCCCCACACACCCAGCACCTTCGACAGCACCATCCACTCAGCATCTCCAGGTGGGTAAGGGCGCAGGGAATGTGCTGCTGGGCACACTCCACTGCCCCATCCCTGGCTGGTGGATGGGCAGCAGGTTAGAGGGTCCCATCCTGCAGTTTCCCCAGCATTTTCTTGACCTCGCTCTCGACTCGCAGGAATTTGGCTTTCCTCCAGGGATTGGCAGTCTGGCTGCGGCTGCTCTCCAGGTCCTGCAGGAGCAGGGCGAGGTGCTGCCGGACCCGCTCGCGGTCCCAGAAGGGCAGGTTCCTCTGCACCACGTTCAGGATGTGGGACCAGTAATCGGAGACGTCGGTGCCTGCCGTGAGGAAAACCAGAGCCCTGACGCCGTCCCGGTCCATGCGCAGGCTGTCAAGTGCCCTCTTGCCATCCTCACTGATGTCGTTGAAGTAGAGGCTGGGAAAGCAGCAGGAGACACTGGTGAGGGCTGAGGGGAGGGACGGAGGCAGACAGGACAGGGACGCTGCGCGGGCAAAGGGGCGGGGACGTGGCAGAGTGGACTCACTGCACTTTGTCCAGCGTCTCGTGCCTCTTGGCCACCTCCACCACGCGCAGGGCCGCTGTGTCCGTCAGGGAGTTGTAGCCCAGGTTGAGCTCCTGCAGGTGCTGGTTCTCGGCCAGGTGCTGGGCGATGGCCTCGGCGCCGGGGTCCCCCAGCGCGGTGTGCAGCAGGGACAGCCGGGTCAGCGAGCGGTTGCCGGCCAGCGCCTCGGCCAGGTACCGAGCGCCCTGCTCGCCCACCGGGTTGTTGGCCAGCCTGTGGACACGGGAGCTCAGGGAGTGCCGGGGCACGTGGTGGGCAGCGGTGGCAGTGCCGTGCAGGGCGGGGGCCGTACTCACCGCAGGCTGCTCACCACACACTTGTCGTGCAGGAGCAGGTCACGAATTTCCTTGCAGGCGTCGGAGCCCAGGCTGTTGAGCTGCAGACTGGTGCGGAGCAAGACGTGGGGGTGACAGGAGCAAAACGGCTGTTACCTGTGAGCCTGGCAGCCCTGCCCGCTCCATTTTGCCCATCACCGTCCTCCCTGGGCTCCCCAAACTAGGCCACTCCAGGTTTCCTCTCCCGAAGGGAGCACAGTGACACCGCACCGGAGCATGAGCCAGCAGAGCCAGTGCCAGCAGGAGCAGGGCAAGGGGAAGGGGATGGCGGAGCCTTCAGGGGGTGGGTGAAGGTCAGAGGAGGGATCAGGGCTCCATCAAGCCCTCCTGAGCATCTGGAGGAAGGAAGTGCGGCACAGCCCAGCTGCACAGCCCGATCCATCCGTGCCGAGCACGTCTCGCCACCACCTGGGCGGCAGGAAGACCTGCAGCTCCACAAATGTTCTGGAAGGTTTGCGGGAACATCTGCACAGCCCAGGCTCCCACCTTTGGGACACCCGGCTCCTCTCTGAGCTAACGACACGGGGATGCCGGGTAGCTTCCCGTAGGGAGCCGGGTCTGCCAGGACAGCTGGCAGCCCGCCCAGCCTGCACCAGCTAAAGGGAACTTCCCAAAAATTCCTGCGGGAGGGTGAGCTGGGACTGCAGATCCCAGCATGCAGTGCCCTAGAAAGGCTGCTCAAGGAGTGTAGCATGTTGGGAGCTGTAGTTCCTAGGTCTGCACTGAGGAGAAACACGTCCTTCCCCAGCTTTTCCATACCTGGGGCTCCTAAAGCATCCCCGTGATGGGCAGAGGTGAGGAAGAACCCAATTTTCGAGCGGTGCCCAAGGGCAGGAGGAGGTGGTACTCACTGGAGAGCTTTGCATCGCAGCAGGACAGGGAAGAGGGTCCTCAAGCTGCTGCTGTCCAGGTTGCAGGAGGTCAGGTTCAGCTCCTCCACCTCGTGGCACGTGGTGCTCATGACGGACGCCAGCACGGAGCACTTGAGAGGGGTCATCTTGACGGAGGAGAGGTTGACAGCGCGGAGGGAGCGGACAGCCTCGGCCGTGAAGCGCTCGTTCTGGAACTCGTGCAGGAAGAACAGGTAGTCCATGAGCTCGGAGGGGGGCAGGCCCTTGCGGCCCTTCCTGATCACCGTCTTCTTCATGGCCTTGGCGATCTCGAAGGCTGCCAGGTTCTTGATGGAGCAGCCCAGCTGCTCCAGGATGGCGCGGTTGCGGCGGGATAGGATCCCGCCCATGAAGATGGGGAAGAGCTCGAAGACCTCATCATCGGGGGGCTCATCGGGGTGGCGCATGGGGCCCTCCACGCCCAGGATGCTGGAGTTGATCTGGTCCAAGACATCGTCATTGTAATAGTCCTCCTCTTTGAACAGCTCCTCTGCCATGGTGTGGGCGATGGCATCCTTGTCCTTGCCACCCACCCGGGAGAAGTAGCGAGGGAAGATCTTGAGCAGGTTGAAGAGCACGGGGAGGAAGCGCAAGGGCAGCACCTTGGAGATGATGTTCACAACCACAGCCACATCTTCACTCACCTTCCCGATGACCTCCGACAGCTCCTGCCCCACTCTCTGGGCCAGGGTCTTCTTCTCGCCCAGCACCACGTAGAGGGCTGCCAGGTACTCCTGCATGGCGGGGATGGTGAAGACAAAGGTGTGCTCCTTGCCTGGCTGCACGCACGGGCTGAGGAAGAAGCGGAAGACGTCGCTGCGGAAAACCTCCAGGAGGTTGAGCTCGCTTTCAGTCTTCATCTCCACCTCGAAGCAGTGCTGCAGGTCCTCCTCCGAGAAGCAGGTCTTGCGGGACATCACCCCCTCGTAGGCCAGCTTGCCCACTGTCTTGGCCACGTACTTCATCATGGAGATGTGAGTGGGGTCAGTGCTGTCCAGCACCTCCCCGCTGAAGTTGAGCCTCAGGAAGCTGGTGTAGATGCCACTCAGGGTCTGGCTGGGAGGAACCGTCCTGGTGAAGTAGAGGAAGTGCAGGGTGGTGCACACCAGCCAGCAGTAGGAGGGCAGGAAGCAGGCAGCCGTTATTTGGTTGTGGTGCTCCAAGTTCCTCGACAACATCTCCACCAGGTTCTCCTGCTCTGCTGTGCTGCGATCCTGGCTTTCCTGTCCGGCGCAGCCAGGCTGGCTGAGACGCATCTGGAAGTAGAGCTTCTGCAGGTTGGTGTCGGAGAAGCCGCAGATCTCGGCGTAGCGCCCCACGTACTTGCCGGGGATGCGGCGCACGGCCGACGGGCGCGTGGTGACGATGATGCTGGCCTGGGGACACAGGGGTGGATGGTTTTGGGGCTGCTCAGCAGGGCACAACCCACAGAGAGGTGCACAAAGATCACAAAGCTGGTGCAAAAAGGGTGCTGGATCAAACCTGGCCCAAGCAGAGGGGACAGAAGAACTTCCCCCATTCCCTGCTAGACATAGACACAGCCTGGAAGATCGCAGCCTCCATCACCTTACCAGGCCTCCCCAAAGACCCCACCAGTGACATGAGGCCACCTTGGCAAGCCCCTCCACGAATGGAGGCTGCCTGCTTGCTCCCAGCCAAGCTGGACTGCAAATAACTATCACAGCAGCCCTGCCTGACGCCTCAGGGCCCACCCCAGCACAAAGGAGGGCAACACTGACCTCGGGCAGGAGGTATTTCCGCAGCAGGTTGACCACGATGGCAGAGGGAGGCACGGGCTCGTTGGGGTCACAGCACAGCTCCGTGCCAGCCAGGCGGAAGTCCAGGTTGAGGCGCTCCAGGCCGTTGAGGATGAAGAGCACCTTGAGGTTGGAAGCTTCCAGCACGGGCACCACGTCCCGGAGGTGCTGGTACTTCTTGGTGATGAGGCGCCGCAGGGACACCTGGGCGTGGCTGTGGGACAGGTCCTCGCAGGAGAAGGGGATGACCAGCTCGAAGCGGGGCAGGCGGCCGTGGCACCAGTCCACCACCATCTTCTTGATGAGGGTGCTCTTGCCCGTGCCCACAGTGCCGTAGAGCACCACGTTCTTCACCTGCCGCCCGCAGGCGTCCACGTCAAAGAGGTTGTGGAGGCCGATAACCCGTCTGGAGGGCTGCTGGAGCTGGTTCTGGATGGTTAAGTCAGGGGAGGGCTTCAGAATCTCCTCCAGGGAGCTCTCCCGGATCACTGGGTCCACGTGGACGGCATCCAGTGAGAAGGAAGGGCCGAACTGCCTCTCCTCATTGGGCTGGTGGCTGAACCACGCAGACAGGCTCTTCTGGTGCTTCTTGATGGCACCTGGATGGAGGAAGGTGTTGGACACGACAAGGGCTTCTCCCTGGCAGGGGACTGGGGAAGTTGCCTGCCCCAAGCCACCGCAGAGAGGGGACAGCACCCGGTTATGGGGAACCCTCACACTGCCCAGGACAGCAGCTGCCCCCACCCCGCTGTGCAGGACCCTCCCTCCAGCACAGAGCTGCAAACTCACCAGAAGAGGCCACGTTCCTCAGCTGGGACTGGCCATGGCGAGAGGAGCCGGGCTGGGCAGAGCTCTCCTGGGAGCCTCCCTGGTAGCGAACACAGCCCCTGCAAGAGGAGGGAGTGTCACGAGGAGCAGCTCCAAACCCTGCCAGGGCAGGGTGGGCAGGTCACAAGCCAGGCTGTGGGAAGTGCTGAGAGGAGCCAGCTCACCCCTTCCTTGCCCCACACCATGGGACAGTGCAGGGCCAGAGCAGGGAGGTGAAGGCAGGTCAGCAAGCCATGGGCTGTGCATTCCCAGAAAACCCGTGGAGAGGCAGAGGAGGTGGGCTGGAGTCAGAGCAGGCAGGGAGCTGGGTCTGGGTGTGTTTCTAGGCAGAAGCAAAGCAGTGTCCCTGGTGCCGAGGCAGCCAGCTCAGCCACCCAGGTGCTGTGGCAAAGAGCCCCAGCTGTGTGACACCGACTGTACCTGGGGAGGGAGATGCTGCTTGTGCGAAGGATCGTCCTGAGGAAGCACCTGCCTGCAGGACCTGCGGGGAGGAAGAATGCACACGGTCAGAGATGCACAGGGTCAGAGATGCACACGGTCAGCCTGGCAGAGCTAACCCCACCCAGCCCACTGGCTTCACACCTTGCTGGGGTGTCCCACACCCCTGCACAGCTGGGGAGGGATGCCCAACAAGGACAGGCTCCCCTGGGGACAGGACAGAGTGCCAGAGGCACGGAGCCCAGCTCACCTGGCACCGCAGCAGCACGCACGGACACACTGCGGGTCCCCCCGCTCCCTGCCAGGGACCGGGGCAGCTGTGCCCAGCTGCTCCAGGGCAGGCAGCTCTGGCACTGCATGGCCCGGGACATCCTCCACCTGAAAGACAGGGGAGGTGCGTGAGGGGCTGCGGGGTGCTCAGCAGAGCACAGGGGGCTGTGGGGCTGTGCTGCAGCAGAGCCCTGCCCAGCCTCACCTGCCCCAGCGCGGTGCGGTCCGGCAGAACCGGCTGTGCTGGCGCTGACTCAGGCTCCCGCCCCGGCTCAGCAGGGTGATCCTCCAGGAGCTCGGGTGGTGCTCACAGCTCCCAACATCCTGGGAAACTGAGGCGCGGGGGGAGAAAGATATAAACAAACCCCAGCAGAGAGGAAAGGACGAGCAGGGTGACAGCTCGCTCACACCTCCCGCAAGCCACGCTGTTTACAGTCCCTCTTTACGTTATCCAGACGGAGAAACTGAGGCACAGCGACGGGGGCAGAGGAGCCGACCTTGAACACGGGTGTCCCGACCTCGGTGCCTTGGCAGAAACAAACCCCACTGCGTCCCATCCCCAGCGCCCAGCCCCTTCCCAGCCCCTCCGCTGAGCCGAGGGCCCCGTGCTGCCCTCCTGCAGCCGAGCCCTTTCGGGACCCCTCTCGGGACCCCCCTGGCACTCGTGCCCTCGCTCCCCGTGCCCTCCCCGCCCCGCGGTGCGGCGGTGCAGGGACACGGAGCCCGGGGCAGCGGCGGGGCCGGCACGGAGCGGGGCGAGAGCGGCGGGGTTACCTCATCCAGCGGGGTTCCAGCCGGGAAAGCCGAGCTCCCCGGGCTCACGGAGCACAGCCCGGAGCTGCCCATCCGCCTCCTGCCATGCCTGTCCCGGGCACGGCTCCGCTGCGGAGGCGGCTGCTCCGCAGGCAGAACTTCCTGCAACGCCATCCTGCCCTGTCCCGCCCCACGGCCGGAGCCTGCCAGCTCCCCGAGCAGGATGGGAGAGCGGCTGGCGGCCGGGAAAAGCGCCCGCACCCTCCACCCAAACACAGCCGCGCACAGGACTGGGGGCTCGGGGTCTCACCAGATGTGCGGACGCATCTGGCGGCTCTGCATCCCCAGCCGCCGCCCGGCTGGCGCAACTGGAGCCTGCAAGGAGGAGTTCTGCTCTGCAGAGAATCCCTCCCCAGCGGGGAGAGGAGCTGGGGGAGGCTCTGCCGGCCGGGCAGCCCCTGGTTGTGCCTGTTTGACACACGTGGTGCACACACAAACACGCACACCTGAACCTGCCTCTCGCTGCGGGCAGATCCGCCCTGGCCGCCCAGCAAGGGACAGCTGTGTCAGCGGGGCCACATGCACCCTGCTCAGTCCCTGCCTGCTGTCCGGGAAGTGCCGGCCCACCCAGGGGTGCTGGGACTGAGGGGTCACACCCGGGTAAGGCTGCCAGGCCGAATTCGCACCCCAAATTCCCTGACAAGACCGCCCCTCACAGGTGTGCCCTCGAGGATCTCGGCAGAGGGAGGCATCCAGGCAGTACACTATAAATATAAGTTTTATTGATGTGTGAAATCCAACAAGTACAGCTGGCATCTCAGAAACGCCGACACAAACCGCAACATCTCCTCCTGCCCTACAGCTCCCGGGACCCTCTGGGCACTGGTGAGCGCCAGCAGCAAGCTGGGACCTGGCACCCCGTCCCTGCCGGGCACTTACCTGCGTGTGCAGCCCAGCCGGGAGAGCCCAGGGCCTCACCTCCACCCTGCCTGGTTCCTGCCAGGCTGCAGCTGTGGGCAGCAGTGCCCTGGTCCCACTTCGCAGCCCCCTCCCAGCGAGGCGGGAGGAGCTGGGCAAATGCCACCCGGCCAGCTGCCACAACAGAGCTGTGCCAGCAGACTGCCCCGGCCTTTGAGCTGTTACCTGCATTGATTTTGGCAAGCTGGCCCAAGGAGAAAGCAGCTCACGCCTGTGTCTCATGGAAAGGTGATTTCCAATGCCTGCGCTTCTCTGCGTGGTCCCCCCCTGGATCCCACGTGCCCCCCACTGTCCTGGCTCCTCTGCACGACTGGACAGGGTGAGGGCTGGAAGAGCTCAGGGCCCAGCGTGGCAGGGACACACACAGAGATCCCAGGCAGCCCCGGGCTGCCCGCGGCACAGGGACGGGACAAACGGTGTCCACACGCAGTGAGAAGGAAACACTGTTTTATTGCCTGATTTAGGGGAGGGGTGAAACCCTGGGAGGAGCCCCATCCCCTCCCTGTTCTAGCCCAGTCTCCCCTCCAGCAAACCCCAGCCAGGTGATGAAGCATTTGCTCTTCTTGTGCGTGTGACAAAGGTGGCCTGGACATGCATGGAGGTGAGTGGCCATACCCCTGCCTGCCATCCCGGCGCCCGTGAGAGGCAGAACCCGGGACAGCCGTGGGCCGAAGCAGTTTGTGGTGGGTTGAGGCTCGACCGGTGTTCCCAGGGAGCCAGAGCCACAGCTTGAACCCCACCCTCGTCCACTCAAAAGTGCATCACAAGGGAAGGCAGGGGCAGGAGAGGAGAGGAGGTGTGGGGGAAGAAGCCTGCTCTCCTCCATCACGCTCCTCCTGATTATCCAGCCGCGTTCTCTCGTGGGATTCCTGCCGCCAGAAGCACCCACGGCTCCGCTTCCCTGTCCTGATAAAGTGCATCCTTGCTGCTTCCCTAAGGGCCCCCCGGAGCAGGGCAGCTGCACCCCATCCTTCTGCCATGCCAGGGCAGAGAGAACCTGCTCCTGCAGGGCAGGGACCACCCTGGCAGCAGAGGGACAATGACCCCCAGCTGCTCAGCCCAGCCACGCCGGCCTGGGGGCTCGGTGCAAACCTGCTTCTCCCCTTGTGTTTCCCTGCGCCTTCCACCACCTCTGGGACTGTCCTTGAGGAGAGGGAAAGGTCAGTGGCACCTCGGCTCTGTTTCTCAGGCAGCACCGAGGGGGCCTTTGCCCTGTGCCACATCCCTCGCTCACCGCAGCCCCTCTGTACCAACATT
Source organism: Eulacestoma nigropectus (assembly GCA_013397775.1). NCBI lineage: Eukaryota > Metazoa > Chordata > Aves > Passeriformes > Eulacestoma > Eulacestoma nigropectus. The sequence continues at coordinate 1,829,932 of VZTE01005332.1, read as the reverse complement.
CACATTCACTTGTGCTCCTGCTGCCCCGGGGACGAGGGGCCTGCCCCATCACCCCCACTCCCCAGAGCCCTTGCCCAGCTCGGGGACAGCCATCCTGCAGCTCCAGGGCTGGTCCTGGCCCTCTGCCCCGCAGTGGCCGCATCCCTGGTCAGCTGGGACACTGCAACTCACCGGCGCAGGAGGCACAGGCTGTGCTGAGCCCTCCTGGACATGCCAGGGGTGCTGCCAGCTGCCCCATCCCAGACAGGCTGGGCCAGCAGTGGGAGCCACCTGCCCTGGCAGTGTCCCCCCCGAGCTGGGGACAGGAGCAGTGGCAGTCACTGGTGCCTGCTGGTATCCCCTTTGCTCCACACTCTAGTCCATCTTGTCCTGGCCCTCCTGGCAGCGGTGGTGGCCCTGGCTGTGATGGCACAGGGGTGTCCAGGTGTGCTGGGTGCAGGACACCAGGGGATGGCCATGCCTCCAGGGTGCGGAAGGCAGGACCCACCACGAGAGCCCCAGATGCCAGGGAGGACGCAGGAGCAGCGCAAAGCTGCCCCAGTGACACCTCCTGCAGCTTGGGATCCATCCAGGGAAACCCCTCAGCCCAGCAGAGCACGCTCTGTGCTGGGCCATGCTTAACTAGTGCCAGCCCAAGAGCAGGGCAGAAGCAGGGCATCAATGCCATCAGCTCTGGGGACAAGGAGATGGAGAAGGGTGACAGCCCCAGCATCCCCCGGCTCCCTGCCCATCCATGCACCTCGTGACAGAGCAGACACAGGGACTGTCCCCTGCTCCTCCGTGCCCCGGTGGCTGTGGTTGGCAGCACTGTGCCCAGGACCCTGCAGCCCTCCAGCTGGCACGGCTCCACCGCAGAGCACGGCCCTGAAGAGCGAGCCAGGAGCAGAGGGGAATTTTGTGAGCGATAGTGAAAAGTCCGACAACAGCCCCTGGGGCAAACCCCAACGCTCAGCACGGAAAGGGCAGCAGGGTGTGTCCTGCTCCCAGACCCTCGGTGCAGGAGAGCCCCGTGGCCAAACATTCCTCGATGCTCGCCAGGCAGGGGAAACTCGGCTCTGCTGAGTGCCCAGCGTCAGTGCCAGGCCAGCCAGACTCTGCTGTGCAGCCCCAACCTGAGCCAGCAAAACCAAAGGTCAGTCTCCGGGATTCTGCTGGAATCTGGCGCTTGCCCTGCAATCCCCGGCTGCTCAGAGTGCCAGGAGCAGCACCCCCCAGGCTGACCTGAACCAGGGCCAGCCTGCCAGGGCAGGGCAGAGCTGCCTCCCCCACGTCCGTGCTCGCCAAAAACCTGTGGCTTCCCATGGCTGTGGGTGACAAGTGCAGCCCAGTGCCAGCGGTGCCAGCACACCCACGGAGCCTGCGCTGTGCAGGGGAGCGGGGTGCTGTGTTCCCAGCACAGCAGCTTGTGCAGGTGCCCCACCAGCTCTGGGCTCAGCTCAGTTCCTCTGGAGAGCCAGCAAGGTGCTGAATTGCCGTCCCTCTGCGAGGTGTGCGACTGTGGAGGAGCCACCAGAGCCACGTGCCAAAAGGGACCTTTTCCTGGTGCCAGGCACAAGGTGCAAAGGCCTTGCCGGCGTCCGGGTCCCCCGCTGCAAACAAACCACTCTGGGATCTCACCTGTGTCCAGTTCAGGCGCTGCTGGGACCCCCTTCTGCACGGTCACAGCGTCACCCGGGGAGGTTGGCACTGTGGCAGGCCGGGTGTCCCTGGCATCCCCTCCTTGCAGAGTCGCTGCTGAGCGAGGCCCGTCCTGCTGAGACAGCCCCAGTGGTGCCGGGGGAAGGGAGGTTGTGGGAAGGGCTCGGGGCCAGCTCTCCTCCTGCAGCAGAGGATCCTGTGATGACACAGCTGAGCCCAGCCCTGTTTCTCAGCCTCCTGGCACTGGCAGGGTGTGGGAACCTGAATCCTCCTTGCTCCATGCAAGCACTTGAAGGGACCAGTCACTTCTCTCCACGTTGGTTGGTTTGGTTCAGACCCTCTCATCTCAGACTCCGAAGACAACGGGGACTGAACGTGAGACTCCCAAAGGTCTGAGAACACTGTCCTGTTCCCACAGACTCTGCTTTGAAGACCCCAGCTCTGAGGATGGCATCCCAGCAGGAGTCTGAGACAGAGCCCCAAGTCCTTCTCTGCCTGCTGGCTCCCTTTCCCCTCCGTGAAGACTGGGATGCGGTGGGGGTTGTGGGGGGTAGGGGGGAAAAGAAAAAGAAAGAAAAAAGAAAAAAAGGAAAAACAAAAGGAGGAGGATTTGCACAGAAAGGAAAGGGGGACACAGCAATCTCTGTGGCTACGGCGGCAGGAAACGCTAAAGCCTTGTGCAACTTCACCTATGGCATCTTTGGGCTCCTCTCAGCACTGGCTCACACGCTGCTGGCCAGGACGAGGAGCGGGGCCTCGAGCTGCTCTTCCACTCTGCAGCTCCCTCCTCCCAGGCCAGCCCCAGCCCGGTGCTCCCCCAGCACGGAGCCGGCTCCTCCCAGCCGTGCTGGGCAGAAATCACCTGGGCAGGAGCGTCCCTGGTGTCCCCAGGGCAGCGCCAGGCAGGGACAGCAAGAGGGGACCCAAGCTCCAAGAGGGGACCCAAGCTCCAAGAGGGGACCCAAGCTCCGTGGGGCTCATCAGTCCTGGGGGGAAGGGTGGCACGTGCCCGGGCTGTACAAAACGTTTTGCAATGAAGAGTGTGTGGAAAGGTTAAAACAGTTCCGAGATGTCTCAAAACCCTTCTCGACTGAGCCAGGCCTGGCTGGCACCTCCCAATGCCTCCGCCACGGCCCGGGACCTGCAGGAGCACCGTGTCCGTCTGCAGAACATCTCTCACAGCAGGCCAGGCCCGGCAACGGCACCGGGGCCCCACGGCCCCTTTATCTCTCAGATTTGACCTTGTACCTGAGGACCAGGTAAGCCAGGAGCCGCAGGATGACGAAGAAGATGCCCAGGATGAGGAAGTCCAGGTAGAGCTTGGCCTCCTCCACATCCAGCTCCTGCAGGATCTTGATGGGCTTTTGGAAAGGGCAGAAGTCCTCGAGGCACTCCAGGTCCTCGCGCTCCATGGCGTAGATGGTGAGGATGACCCCCTCGAAGCCATACCTAGGGCAGAGCACACCCCGAGGGTCACCAGGGACCCCAGGGAAGCCCAGGACAGGGAGCTCTGGCCAGAGCTGGGGGCCCACCTGACATAGGAGACGTAGGAGCTCCACTGCAGGTAGGTGGGGATGGTCTTGAAGCTGACGAAGAAGCCCGAGAAGAGCAGCACGGGGATGGCAGTGACGGGTCCCACAAAGGTGGCCACCTGGGGAGCAGAGGCCACCGGGGGTCACGCCCCTGCCCCCAGCTGCACCACCCGTGGGCAGCTCTTCCCTGCACCCCGAATTGCTGCGGGACCCCTCCTGTCCCCACGGAGCAGGCGAAGCCCCGTCTGACCTGCAGGGAAGTGGAAGCAGCTCCGATGAGGAGCCCGAGGGACTGGGCCACCAGGGCCGTGGCGGTGGCCAGGGCGGAGAAGAGCAGGAAGCGCGTGGCCTCGGGGGGCTGGCCCGTCATCCAGTACACGATGCTGCAGTAGGCGATGGGGCAGATCACCTGCAGGGGACAGAGGGACCACCCTGCTGGACCCACGGCCATCCTCACCCCACCGAGCCTCCTGGGGGAGGCAGGGACCCCTCCACGGCCAGCCTGGGGCACTGGGGAGGAGTTGGCTGTGCCAAGGGAGGCGCGTCAGCATCAGGGTGGTGGTGGAATCCACGGAAAGCTCACCTGGAAGGGCACATCTGCCATGGTCTTCGCCAGGTAATAGGCTTTGAGGCTGTACCAGTAGTTCAAGTGCTCCCTCAGGAATACGGTCATCTCCTGGGGGACTGCAGGGAAACAAGGAGTGAGCAGCCAGCAATTCCAGGGAAACAAGGAGTGAGCAGCCAGCAATTCCCTGCCCTGGGGTGCTGCTCCAGCCCCTCTCCCACCTGCCCCAGTGCAGGCAGGGGAGATGCACCAGGTAAGCCCCTGCCTGCAGCAGGAGAGGGTGCTCAAACCTTCATCAGGGGAAAAAAAGTAAAATCAGTGACTGATAGGGGAAATTTCCACGTGGAAAAGTCAGCTTGGGTGGGGCTTTTTAAGCGAAGAGGTGAGGCAGAAAACACGGCTTCTCAGAAAAAAAATAAATGAAAACCAAACCAAACCCCAAAACCTGCTTTGAGCCAACGAGGATATTATAGCCAAATAAAGAGCAAAACTGCAGCAAGGGCAAACAGAAGTTTTTCCCCTGCTCTTTAATTTCTTTTTTTCCTCTTCTTCCTCATTTTCCCCCTTCTGCCCCATCCCTCTGGCTCCCCACACCCTGCCCAGCACACACACACACGGCCACACGGCCGGAGCACCCCAATGGCTGGGGGCAGCGAAGGGACTTTGGGGCAAGGGGCTCCTTACAGGTGAGGATGGTGGGCATGAGGGCGGCGAACATGAGGAAGAGCATGGAGAAGAAGAGGAAGCCGGTGTTGTTGAAGACTTTGCCCGCGTCGTTGCCGATGTGCAGGTAGAGCAGCCCGATGAGCACCCCGATGCAGATGTGGGACATGAACCGCAGGTGGGTCAGCACCTGCAGGCACAGCGGGGCTCAGCAAGGCGGGGCTGCACCCCAAAAACATCCCAAGGGAGCAGCAGACAGCCCATTTAACTGCTCGTCTCTGCCAGCCCCCAACAGAGCCCAAGCCCGAGCCCCGGCCCAGCCTCCCCTGCCCTCACCGTGTCCCTTAGGATGCAGATGAAGGTTCTCTTGAAGAGGATGCAGAACTGAGTTGAGGTGCTGGTGGCAAATGTGTGGCTCTCGATGTGATCCACATCCTGCAAGAGCACGGGGACGTGGGTCAGGGTCACACCGCGGGGTCCCTGCTGGCACAGGAGGCTCCTCTGACCCCCCACTCACCGTCCCACAGGTTGGGCACGATGAATCCGCCTTGTCAGGGCTGCTCTTCTTCTCAGCCATGGTGCACATCCCGTTCTGGACAGCGCGGAACAGGACGGGGTTGAGGTCCCCGTACTCTCCTGAGGCCACCTCGATGACTGTGGAGGAGGACAGGACCCCTGAGAGGTGCCGAGCCAGCCAGCACCTAACAGGAAGGGCACAGGCATCTCCCCTTGGGCAACCTGGGGGCGACCTGGGCAGCCCCCAGTGCTTGGGCACTGGGTTTGGACCTCGCCACCCTCAGCTGGGGTAGGGACACTCACTGAAGTCAGCGGGGTTGTGGTATGTGGGGCAGTGGAGGCCGAGACCCTTCAGGTAGGGGATGAGGTTGGTCACGACGCCCTTGAAGATGCACTGGCCCTGGCTCAGGATGTAGAGCTGCAAGAGAAAGCCGGGATGTGGCAGGCACAGGGCAGCCAGGGCACTGCCCCCTGCTCCCGCCCACCTCCCCGTCCTAGGGTGACACAGGCCACCCTTGCCAGGCCCCGGCCACACAAGCCCCAGGTCAAATGCCGGCAGCCCTCCCCTCCCACGGCCTCTCTCCTGGGTCTGGGGGCCAGAGGGACCCTGTCCCAGCCCAAACCTTGTCGAACATCTCGAAGAGCTTAGCGCTGGGCTGGTGGATGGTGCAGATGATGGTGCGCCCGCCCTGAGCCAGGGACCGCATCAGGGACACCACCTGGAAGCAGGAGGCACTGTCCAGACCGCTGGGGCCACGCAGGATGGGGAGGAGGAGAAAGAGACAGCAGAGAGAGAAGGGGAGAGTTGAGAGGGGGAGAAGAACATCCTAAAGACGCCCCCGCTTGCCTCCCCTCGCGGGCACCCTCCCCGCAGATCGATGCAGAAGAGCATCGGCCCCGGGGGGCACAGTCCCATCCCACGCTCGGGTGGGCACCAGAGGGTCCTGGCCACGCCAGCCGGGCAGCCTAGCTGGGCAGGCAGCGCTGGGAGCCCCTGTGGCCTCACCTGGTGGGCTCATCGAAGAACATGACGGGCGGGTTGTTGACCAGCTCCAGGGCGATGGCCAGGCGCTTGCGCTGGCCCCCCGACAGGGAGCTGGTGCGGGTGTAGGAGCACTCCAGCAGCCCCAGGGCCGTCAGGATCTCGTTCACCTGTGAGACAGCCAAGGGTTTCCACGGACTTTCATCCACCTCCCTTTGCCAGGAGTTCCTTGCCTTCCCCTGCTCCCCTCGGCCCCGTCTTGGGGAGAGATGAGGGGGTCTGGGCCCGCCCTCCTCAGCACTCACCAGCTCCTTCTTCACCTCCTGCTTCTCGCTCAGCTTCAGGTTAGCAGAGACCTGCAGGGAGAGGATGGCCAGGGAGACACGACTGTCAGAGGTAGGGAACAGAACCGGCTGCACCACGGCTCCATCCCTGCCCGCCCAGGAGCAGCGGCTCGGGATGGAGGGAGCAAGGACAGCAGGATTTTGTTCCCGCGTCCCAGAGCCCTGGGAAATGCCTGATGTCAGTGTGGGCTCAGTGCCCGCGAGGAGACAGCCCACAGGGTGCCCCTGGAGCTCACCATCATGGCCTCGAGCACGGTGAGGTGTGGCAGCAGCATGTCATCCTGCATGATGTAGCAGGACATCTTGCGGAAGGTGCGCAGGTCCCGTGGCCGCCCGTTCACCAGGATCTGCCCCTTCATCCCAGTCTCCCTGCAGGGAAGAGGCGTGGGGGAAATGCAGCACGGCCCTGCACCCCCAGCCCCGCAGGCTGCCCCCAGCCTCACCTGTAGCCAGCCAGGATGTTCATCAGCGTGGATTTCCCAGCTCCCGAGGGGCCCATGATCCCAATGAGCTCCCGCTGGCAGAACTTCCCCGACAGGCATTTGAGCAGAGTCTTGTACCCTGGAGGGACAGAGCAGCAGGGGTGATGCCATCCCAGCTCCTGGGGCACCTCAGGGCCTCCACGTGCCGTGCCAGGGGCTGCCTGTGCCCGGAGGTGTCTCCATCAGCATCCCCAGGCCTACAGCCACAGCAGCTGCCACCTCCAGCCCGATCCCTGCCCCTGGTCCTTGGCTGATCCCGCTGATTCCCAGCGCTGAAGAAGCTCCTGACCTGGATCACAGCAAAGACCAGGGAAATCCCCGGGTCAGGGCACGGAGCTGCTGAGGAAGATTACCAGGCTGTGACACCGGTCCTGGGCATGTCTTCAGGTGCTGATCCCTCAGGCCAGGGGACAGGGACAGCCAGGAGCAGGGGCAGGCAGAGCTCCCAGTCCGGCTGTCGCCTTCATTGGCATTCCCACTGTGGCACGCGGCAGCAGCCACTGCTAATCAGGCCTGGAATTATCTCTGCTTTAAACGCGGCTGATTAGCATTTTCTGGCAGAAGGAACACGATGTGTCGGGAGCAAGGAACAAGCACAGCCTCAGGCTCTCCGGAGCTGCCCCTGAAACGGAGCCCTGGCTGGACAGCAGCGGGATCCGGGCTGATAACACCATGGGCCGAGCCTGAGCATCCCCCTGATGGAAATGTGTCCCCTCTGTGCCCCACGGGGACGGCCGGTGTGGGGCAAGGGCGACAAATCCAAGCTGGGGCAACCCCAGGGACAGACCACGCACAGTCCCACCCCACTGGGGAACCCTCTGGCTTGCCCATCCCCAGGGAAGCTCATCCAGCACCGCTCCTCCTCTGTACCCCTCGGGGTCAGGACCGCCGCATCCGGAGGGGGTCCCGCGGGCGGAGGGGCGGCCAGGGGAGGGCGGGGGGCTGCGCAGGGTGGCCGGGGCGAGCGGGGCCGGCAGCCCCCCCCCGGCAGCGCGCACGGCTCCGCACCGCGCATGCTGCTCACGTCGGCGCCACTGCAGCTTGCGCAGCGGTTACTCACGTTCATTGACTGCCAGTAACCTCCTGCCTCGGCACGGCGGGGCAGCCGGGGCCGGGGGCTGTGGCCAGAGCCACCGCGACCCCCCGCCGGCTGCGCCAGCTCCGCCTGAACGGGGGGAGAAGAGCGTCCCTCCCACCGCCATCCCCGCGACCCCGGGACCCCTCGGCTTGCTCCCACCTGGTCCAGCTGCCCGAGGCGTTCCCCCTCTCTCCCTGCAGGGCACTGGCCCGCTGGCAAGCAGCCGCTTCCCTCCCGGGTGCTACAGCACGATGTGCCCCGGAGAACCCGCGGCTGTGCCACGGATCCTCCTGGGATGCTTCCTCAGCGTCCCGGATAAACAGGGAGCCATCATCCCGGCAGATGTCGGGGCTGCTCCCACCGTGTTTCAGCGCCTCGGTTTCCCGAGCCGCACAGCCCGGGCACGGGGGCAGAGCTCCGTTCGGCTCTCCTGCCTGCCAGGGCCCCTCACCGGGCAGCCCTGTGACCTCGGTCCCCGCCTGCCTTCAGCTTCTGCAGATCAGCTCACCCTCCATCTTATCGGGCTGCCTGATTGGCATCCCATTAACTGAGAGCGCTAATTAAAGCAGACTACCACCCACCAGCCGCCATCTGCCTCCCCTCTCCCCTCCCTGAGCTCTCGGCCAGAGTCGCGCACAGGGAAGGGAGCCGCGGCCTCGGCTGCACGGGGAGAGGAAATCCCCCCCAAACCACACCTGCTCCCCGCCAGGCTCCGAGCTCGGGCACCCCTGGGGTCTCCTGCTGCATCCCACACAGCCAGCATACCCCAAACAGCAGTGCTGGGGAAACCCATGCCATGCCATGCCATGCCATGCCATGCCATGCCATGCCATCCCTCCCGGCTGCCCCAGGATATCTGCCCCGGCCGCAGGTTCCCCTGGAACGCGCTCTGCCTTCCCCTGGCCTTGCACAGCACAGGCACGCAGCGGCTGCTGCGGGACACGAGCCTTCCCCCCTCCTCCCGCGGGCACCCAGAACGAACAAGCAGCCACAAAGAGCCCCTGGCACTCGGACAGGCCAGGGTGAGATCACGGCATGCAGAACGGGAACGGGGTGTGAGAGCCCCGCAGGTCCCCTCCCCTCCCTGCCCTTCCCCACCCGCCAGCTCCTACCTCTCTTCCTCCACCAGGACCCCTCCCGCACGGAGTAGGACAGGTCGATGAACTCGATGTTGACAGCCGAGCGCTTCGGGAGGTGGGAGAACCTCTGGGCCTCTGTGATGTGGTTCTCCACCTTCTTCAAGTGGGTGGTGAGCAGCGGGGCGTCCGGAGGGCTGGCGTGGCACACCGTGTCCTCCAGGGCGATGGAGACGCAGGCGGGATCCATGCCCTTCTCCGCCATCCTGCCGCTCTGTGGGGAGCGCGCAGGGACCGGCTCACAGCGGGCTCCCTCTTCCAGGCACTGCAGGGAGCAGCCCACAGCCAGCCCTGTCTCTCCTTCCCCCGCTGGCTCCAGGCCTCACTGCCCCCCCCCGCGCAGCTGGGGCCAGCACCCACATCTGGCTGGAAGGATGGACCCGGCCAGGGCGGCCGAGCCTGCACCGAGGGGCTCAGGGCGAGGAAGAGCGGGATTTTGTGCAGCTCCACAGTCAATAATTCATGCACCTCCTGCGGCTTGGTCCAGCTCTGGCAGCAGAGCTGGCAGGGCTCCCCCGGCCCCGGGGCTGCTGGGGTCCCTGCCCAATCCCCTGTGTCACGGCGGGTGCAGGATGGGAGGCGGCAGAGCCGATGTGCCTGGATGTCCCCAAGGACTCACCAGGAACCAGCCCTGCCCGCCCTGGCCTCAGGGAACAGAGGCATGAAATCCTAAGCAAGCAGATTATTCCCGCTGGTTTCTCGGACAAAGCACGCCGTGCTCCCGGGGCAGAGCAGTCCGGGATGGATCAGACCCTCAGAGCTGCCTGGGGTCCCCCTGGGCTTGCTGGGAGAGCCTCAACAGAGCAGGGAGGGGGCCCTGCTGCTGCCATTCCTTCTCTGCCTTCCTTGGCTCATCGTTTCACCTTCCGGGCTCTTCCAGCACAGCCTCGGAGGCCAGGCCAGCCCTTAACTGGGGCCGTGGCGCTGACACACCTGCCCCAGCCCTCTCCTGCCTGCAGCGCTCGCACAGCGCCTGCAGCACGGCCGAGCTCCTCGTGTCCCCGCTCGGCTTGGGGACTCTGCGGTGCTGGGGGATGCTGAGCCAAGCAGGGTGGGGAGCACGCTTACCCCGGCTCTCAGAGGCTGGCAGGGGGCCGGGGATCCCCCCGGCAGCAGGAAAAGGAGCTCGGGCTGTGCCTGAGCGGGCTGTGCCCCGCACCCATCTCGCCTCCCAGTCCGGGGTCCCACCGCCTCGCTACCCTACGTTCAGTGGGCAGCGGCTCGCTGCGGCTGCGAGGGGCGGCCGGATGCCGGGAGCTGCGGGAGATCCCCCAGCCCACTCCCTGCTGCAGGCAGATCCCGCTCAGGGCTGGAAGGAAGCCAGCCCAGCCGCGGGGAAGGAGGGGTGGGAAGGAGGGGTGGGGGTTCCCAGCCCGCGGGTCCCCTCTCAGCATCCGCGGGGTGCAGGAACGGGGGGCTCGGGGGTGGTGGTGGGG
>VZTE01005332.1:1795443-1819015 GCA_013397775.1 Eulacestoma nigropectus | reverse complement strand
ATGCCCGGCCCGGGTCTCCTCCCCATCCCTCCGCGGGCTGGGTGGGCAGGGCGGGCGGGGGCCGCTCCGGCCCCAGCCCCGCAGTGGCTAGCAGAAGCCCCGCAGTGGCCAGCAGAAGCCCCGCAGTGGCCAGCAGCCCCCCGGGCCCGGCTGCTCGGGGGTGCCCCTCTCCGCCAGCCCCGCGGCCGGTGCTGCCGAGCGGGGAGCGGGATGGGCGGCAGGATGGATGGATGGAAGGATGGATGGATGGGCTGCCCGGGCGGGCAGCGCTGCCAGGCAGCGAAAAATCCTCTTAAAGGGCCCGGCCCTATTTCCTCTCGCTGCCTGCCAGCAGGCCCTGAGCATCCCCGAGCACACGGCCGGGGTTTGCCAGCCCTGCCTCTGCACCCCCCTGCACCCCAGCGCCGGTTCCCGCTCGCACCCGGGACACAGCCCCCGCAGCTCCCCCCGCTGCCCCCTCAGCCCAACCCCCCCTGAGCGAGCCCAACGCACCCCAAACCTCCTCCTGCCCCCTCTGCCCTGCACAGACCCCTGTGCAGACACCCCAGCACGGGCACGGGGTGAAAGCAGGGCTGCAGTGGCTTGGGACAGCCAGGGGGGTGACAGCTGGGCACAAAGGGTCCTGGTAGGGGGTGTCCCTCCAGGGTTTTACCCCAGCACACCCTCCCCGGTGCGGCTCAGCCTGCAGGACCTGGATCCCGCTGCACCTCCACCCCCCCCAGCACCACGCCTGGCTCCCTCCTCGCTGTTACTCACACCTCTCACCCACCACAGCACTTAAACACGAAAGACATATGGAAATGAGTGGCACCAGCAAGAGTATTAATTAAAAAACCATCTGTTGAGCCAAGGAGAGCTTTCGCCGCCCCTCGCCAGCTTAGGGCTGGGACAGAGCTCAGGGCAGGATCCAGGCCGAGGAGACCGTGGGGCTGGGCCAGGGGAGGGCACGAGGAGTTCTCCGTGGAGCCAAGCTCCTCATGGAGGTCTTAAGTCATCTTATCATGGAGCAAAAGGCACGTGGGCCTCACCCAGCTCTCTCTGCATCCCAGCATCCAGCTGCCTCCCCTCCCTGGGGCACTCCCCATGAGCAGGTCACAGCCCAGGCCTGCTCTGAGCAGGGCCACAAAGCCCTTCCTGCCTGCAGGGGGGCAGAAGGAGGGCCTGGGAATGACCCCTTTGGTGTTAAACCCCCTTCTGCTCAGCTGGGCCCAAGCTGGTGGCCATGGAGCAACCTGTCCCCAAGTCCAGCTGCGGGAAACACGCGCAGATCCCAGCACCTGCTGCTCCCAGAGCATCCCCTGCCCCTGGAGAGTCCTGGGACGAGCCAGCCCTGCAAGAGCGAGTCCAGAACGTCTCTTCGCCTCCCAGACGACAGCCTCGGGACAGACAGAGCTTACGGAAGGAGCACAGCAGTGGAGACACGTGGTGAAGGGAAGCAGAACCCAGGGCGGAAGCCTCCCTCGGCACAGGGCCAGTGGCCACAGCCCCGGCTGGGCCCAGCCCTACCTGGAGGAACCTGAGGAGAGCAAAGGCAGCAGATTTTTGAGCTGCTTGCAGCTCCCAGTGCCAGCCTTCCCCGGAGAGCAGGGAGCCAGAGCTGGGAGCCAGAGCTGGGCAGTGCCACCGCCAGGACTCACCGCAGGGCACGTGGCAGTCGCACTCGCAGAGGTCACAGCGCCGGAACCAGCGGGCCCAGCCCGACAGCTTGGTGACACACGCCGAGATCTTGATGCAGCCGCGGCTGGGGACGGCTCCCAGGTGCGCCTGGCTGCCGCAGGACGAGGAGCACTTGCCGCTGATGTCCCGCTCGCTGATCTCGATGCGGCCCCGCAGGCAGATCCCTGCAGGGGCAGGGGCAGAGCCCATCACGGGCTGCTCGCCCGGGGGACGTGCTTGCCCTCGGGGCGCGGCAGCCGGGCTACTCACGGAGGCAGGAGGGCTTGGGGGTCCAGCGGCCATCGGACTGGCAGGCGCTGGCAGGGTCCCCCAGCAGCAGGAAGCCGGGCCGGCAGCTGTAGCGCACCACGGAGCCCACCCACCAGTCGTTGCCGTGCACCACCGAGTTAAAATCCGCCTCGGGCCGCCCGCAGTTCACTGCGGACGGGGATGGAAGCGGGGCTGGCAGCCTGGGCAGCCTGCTGGGCACGGGGGCAGCCCCGGGGGTGACCCAGACGAGGCTGTGTGTGTGTGTGGCTGGGGGCACTCACACACCGTGAGTGTGGCACAGAGCCATCCCCGGGGATGTCCCGTCCTTCCCCCCGTGGCTTTACCTCTGCAGAAGGACTTGTAGCCCAGCCAGCAGCAGCTGCCGTTCCCACACTGGCTCCTCTTCAGCTCCTTGTGCCTCCCCTTGCAGCCCCCCACGCAGATGGGCGCCGTGCCGGACCAGTAAGTGTCCAGCTCTTCTGGGGCCACAGCGGGCAAGGCAGGGCTGAGCGGGGCTGGGGGGCGAGGACACCATGCCCAGCAGCTGCCCAGCCCTCAGGGAGGTGTTGGAGCCCACAAAAGCTCAGCCCAGCCCACCCCAACCCTTGCTGTGGTGAGGAGCGCATCCACTCAGACCCCAGCTCCCACTTCCCCTGTGCCAAGCCTCGCTCTTGCTCCTCACTGGGGAGGACTGGTGCCAGCAGCTCTGGGGCACCCCATAAACCCCCTCCTCCCCCAAGCCTCCTGTTACCTTCTGGGTCCTGGCAGGAGACCAGCATGGCCAGCACGACGAGGAAGAGGAGGCCCAGTGCCATCATCTGCCCTCCTCCCCTCGCCCCTCCAGCCCCAGACCCCTCTCTGCTGGCCCAGGAGAAAGTGAACTTGGTTTCCACACTCACACCCAGGCCAGGGGATGCTGCAGGACATGGGGGGGAGGGAGGAGACATCCCCTTTAATGCCAATCCTCCCCCAGCAGATAATCTCTGGCAGATTACCCTGCCTGGACCCAGTGTTTAAAGGGACAACTCCCAGTCGCTCCCAGCACCCACCTGAAATCCAGCGGGATGCAGGCACAGCCGTGGCTCTGGAGCACGCTGGAGAGAGGGCCAGGCTGGCAGTGCTGCGAATGCAAAGCTGGCACGGGGCCCTTCTCTCGAGGGCATCCTCAGCCCAGCTCTGCCAAGGCTGGGGAGCAGGGGCCAGGCAGGGACGGGAAGGCTGGGCAAGGCCACGCCGAGTGCCAAGGGCAGGGATGCTCTGCCCGGAGCAAGGAGCGTCCTCCAGCAGTGGGTGCTGTCAGGGACAGCCTCTGCCTCTCCCTCGGGGGTGCTGGGATCAAGTGGTTTCCTCCAGCAACCCGGAATTCCAACAGCTTCTGCTCAGCTGCTTGAGAAAGGAGCACGGGGGGGGAAAGCCAGCGTCCAGCCAAGACCAGCAAGGTGCCCCCTGTATCCCCCTGGGCACATCACCCCCACACCCAGGGCAGGGAGGGCCTGAATGTCACTCCAGGGATCCCAAATCCATGCTGTCCTTGTCCAAGCACTCAACAAAGGACGGGCTGGCTCGGCTGACAAGGCCAGGCTGCTCCCTGTACTCAAACAAGGCCTGAGCAGGCAGCAGAGAGCCCTGGGGGAGGCAGCAAAACTCAACCCCACAGCAGCAACACGAGTGCCAGAGCTAAGCCCGGCCTTCCAGTGCCCCCTCCGGGGAGCAGCACACTCCAGTGCCAGCTGCACGGTGCCAGCAGAGCCCGGCAGCTCCCTCAGTGCCCACCTCCCACACCGCAGCTATGCCAGTGCCATCCTCCCACCACAGCACGGCTGGCAGGGACGGGGCTGAGCAGAGAAACACAGCAGTGAGTCCTGGCAGCCTGATGTTTATTGTCCTGCCAAAGCACACTCTGCCCAGCCAGGAGCCCAAACCCCAACGTGGGGAGGACACCCAGGGGATGCAGCAAGAGGCTCCCACTGTCCCGGTGCTGCAGTGGCCTGCAAGGGACAGCACCTCCAGCGCTGTCCTCCCAGAGAGACAGGGAAGCAAACACCACCAGCAGCACCACGTGAGACAGGAAATGTGTGCAGGAAGTGCTGATGAAGGCATGAAATCCCCTGGAGAGGGTATGGATGGGGCAGGACAGGCCTGCCAAGGGCCACACATGCCCAGGGAAGAGGCTTCAGCACCAGTGTGTGCTCCACACCCCATCCTGCCTGGGGAACAGGCACAGCACGGGCACAGCTGGTGCCCACCTCCCCCTGCCAGGCCTAGGCCAAATCTCCTGGAAGGGTGGGAGAAGCTTGATAGGCCCTAAACCCCAAAAGGAGGAGGCAGACAGCTCCTTCCAGCTCAGATCACTTGATCCACACTTGGGAGAGCTCCCTTGTGCCCACGCTGACCAGAACCAGCAGTGTCCCCCACACTGACCAGAATCAGCAGTGTCCCCAGTCTGACCAGAACCAGCAGTGTCCCCCACACTGACCAGAACCACCAGTGTCCCCAGGCTGACCAGAACCAGCAGTGTCCCCAGGCTGACCAGAACCACCAGTGTCCCAAGGCCCACCAGAACCAGCAGCCAGCAAGGCTGGGCTGAGGACAAGCCCAGCCCTCTCCCCACGCACTCCCCCAGCAGCACACCCCACGGAGGTTTAAGTTCTCCTCATGCAGCCCCTCACACGATCTGGATGCCCAGCTCCTCTGCTGTTTTCTGCAGCCTGTCCATGACATTCTCCTCCAGCTCTGCAGCCAGGGGTGCTGTGCCCTGCTCCTCTGAGGCCGTGCTGGCCAGCACGTAATAGACAGTCTCGCTCTGGCCCTGCTCGTTGGTCCTGTTCACCACCCGGATGATGGGGCTGCTCGTGGGGCTGGCTCCCTGCTCCGAGGAGGAGGCAGCTCCCGGGAAGGGGCTGGGCCGGGCTGGCTCAGGGCCGGCAGCGGAGCACGGGGCTGGGGGCACCTGCGGCTCGGACATCCTGGTCTCTGCCAGGGCAGGGGTTGCTGGCGGCTCCAAGAGGATGCCCTGCAGGTTGCCCTCGCCCTCAGGCAGCACCACGCACTCCCTGGAGCCATCCAGAGCCTCCCCACGCTTCTCCCTGTCCTTGAGCAGCTGCTCCGTGAGCTCCACGCTCTCGTAGCGCACCAGCTGCAGCCTCATGTAGCCGTCCTCGTGCTCCCTGTACCTGGGCACAGACAGGAGGGGTCAGCCAGGCACACTGCCCTTCCCAGGAGATGGGCAACAGCCAAGGAAAAGGCACAGCAGCGCAGGTTCCAACCCCTGTGCTGCACAGATGGCATTGCAGCCACTACCCCCACAAGCACACCCATGTGGCAGCTCCTGAGCTCTGTGCCAGGCCCCAGTCACCTCCCCAGCCCACCTCCCTCAAACCAGTGTTTCACTGGGAGCATTTCAAGTCCATCCTCTTCCCCCTTCCAGCTTTTAGGCTCTGGAAACCCTTTGGAGTTTCCTAGAGAGGGTGCAGCAGAGGCTTCTGTCACAAGATTGATCTTTCTAGAGGGGAAAACCTGGACCTGGCCCCTGCCAAGCTCAGAAGGGTCCCACCAGAAGAGCTGTGATGGCACCACTGCCAGTCAGCACTGCTCAGATCCCACTGAATGTTTACTGCCCAGTGCCTCCCAGCCACTGGGAAATGGGTCTTGAGCACGTTTACAAACAGCAGAGCCCAAGCAGTGCCAGCACAATGCAGCTCCAGCTGTCTCCTGTTCTAGACAGGAGGCAGCGAGGAGCTAAGGGTGGGCAGTACCTGAAGCGAGGATGTCCCGAGGGCCACTTGAACTGGTGCTTCTTCCTGAGGTGCACAGTGAGGTTGTTGCCCCGTGTGAAGCACTTGTCACACACGTGGCACTTGTACCGGGGCTCCGAGTCACCCTGGGGGCAGAGAGAGCCACGTCAGCACCCCGCGGGCCCGCAGGCGCACGGAAGGAGACACAAAGTCCCCTGAGAAGCCCGGCACGGGGTATCACGAGCAATGCCAGCTCTGCTGCCTCCCCACCTCGTGGACTTTCCTGTAGTGCAGTTTGATGGAGCAGAGGGAGCGTGCAGAGAAGCTGCAGGCCTCGAACTCGCAGCGATACGCCGGCTCCTTGCTGTGCGTGTCCAGGTGCTTGCGCAGGTCAATGAGGTTCTTGCAGCTGAGAGGGGACAGTGAGGGAAGGAAGCTGCAGCGCACACGCCCCCCCACACAGAGGTGCCTCTGGGAGGTCTGGGGACAGGGCCAGCCCCGGCCCTCACCTGTAGTCACAGTAGTCACACTTGAAGGGACGCTCGTCGCTGTGCCGGAAGCGGATGTGGTTGCGCAGGGAGGAGGGCAGCGGGCAGGTCATGTCGCACAGGGGGCACTTGTAGTGGTTCACTGGGCCAAAAATGGGGGGAAATGTCACCCCAGAGCAGGGCAGAGCACGCAGCCCAGGGAGGCTGGGCTGGGAGCAGGGGCCTGCACTCACCGTGGTTCCTCATGTGGTCGCGGAGCAGCCTCTCCGTGGCAAACCTCTTGGAGCAGTGGGAACACTGGAACCTCTGCTCTGCAGCAGGGGGGACGGGGAGGGAGGGCAGGGTGGGGAGGGGAGAGGTCAGGGCAGGGAGAACAGCACAGAGAGCAGTGAGGAGAGGTGTCACAGCGGGGCTGGGAGCCCTGGAGTGCAGCCCTGGGTCCCTACAGGAGGAACAGCCTCCGATCCTGCCTCTGAGAGGGGACACTGCCAGGAGGACACGGCCTCAGGCTGTGCCAGGGGAGCTTCAGGGCAGACATCAGGAGGAATTTCTTCATGGAAAAGGTGATTACACACTGGAAGGGGCTGCCCAGGGAAGTGGTAGAGTCCCTGTCCCTGGTCTGGGTGTGGCTGGCTGACAAAGTGAGCATCGACCAGAGGCTGGACTCAATCTCAGAGCTCTTTTCCAATCGAAATGATGCTGGAATTCTGTGGCTCCCATCAGTCAGCAGAGGAGCCAGGCTGTCCCAAGCACACCCTACCCTCGGCTCACAGGGTACAGGCAGCTCCAGCAGCCCAAATACCCCAACCCAGGCCTCCCCCGGCCCTCCCTGCCCCGGGGCTTACGGTCCAGGGCGGTCTGGCGGCGGATGTGGTCGAAGAATTTGGTGTTGTTGGCGAACATCCCCCCGCAGGTGGGACAGGCCACCACCTTCTCCTGCGTGTGGCTGCGCAGGTGCTCCCGCAGTTTGCAGCGGCCCTTGAAGCTGCAGTCGCAGTCTGGGGAGGGACAGCAGAGCTGAGAGCCCTCCCACGGCTCACGGCCTCGCTCAGTAGCAGCTTCTGCCTCCTCTTTCGGCTGGCAAGGCTCCAAAATCCCCAAGGAGCGGGGTGAGATCACCACAGTACAACCAGTGTGCCCCCCACCACCCCCCAGCAGTTCAGGCAATTGCACAGACACAGGAGGAATCCATGAAAAAAGCTAAAGTCAAAAGGAATAAACTGCAGCCTTTTCTCCAAGGCACTGGTTACACATAAATGGGAAGTTCTGTACTAAGAACTCAACTGGATTCCCCGAGGGGAACTCTGCAGGAACACTGCGCTGCCAGAACCATGCACACACCTCTTTCTGAAGGTCGGGGGGCTCTCTGAAACCTGTTCCAGTTTGCAACCCAGCCCAAAGCTCTCAGGAGAGGCCCTGCAGGCCCCCACAAACCTTTCCAGCCACAGAGCACCACGTGGTTCTCCTTGCCCGCTGCCTTGTACTCGGAGCAGAAGCTGTGATCCTCCACGTGCCGGTAGAACCACTCGGGGTTGTCAAACGACCTCTGAGGGGGGAAGGACAGACAGGACAGGGTGAAGAGCCCAGAGGGAGCCCAGATGCTTCCACACAGCTCAAGCAGAGCCAGCAGGCAGCTGTGCAGGTGAGCGGCAGCACCGCCCCTTTCACTGCCACGCTGAGCCCCCTGCTCTCACCTCACAGTACTCCCAGAGGCACAGGAAGTTCTCCTGGATCTCAGGGATGATATTCCGGCTCTGGAAGTCCAGCTGGCAGTGGCTGACGTCCGCCTGGCTCTGCAGGGCCCTCAGCCCCCACTGCTTGAGCTTGGTGTGGTAGCAGTGGAAGTAGACGTGGCGCACCAGGTCGGCCGGGCTCTCGAGGGAGCAGAAGCCACAGTCCTGCCACAGGCAGGTGTATTCCTCTGCAACACAGACAGACAGCCCTGTGCAGGACAGACAGACAGACAGCCCCTGTGCAACACAGACAGACAGCCCTGTGCAGGACAGACAGACAGACAGCCCCTGTGCAGGACAGACAGACAGACAGCTCCTGTGCAGCACAGACAGCCCCTGTGCAGGACAGACAGACAGACAGCTCCTGTGCAGCACAGACAGCCCCTGTGCAGCACAGACAGACAGACAGCCCCTGTGCAGGACAGACAGACAGCCCCTGTGCAGGACAGACAGACAGACAGACAGCCCCTGTGCAGGACAGACAGACAGACAGCTCCTGTGCAGCACAGACAGCCCCTGTGCAGGACAGACAGACAGACAGCCCCTGTGCAGGACAGACAGACAGCTCGAAGGGTCTCTCCAAGCACATCTGCTCTCCAAGTAACGCCACTCCCCAGGTGAAGCCCAGGCCCCCGCAGGTGGACACGCTGCACTCCTGTGCCCGAGACCCCAGCCCTGCAGCAGCGCCCTGCTCAGGGAGAGCACAGGAAAGGCCAGAGGCTTTCTCTCGGCAGAAAATCCCAGGGTCATTGAGGCTGAAAAAAACCCCAACATCGAGGCCCAGCTGTGCCCCGTCCCCACCTTGTCCCCAGCCCGGAGCTCTGAGCGCCACCTGCAGGGATGGGCACTCCAAACCTCCCTGGGCAGCCCCTGCCAAGGCCTGAGCGCCCTTTCCATGGAGAAATTCCTGCTGCTGTCCAGCCTGAGCCTCCCCTGGCCCAGCCTGAGGCCGTTCCCTCTCCTCCTGTCCCTGTTCCCTGGGAGCAGAGCCCGACCCCCCCGGCTGCCCCCTCCTGTCAGGGAGTTGTGCAGAGCCACAAGGGCCCCCCTGAGCCTCCTTTTCCCCAGGGCCTTACCCAGCGGCTCCATCTCGTCGCGGTGCTCGCCCGGGAGGTGCTGCTGCAGGTGCTGCGCCACGTGCCCGCAGAACGCCTCCATCTCCGAGGCCGCGAAGGAGCACCGCTGCCACTCGCACTGCAGCACCACGGCCCCCTTACCGCCGGCCCTGGCGGGCGGCATGGCCGGGCTTTCGCGGGGCCGCCCTGGGCTCCCGTTCGCCGCCCGGAACCGGCCCCGAGCCCGGCGGGACCCGCGGGGTTCGGGGAGAGCGGGGACGCGACCCCCGCCCCGCCGCCCGCCTCTGCCCCGCGGGGGGCCCCGGAACGCGACGGACCGCACCCCGCCCACCAGCCAATCACAGCCGCCGCCGCCCGCCCACCCGCCAATCAGCGCGCAGGAACCCGCGGCGCGCGCGCGCGGCCGAGAGGGCCCGTCGGGAAACGGTGCCGGGTCACAAGGGTTCCCAGGTTCTTTAGGTCCTCGGGATAATTCCATGGATTAATTCCCGGGCGGGTTTGGGGAAAAGCACCGACAAAAAAACCCTATCCCGAGAGGCAGGACCGCTTCTCACCGCAAAGAAGCTGTGGCTGCCCCATCGCTGGAAGCGTCCGAGGTGTTGGACGGGGCCTGGAGCACCCCGGGGCAGTGGAAGGTGCCCCTGGCAGGGGTGGGACGGGCTGAGCTTTAAGGTTCCTTCCCACCCAAAGCGTTCCGTGGTTCCGAGTTCGTTTTTGGGGCTTCCGGAACAATTCCTTGCTTAAACCAGAGCCCTCACACTGCGCCTCCATCCCGGCCAGCACTGAGCACAAACCCCACCCGCGCTGCAGCTCCTGCTGGGAGATAACGCAACAAATTCTCTTCGCTCATCCAGCAGCAGGCAGCTTGGAAGGACAGTCTGCATTAAATACGCATTGACGAGCCCGTCTGAGAAAAATGAATTCAAGAGCTAAATTTTTAGCAACATAATGTTGAACAGTTCTTGGTAGAACAAAGGCACAGCACGGCGCTGGGGCGCTCGGCCATAGGCCAGGAGGCGCCTCCATTCATTTTACTGTGCACTTAAGGACTCTCTTAAACTGTTACCTGTTCATTCAGCCCAGAAAGTAACTTACACTTCACTCAACTTTCCCCCCTCTCGGCTCTCTGCCCCCCTGCAGCCCCCTGGAGCGCTTCAGAACTGAAGCCAGGCCCCCTCTCTCCGGTGCCTCGCCAGTCTCCGGCCTAATTCCCAGCTGGCAGCTTCCTTGGGAGGTGTGAGTCTTCCTGGGATGCCTGTGGTCTGTCTCCTTTGTTTCTCTGAGGCACCTTGGCTCTGTAGTTTCTCAGCTCAAAAGACATTTATTACCGCGTGTTTATTAACACATTTCTCAAACTATTAACAAAGACATTTATTACCGCGTGTTTATTAACACGTCTCTCAAACTATTAACAAAGACATTTATTACCGCGTGTTTATTAACACGTCTCTCAAACTATTAACAACTATTTCGAAGTCACAATTTACCTTGATCTCGTTTCTACTTAACTGCGCTTTCCCTTAATGCCACTGCTGCACAGTACTTCATGGCTTCGGAACGTTGCAATCCTATCTGCGAAAGACACCGTTTCCAATTCGCTCGTTTATCACACGTCTGCTGTCCCGGGCTCTGCTGTCACACAAAGCTGAGGCACAGCTCTCAAAGTTTGCTTTGGCACAGGTAAATGCCTTGCTCAAAGCAAACGGGGCTGGACAGAACGCGCCCGGAGCGCGCCGTGCCAACACACGGCGGCTTCTGCAAACCCCCCTCAGCCCAGCTCTGCCCCGACGCCAAGGGAAAACACCTGCCCAAATCCAGCAAGCTGTCCAGAAACTCCGGGTGGGATGGTTTTTCGAGTAGAAACACAAGGTAAGGGGTTTTCATCCCAAAGAAGGCCTGGCTGGGCTTTTGTTCTCCCTCCGTTTGGTCGCACTCTGCGCTCAGCACAGGAAACACCTGGACTGGCCAGACACAGAATGGGGCTGGGATTTAATCTGAGTATCCTCACCACAGCACATGGATATCCAGCCCAGGAGACAAAACTCCGTGCCAGGAGGCAGCTGGCAAACGCAGCCCCCACTGCTGCCAGAGCAAAACCAACCCTTTTCTGTGCCACTTTCCATCTGTCCCGGCCCACCTGGTGCTTCCTGCCCCTTCTGTGACCTGCCAGGCAAATCCCGGACACGTGTGGGCACCGGGAAGGGCTGGCAAAGAATGGGAGGGCCAAAATGCCAGTTGTTTCTGTAGAAAAATGCATCCATACGCTGGGAAAGGTTCCACACACAGGGGCTGGAGCGCTCCGGGAGCTTCACGGTGTGGAGTCCTGAGAACCCGAGTGGTTCTCCAGGCTAAAAACATTGGGAATTATTCAGGATGTTGTTTCAGCTCGCCTTGCCCAGACACGGCCTTGGCCAGCTGCTGCTGCTGCCGCTCTTGGTATCTTTTATTTCCTCCGAAGGAAAAGAATAATGACCCTTCAAAAAGAATTACCCTTCAGAAACCCGTCCCCAGGAAGGCAGGCCACGCGAGAGGCCGAATTAATCTCCAGGCCAGCGCTGGGGAGAGCTCATGGAGTGACCAGGAGGGCAGGATCTGGCCTCACGGCCCCGCAAGCTGGCAGCCGACTCCGCAGGGAGGAGATCGAATTAGGAGCAGCCTCTCGGCGCCAGGCTGGGCCTGCCCCTGTAAGATGAGCACAGGCACGCTGCACAGAGCCAGCCCCCCCTGCTCGGGCACACAGCACCCCAGAGATCCTCTGTGCAAGCCCCACGGCGGGGAAAAGGCTCCTCACAGCCAGCGCGGGGATGTCTCACAGCGGGATTTAAGCGGCGGCGGTTAAGGAGGGGTTTAAAGGTTCCACTCCTTGGTTCAGATGCGGCACCACCGAGTCTTGCTGCCCACAGAGGAGTGGCCACGGCAGTTCTGGCCACCAGAACCTTTAGTCTGGGTCCAGCAGCTCCTTTCCTGGCTGCTGTTCCCTCTCCTTGTTCCCTCAGAAAGGGGAGCCCTCAGCTGACAGCCGGGAGCCAAACCCAGGGATGCTCCTGCCCCAAATTCTCGTGGAGTTTATCCCTCTCCCTGCAGGAGCCTGCGGACTCCAGGCAAAGCCCCCTGGGTTCCCAGGCACAGTTTTAGTGGTGGAAAGCCCAGACCAGTCTGTGGGGTCCCAAAAAGGCAGAACTCCTGCCCAAGTAAGGCCTTCAACAGCTCGCAGGGATCTCACTCACACAGGACAAGGCGCTCATCCCAAGCCTTGTTTTTCCAGCCAGATTCCTCACCTGTAAGGAAATCGTCCCTCCCTGCAAGGCTTGCCAGCCTTTCACTCCAACCCGAGGTTTTTCTGTCCCTACACCTCTGGTTTCCATCCATGAAATGTCAGCTCGGATGGGAAGGAGGCTCCTGGGGAAGGATCCGCACTGACCATGCAAATTGCAGTGAAACACAGATCCAGGGATTTGCATTTAAGCAAATCCCAAACAAGGTATGGTGCTGGAGACATCCTTAAGTTCTAGAAAACCCATTTCCGCCAGGCTCAGCTGGAAGTTTCCCAGGGAATTATGAGCACAGGCTTCACTCTGCTCTGGGAAGCTCATGAGGGACAGACCTTCCCCAAATTCCTGCAGGATCCGGGAGCTGGGACTCATCAGCAGCACCAACGATGGAAACAGGTGAGTTCCAGCACCTCAGGTTTTCCCAAGCTGAGGCATCTTCATGGCAATATCAGGGAAGGAACAAACTGTGCTGTCCTTGGGCTCCTATTAAAAAAAAAAAAACCCACAAAAATTGTCTAAAGTAGACACGTGACATCTTAAATGTCCCGAGAATTTAATGGCATCAATTAGCACCTTCTGCCTTCTCCAGACTGAATTTAGATTCCTTCACAGTGCAATGGTTTTTTGGTTTTTTTTTTTTTTTTTTTTTTCAAACGGCAGTTAGATCAAAGTGGTGTGAAATTGGATTCAATTGGCTTGGAAATGATATAAACTCAGGCCTGAATGAGCATTTTCTTCCCCAGTGCTGCCCAGTGGCAGAGGTGTCTGAAGTTCTGACAGCTCAGCATCAGATGCCTCTGGAGAATTCACTGGAAGCAACAGGTTTGGCTGTGTGATAACCTCAGAGCAGGGTCAGAGGGCCCAGCATTGCTTAATTAAAACAATTTGGGCAGAGGAGTAACCGAGGGTGTGAGTGAAGCGACTTCACCAGCACAGAACAGCGTGGAAGAGTGGAGGGGTGTGCAAACGCTTTTCTGATGCCTTTAGACCACAGCAGAGGTGTCAGGAAAGCACCTGCAGAGCATCAGACCTGCTGGAATTCCTCTGCACAGCCCTGTGAGAGTTGATGTCCATTTCTGGCCACTTGCGTTGCTTTTTGGCATGAGACTCTCACCTTCACCTCTGCTTCTGGGACTCTGTCCCTTGAAACGCTTTGCGCCTGGCCTTGGCTGAATCTCTCTGGTCAGCACTCAAATACCGAAATAAAATTCCAAATTTGCAGCTGCTGTGACCCAAAAAACCCCATCTGGGGCAACGCCAAGCCAGCACGGTGTTGTTTAAACCCTCTCCTCTCATCCCCCCTGGTGTGCGTGTGTGCACCTGGGGCCACCGGGCCACCAGAAACGGAGCCAAGGGACACACCCTGAGGAGCAGAGGAGCCAAATGATAAATTCTAGAGATCAAACACATCAGCTGTGCAGTGGCAGTTTGCTCTCCCTCAGGAGAGCGTGGCTGTGTGTTTTCCAAGGGATTAGCTTCAAAGTTCGGGGTTATTTTCCGGGGTAATTCAATGGAAGCCCACATGGAAACGCCTCCCTGGCTGCACAGGTGCGAGCTCTGCGTTCAGGCCAGGATAAAAGAGCTGGCCCCGCTATTGTCCCTCGGCTCTGCACCCTCACTTGTGCCAAAACCTCTGTGCACAGCGTGGATCTCCCAAAACTCGGTCCAGGCAGGGGCAGAGGGCAGGTGCCTCACGCCAAAGCCACCCAGAGCTGTTTTGGCTTGCGCTGTGTTCCAGGCAGGGCAAAAAAAAACGGGGCCAGAGCCTGCAGGTGCCACGGCAGGGACACCCCTGTGCCTTCCTCGAGAACCCCGGGTGGAACAGAGCCCCGAGTACCCGCCCGTGTTCGCTGTGGAGACCAAACGGGCTGAGCCTTTCTCTTCTTGAGCTCCCGAGGAGCCACCCCATCCATCCAGGGCATTTCATGGGATCGGAGCTGTGCTGGGAGCCAGCAGCTCCACGAGGGCTGAAAGCAACAGGGACTGCACAGTTAAATAAAAATTTGCTGACCCAAAGGGGAAAGGTGGGGTTCCCTTTGGAAAAAGAAAAGCCAAAAACCACCAGGCGGAGAGGGATCTGCATGGAAAGGGCAGGACACGTCGGTCTTTTCCTCTGCTCTCACTGTCGGGCTCCTGAGGGATGATTTTCTATTAATAATCGCAGATTTATATTTTTCCTCCCTAACTCGATGCACAGAGGTGACGAATTTGCTTCTTGCAGCTGCTCTGTGCTTTCCCTGACCTCTGCATTCCCTCAGTCCCTGCAGATTTCGGCAAACGCGTGTACCAAGGGGTGCGAGTGAAACACACGGTCAAGGATCTCCTGGCTGAAAAACGATCCCGGCAGAGCAGCGGCTCCCGGTTCAGCGTGAGTGCCGTCCCCCCACCCCCTTTTTAACCCCATAAAGTCACGTCACCCCATCCTCTGCTTTAAAGAGAGTTTGGGGCACTGTCAGTATTAACAGAGAACGACAAAAACATTTGCTTGCCCCAAAACATCACTGATGGCTCCTTGATTTTTACATCTGTGAACTTTAAATGCCTCAAAGCCCTTTTTTTTTTTTTTTCCCTTTTTCAAGCATACCAGTGATGTTAAATTCCTCTTTCCTTTCACATCCCACGTGTGACACCTCCCCAAGTCAACTTCCTTTTCCAGCAGCTACACTTGGACAAGTCACTGCCCTGAAAATAGCTGCTCTTCCCCGAACGCTGAGCTCCTTCCAGCTCCTCTCGGAGTGCCAGGGGAGCTGCAGGGATGTGACGGGCTGGAAAGAGGCCAAGCATCAGCTTGGAAGAGATGATTTCCTCTTAGAGTGGTTCTATGGCAACAGGAAACCCAAGTCCTACTACACTACATTGTTTTATTCCCTCGGTTGCCAGCCAGAAAAGCAAGGCTGTCCCCAGGAGGGGACACAATATCGTGATGCCAGCACGCGGTGCCATTCAGTGGCACAATGAACCCGCTCCCTGGCTGCTCCTGGGACTCACCTTTGCTGGGCAGCAGCTCCTGCCTTCCAGGCTGGCTGGGAGCTCTGGGACACTGGCAGAGGAGGGGGTGCTGGAACTGTGTCCTGGAAGGAAAGAGAGGGAGCAGAGCCCCGGGTTACTGGCAGCAGGACACAGAGATTGGGAGTTCTGATGCTTTTTTCCCCCAAAAGCCGTTCGCCTCTGGCTTTTTTTTTTTTTGCTGAGGAGACCGCAGAGGGACTTACTCGCAGGTGTTTTGCTCGCTGTGACTTTCATGCCCGTGAACTCTGTGCAACAAAACAGGCAGGAAAAACCAGGATTGGGCATCACCCAACACGGCAAAACCCAGCCACAGATCCATCCCCAGAGCCTTCAGCTGCTGCGGGAAGGCAGAAACCCCCTGAGCCGTGGAGAGGCACTGGGAAAGAGTCATCGGGAAGGACAAGCTGCCACCAGGCAGAAGTTTAGGAAGAGTTCTTTGGGGAGCAGCAGGAAGCAACTGAGAAAACAGCTCCTGGTTGGTGATATCACCATTTACCTGCTCCCTTTCCGGAGGCGGCAGCTTCAACAGCCACAATCAAAATCCGCTGGAACTGTAAAATCCTCCTCGCTTTATTGCCCTTGGCTTTGTGCTCCGCAGCTCAGCAGTTGTGGGTGTCTGCCTGATGCAAAAGCAGCCCTGCTGCTCATTCCCTGCGAGAGACAAAAAATTATTGTGCAGGGCAAACATCCGTATTTGCTCGGACGCATCATGAAAAGAGCAGCTGTAAGGGCAGCTCTGTTTGTCTGGCAGAACACGAGCCAGAATCAAAGCCAGTGGCAGATAACGGAGCACCCCTTTGTCTGTTGATGATGTGGGGTAATTTAGCTGCATCTTTTGTTTCAGGGTGATCTTTGCTCCAGAAAAAAAATAATCCCTCGGCCGTTGTTGGTGCTGTGGGGAGGCCTGAGCTGAGCAGGGAAGGTCAGGGCTCAGCAGAGCGGAGCTTTGGGCTGAGGGTTCAACAATTTCCTGCCAGCCAGGCCCTGCACACATCGAGTGATGGGAAATGAGGGTGTGCCCTGAGGAAAACCTCACAAAATCGGGGGTTCTGCACCAGCTGCAGGGCTTGGGCTCGGCCTTTAGAGAGGCTCTGGCTGTTCCTTTGCATGGGTATGAACCTGCAGTTGTCCTCTGCAGGGTAAAAGGATTCCCGTGTTCTCTGAGGTGTGGAAGTGGATTCCTGCACAGGTGAAGCACTGCAACCTGCTGGTTTAAAGAGAATTCCTTGCTGAGTGCCCAGCAGCACCCACAGACCAGGGACAGACACTCAGCAGTGCCCTGCCCTGGCTAAGCTTTGCTTTCATGGAGAATTTTTATTCCTTCAGCTGCTCTACTACAGACTGGGCCCAGAGAGGCGATGGCCTGGAGCCAGAGCACTGCCAAAGGGCAGCCAGTGCAGGGCCAGCTCATTATTTTGAGCTGGATCCTTGCATTCAGGCATTTTTGTAGATGAGTTGGGAGGCAGTGAAGCAACAGAGCTCTCTGGAGTAACCCCAGGCAGGATCTGCGCCTGGCCGTGGGCGAGGCAGGCTGAGCCCCAGCTTATCAACAGCTGGACACGCTCTGGGCCCCAGGGAGGCTGAGCAGACCCTGCAGGGATCCAGGCTCCCCATTCCCCTGGCATGGAGAGGAAGCAGTGCAGGGAGGAAATGAACTAATGGGTTTCAATTAAGCCCGATAAGGAGCAGGGAGGGGAATGAAATGCAGGGCTGTGCTCTGACGAGCCCAAGGATGGGCTGCAGCCGAGGCTCCTGCACTTGAGTTAAGGCAGGGAAAGCCCTCACAGCTCCGGGCACCTCTGTAACTCTGCACCACGGGTGTGTACACACAGCCAGGCAGGTCAGTGGCTGCTGAACAGACAGGATCAAAGGTTAAATGCTCTGATAATTGGAAATGGTCCCTGCTGGAGGCTGCCAGCCCTGCCCAGGGACCTTCCTGTCCCTCCAGCAGAGCATCCCAGCTCCCATCGCTGCAGCCCCTTGTCCAGCATCTGTGCTGCTGGAACCTCCCAGCTCGGCTTTTTCCTCTAAAAGTGACCTGGATGCTGAGAGAGGACCTGGATTTGCATGTGATGGCTTCAGCTGGGGGCAGGTGCAAGCCCCGCTCGTGTGACACGAACACTCCTCTGTCCACAAGCCCAGGGGCTCCTTCCTGACACCTCCTGTCACCTCTGCAGCCCGTGTGGCCTGGGCAGGCTCAGAGCTCATTTCCATGACGGAGCAGGGAGCAGCTGCAAACCTTCCCTCGCAGTAAAAGGAAGTCCTCAGAGCTGGCAAATTTAATTCAAATCTAAACCTCTAAATTTGGTTGCCTGCTGTGGCAGGAACCTCCTGTTTGCACTATGCAAACTGGACAGAGCGCTGGCCAGGGGACACAGAGCTGACACCAGTGCAGCTGGGGGCTCTGGGTTCCTGCCCTGGGGGCTTGGGGATCCCAAAACCAGAACTCAGTGGGATTCCAGAGGAGGAGATGCCTTTGCCAGGGTGCTGTGTGAGGAATTAGGCACTGGGAGCACCAGGGGCACTGCAGGGGTAATCCTCCTTTACCTGGGAGCCAAGAGAACATGATGATGATTAATGTTATAATTATTATTATCACCATAACCATTGCTGTAGGATCCAAACAGGATCTAGGAACTCTCTTTCCACCCAGCCTGCCTGTGCTGCCAGGAAGGGCCACGTAAAGCAGCTCTAGGGCAGCAGACCCAGCACAGCTGAGCTGGAACAGGGGCTGGAATCTGCCCATTTTGGCCACTCCCGGGCTCAGATCTCACTTTGTCTGGTTTGTGCCAACGCCAAAAGGACTCCTCAGCATTCTGCCTGCTTTGAGGGACGCTGTGGGACAGGAGGAAGAAGCCAGTTATCTTGATACTCCTCCTCTTAGCAGCTCTGCACAAGACCTTCAAAAGCTCTGCTTAGCCTACATCTGGTAATACCCCCGAGGCCCCGGGCTGGAAATCATGGAGTTAAACCCTTCACAGCACCCAGGCTCAAAAAATGCACGTGAATTCCACTCAGACAGCTGCCTTGCTTTGAAAAGTCATTTTTTTAACACCTCTTTCCCTTTTGCAGGGCAGCACCAGCACAGCACAGTCACCCTTTGGCCAAATGCCAGGTGAGGCTTTCCCTCCACGGATAAACACCTTCCCTGCAGGTAGGAGGGTTGGCACAGCCCTGTCTGCTCTCTTCCAGAGCATATGAAACAAGCCCTGCAGCAGTGCCATCCCTCAGAGAGAGCCCAGGAGGAAAGTAATTTAAAAAAATAAAAAAAAAAGAACAGCAATAATCTTGTATAAAATCCTCAAAGACAGTAATTAAAGCAGTTCCCACCTCTTTTAGCAGAGGAGCCACACAGAACCCCTCCTTTTCCTCCTGTGTTTTCCAATTTTCCCCGGAGCTGCAGAGAGAAAGCACAAAATCAGGAGCTGACCTGTTTTATCTCTTGAGCTCTCAGGCAGGGAAAGCGGAGTGAGGCTGGAACCTCCTCCCCAGGGGCTGTAGCAGAGCAAGGAAGGAGCCCAGCCCGGCTGAGCTGACCTCGCTCTCCCTGCCCTCCTATTTAAAGCTCTCCCAGCACGTTTGGTTTGCTGCAGCTGGAGGTCACCAGATGGAACCAAAAGCACCTGGGCTCACACAGCTGTGTGGAGGCAGGATGGGTTCCTGGGTGATGCTGGACAGGAAGGGGCTCTGCTTTGCACCCACGGAGGTGTCCATAGATTTGTGGCAGCTGTCGGAATTTTCCTTACAGTTCTTCACCCTTTTTCCTGGCCCCCAGGCTCACCCACCACGGCTGGGTACTACGGCGTCCGCAGATCCTTCCCGGCCGAGCTGGATTTCCACAGCACCAAGCAGTTTGTCAGTGATGTCTACTCCTCCCCTCTGGCCTCCAAGCCCTTCTCCTGCGACTCCTCTGCCCCTCAGGGCTACCCAGCCCTCCTGGAGCCCTATCTCAGCGAGCAGTTCGGGGATCACCGTGCTCCTCCTCTCCCAGCCGGCACCAGCTCCTTCTTCAGCCCTCCGGCCGTGCCCCCTCTCCTGCCATCCTTCCCCAACGACACGGGGCACTTCCTGCTCGTGAGTGGCTCGCTGGTTCTGTCCCCCAGGGCAAGGTCACCCCATTTAAATGCGGGGTTAAGTCAGGGGCACTCGTGGGGGAAGGATGTGGCTGTCAGAGGAGCAGCCGCGGCAGTGGGGCCGGGCTCTGGGGGAAGGTTTGTTCTCTTTGGTCCTGTCTAATTCTCCCCTCTTCCCATTGGAGACATCCCTGGAGACATCAGGTTCTGCTCTGAACTGGACACCGCTCGCAGGCACAGGCTGGGATTGCTGGGGTGTCCTGTGCAGGGCCAGGAACGGGATTTGATGATTCCTGTGGGTCCTTCCAGCTCAGGATATTCTGTGATTCGATGAAACCCTCCCTCCTTAAGTTTCTGGGAACAGCCCTTGGTGACTCCAGGCTGTTGCCTGTCCCTATCCCTGCCACTTCCCAGGAGCCAGGTCCATTCACACCCCAGGACAGAGCTCCTGGACCCTGCGGGATCAGGGCTGGTCAGTCCTACTGGGACCCTATTCCAGGCCTTGCCCGCTATTGACAGGACGGATGTTTCCTTTCAGCAGTTCTAACACCAGACACTGCTCCAGAGCCACAGAAACCTTTGTGAGCGTTCCCAGGGATAGATATTCCATTACCTCCAGCACAGGCTTTTGTTCCTAAGGGTTTCTCTTGCCTTCTCTCCCCGTTTCCCTGCAGAGAGAGCCCTGGGAGCAGACCTCACCCGAGAGCCTCAGCCAGGCTGACAGTGCCTGCTCAGACCCTCTGCAGGCGCTCCCTGCCAGCTCCAGCTGCCTCTCCCCGCCCGAATCCGGAGGTGTTTCCCCGTTCCGAGGTTCAGGCTGGACCCCGGCCATCCCTGGAGCCCAGCCCTACCCTCTGCACCCCCTTGAAGACGTCCACTACTCCCCCAGCTACGCTGCCACCTCTCCCTACAGCTTGTCCCCGTTCATGGCCGTGGCCAACGAGCCCTCCAGGATGAGCCACCTGTGCCCGGAGCAGCCCTCGGAGCCACCGCACCTTCCCGACCACTCTGCCTGGGCCAAAGAGGATGGAAGTGCCCTCTGGGGGGCTTATGAAGGCAGGAGAACTTATTGAGGAGAGGGAAGTGCTGGAGGAAAGAGAAACAGACCGGTATCGAAGCAAATTTTCCGCTCCTTCCTAAAACTGCTCCTTCCAGCGCGATGCTTCGTGCTCTGGTTAGAAACACAGCCCCTTGGACACGCCGCGTTCAGCTCGGCGTGGTGCCTTCCAGCGCCTCGTGAAAGGAATTTCTCCCAGTCCCAAGTAAAATACTCGGCCTGAAAAATGTCTGCGCTCTGCAGGTCTTTCCTACCGACAAGGATCCCCCCTCAGAGGGCTTTTCCAGCCTCAGTGGTTTAGAGGTTCCGTAGGCACTGCCCTGCCTGCTGAGCCGTGCCCGAGGAAGCCTCGCCATCCCTGCCACCTGCAGAGCACCAGAGGCCCCCTCCCCGGCACCCCCTCTGCCCCGAATCAACCGCAGAGCCGCTCCCTCCTTGCCCACGCCAGATCCGCGCTCGGCTGCTGGGCACGAGGCAGCTGCTCCCAGGGGCACCCAGGCGGGCTGGCAGCGCGAACGGGACCGAGTGCCAGCCCCGGGGCCACGCCGGGGCCCGTGGCCACTAGAGGTAGCTCTGCACACGCGAACACACCGAGCTGGAACCCTCACAGGGGCAGCGCATCCCGCCTGCTCTGTCCCACGGAGGAGGGCACCCCCTCTGCCCCCTAAGCCTGGCACCCGCAGCAGCAACAAAAGCCTCCGGAGCATTCCAGCCCCTGGGAGTGGGTAGGGATGAGACGCTTTAAATCCCTCCTTGCCTTTTCTCCTCCAATCCTGGGGCTGGGGGGGCACCGGGAGCCTTCACAGCACCTTCCCCTCCCACGAGTGGCAGCTCTGGGGTGGCCCCTGCCCAGCCAGAACTGTTCCCCGATCGTCCCAGGGTGTGTGCAGGACTCCTGGCCCCACAGCCAGCCCTGCTGCCCCCAAACCTGAAGCTGAATCCTGCTCCAGCCTTGTTCCGCTCCCCAGCTGGCACCACTGAATCCCAGTGCCCATCTCAGCCGTTCCTTCTGCCAGGGGCTGGTGTGAGCAGGGCCAGCGTGGCCGCGCTGCCATCAGGCTCCGAGGGAGAAGCAGGGACAGGGTTTTGAGCTCTCTTGAAAGCGCTTGACCCGCTCAGGCATTCAGCTCCTACCCGAGGCAGGGTTTTTATCAGCCTGGAAATGCTCTGAAGGCCAGGCCCTGCAGGAACACCCAGAACTCAGGTGCCTCGCGTTCCCTGAAGGCATCCAGCTCCCCCCGGGGCTGGAGCTGGGCAGCCTGCAGGCTCCGGGCTCTGCTTACCGGGCTAAACATCATCCCAGCTCCCCGGGCATTCCAGCTCCCTGCAGCCTGCCCGGGCCGCACCCACCCACAGCAGCTCCAGGAGGGAGCAGCCCCAGGAAGGGAAGGGTTTCAGATCCCAAATTCCTCAGTGAGACCCCCCCCCTGCTCCCAGCACAGCACATTCCTTTGTGCTCCGTGACAGGTGGGCTCCTCTCCCGGTGGGATGTGTCCCTATAAAGCTGTCCCAGGCAAGGCTTGGCCTACCGGGAGCTGCAGGGCCACATTTCAGAGCCAGGAATGGCCTCGCTCCCCGCAGAAATCCAGTGTTATTTGTTCAACTTAAAGGAAAAGAAAAGATTCGGCCGTGAGAGCAGCCAGCCTGAGGTGCTGGTAGATGATTAACAGCCCGGCCTGCTCTCTGCCTCGACTCCCTGGCCGTGGCAGAGGCCGTGGTCCCCAGGGAAAAGCTCAAAGGCAGCCTCGAAACCCAGCTACGGCAGCGCTGCGAAGGGATGGCCACCCCAAAAGTCTGAGCCACGCGCTGAGCCCCAGCACCTGCGGCTCCCAGGGCAGGCCGGCGCTGGGGCGTGGGAGAAAAAGGCCGATTTGTGCAGCACAGGCAAACAGCCTGAACGGGGGGAAAACACAAATAAACTCCAACGTGAGCCCAGCATCCGGGCAGAGGGAGGGAATGCTGTGGGAACAAGTGGGGTTCAGGTAACTTCAGCCACTTGGGGTCTCAGGGCAGCCTCTTTGTTAGGCCACGCCTGCCCGCTGCCATTTTGGCCCCAAACCCTCAGAATTTAGCCTTAAAATGTGAAAAAATGTGCAAAAAAGCAAGCTGGTGCCTCACAGAGTCCTCACTGAGGTAGCAAATGAAATATGAGAGGGCTGGAGCCCAGCCTGTGCATCTGAGGGGAAAACACTGAGCTGCTTTGGAGGCATCTGCTTCCTTCGGGGAAAGATGGGTAAAACCCTGCAAATGTCCCAAAAGCAAAGGGTGGGGAGGGTGACCCCACCGAATCCTATTGCCCCAGACCCTCTGCTAGATGGGGATGTGCTCGCTTTCACAAAAAGATAGCCCATTTTGTGGAGCCTTTGAATATTCAAATTGAAAGTATCGCGCAATCATTGATTGTCAAATCATTGGTTTCTAGAGGTTTTAAATACTTGGCATTAGGAGAGAAAAACTCAAACTTATACCCGTAGGGATAAAACCATAATATTGTCGGGATCCACCTGCCACTGCCACCAGGCGGGCAGGTCCCTTCACCCCCAAATTTCACGCCTGACCCCTCTCGCCCCCTTCGCCAGCTCGTGGGGCCGGGGCCGGGGCCACCTCTGCTGCTGCACCGGGCACCTGGCGAGGTGCTGCCCGCTCCGGCTCAGGATGTCCGGTAAGCCCCGCTCTGGCCCCCCGCCGGCCCCCGCACCCCGCTTTGGGGCCGTTTCGGGGTTCGCCGGGGTCACTCCGCGAGCGAGGCGATCCCGCCTGCCAAGGCAGGAGGGAGCGGGGAGGGCGGGGAGGAGGGAGGGAGGAGGCAGGGAAGGATCGGCTGCTGCCCGCCGGGTGCCAGCGGGGCCGGCTCGGGACGGGGCTCCGCGGGCACGGCCGGGCACCGAGCGGGGCTTCTGCCGGCCGGGGGGTGACAGGGGACCCCCGCACCTCTGGGTGCCCTCCCGGCACCTCTGGGTGCCCTCCTCGCACTTCTGGGTGCCCTCTCCGCACCTCTCGGTGCCCTCCCTGCACCTCTGGGTGCTCTCCCCGCACCTCTCTGTGCCCTCCCGGGACCTCTCGGTGCCCTCCCGGGACTTCTGGGTGCCCACCCGGCACCTCTCGGTGCCCTCCCTGCACACTCCGCCCCAGTCACGCTGCTCCCCGACCCTGAGTTCACCCCCTGTCCTTGTCACCCTGCTCCTCCTCACCCCGTGCCTGACT
>VZTE01005332.1:1701676-1795357 GCA_013397775.1 Eulacestoma nigropectus | reverse complement strand
CCTGACTCCCAGCCCACCCTCAGCACCCTCTCCCTCGATGTCCAGCCCCGTCACTCTGCCCCTGGACCCCCAGCCCCATCACCCTGACCCCCAGAACCACCCCTCTGCTCCCTGCCCACCCTGTGCCCACCCTCGCCATCCCACCCTTGACCCTGCCAGAAGGGGCTGCTACCTCAGAGCCCTCCCTGCAGGGAGGCCTGGTAGCCAGGCTGTTCTCCTTAAATTCCACCCTTCCCTCCCCTCGTTTTCCCCATCTTCAATTTGTTGAGTGGAAACAAAACACCAAATCACGAGATGGATAATCCCCAGCTGAGCCCAGCTCAGCAAACTGCCCCCGAGGCAGCCCTGTCAGTTCTCTGGAGGGACCCGGGTGCCTGTCACAGCTTGTCCTCCTCCAGAGCAGTACGGGGGCACTGGGAGGGCTGGCAGAGGTTACAGCACTGGTTCCTGCAGTGCAGGATTCCCTGGATGTGTGGGCAGAACCTGCAAACCCGGCGCTGGTTTTGTGCCAGCGTCTCCTGGCACCGTGCAGCTGCCTCGGAGAGGGCGTTCCACATCCAGAGGTGGCACTGGAAGGCCAGGTTTAGCTCTGGCACTGCTGCTCTCCTGCTGTGGGTTTATTTTTGGTGCCTCCTTCAGGGCTGTCTGCTGCCTGCTCTGGCGTCTCTCGAGCCTAGAGACCAGTCTGGGTGTGTTTCCTTCTCTTGTGTGATTTGGATTGAAACACCAGCAGAAAGTTAGGGCAGAAACAACTGCCAGAGGATCTGAGTGCTTTACCATGAGTACAACAAGTGAAAGTGCTTCTTCAGAAGAAGTAAATTCTTTATCATTTCCTGTCCTAAAAATCCCTCGTCAGGCGGGGACTGGTGATTGCTGCTTGGTTTTGGCTGGATTAAACACAGCCTAAATGCTTGTTGGAAATAAATAGGGGTTGTACATGAGCAGAATAAAGAGATAATCTGGGCTTTGCAAGAAAGCAGTCATTTTATTTGTGTTTTGTTTAGCTCTCTGAATAACCACCCACATACTTCCATTGTTTTATTCCTGGGCTTCATCTGCCAGATGAAGCGCTTCCCACATTTATTTTTGGGTCCTGAGAGAGGCAAATATGTTAGGAATTTAAATGAATCCAACAGCAGCACCAGATGGGGCTTGGTATTGGGAAAGCTGGGCAGGGCGGAGAAGGAGATAGGGAAGAATAAAACATGTGTGGTTATTAAATATTATCAACAGCAAGATTTTCATGAGTGTCTGCTTGCCACAAGCTGGAATAGCAGGTGTTAAAGAGGGCTGTGAGTGTGACTGCAAACAGACACCAATTAGTCATGTTAGCTCTAATTGTTCTCCACGGAGAACACACCTGAAAACCTGCTGGATTTGCTGTTTGCTCTGAGATTCTCCCTCCTTGTAAAGTGTTTTTTCCACGAATCATTCCAGGAAAGCCCAAGGTGTACCAAGGTGTGAGGGTAAAGATCACAGTCAAGGAGTTACTGCAGCAGAGGAGAGCACAGCAAGCAGCCACCGGTTCAGCAGTGAGTAAAATATTGTGGTGTTTGCTTTGTACCTTATCTTTTAATGTTTTGGGGTTTTTTTTCTTGCCAAGACTGGGCAAACTCTGTAATCTCTGGGCCAAAATCTGAGTGTGACAGGCTGGTGAGGATGGGGGAAGAGAACATTCAGCCAGAGTGGCTGCAGCAGTGACCTAGAGGGGTGACAATCTGAGGAAAACGGGGAGAAAGCAGAACTGCTGCTCCAGGAAAGTCACTCCCTCCGGGATGGAAGGCTCACGTGGGCAGCCCCATCCCTTCTGGAGGAGGGGATGGAGCTCTGTGTGCACACACACGTGCACATTCCCTCTCATTCCCTCTTCCAGTCTTTGTAGGATTCCTCCAGCTCCAGCCACTCCGGGGATTTGCATAAAGAGCTTGGCAAATCATTATTTCTTCCTGGTTCGTGACATTACAGCTCTCGAAAGCTTTCAGATTTCAGCTTCTGCACCTTGGTGCAGCTGATTGCACAAAAATCAGCCTGAGAGCCAGGGGCAGAGAGGTCTGGGTGAACAGAACTGTCAGGTTTTGGAAACGCTGGGTCACTGCTCCTGCAGCCCCGCCAGCAGCAGCCTCCTCATCACAGCCAGGTGTCCCAGGGCTGCGTGGAACCGGTTTTCACTTCCCACCACCCCTTCACACAACCCCTGTGGTGCCCACACAGGAAAAAGTGAAAAGTGGTGGTGAGAAGTCACCTCGGTGACCTGCACAAGGTGTGGCCCGCCCCAAAAGCCCCGAGGTTTGGGCTGGCAGGAGGAGCACTGAGAAAAGCTCAGCCTGGGGACTTCATCTCTGTCTGCCTTGTCACATCTGCAGCAGGGAGAAAAGGCACTCTCAGCCCAGAAGAGCCACTGTTTAAGGAATTAAATGCACGGGATGTGCTGGGAAGTTGTTGTCAGGGAAATGAGCTGCTCACTCGAGAGCGTCTTGAATAAAGGAAACGAAGTGGAGCTCTGTATGAATGAAAACTGAGGGGAAAAACCCAGCAGTATTTGTACTTGCAGAGTAAAATCCTGGCCCCCAAATGTCAAAACTCCCGTTGCTTTTGGGGTGGATTTCTCCCTTCCAGCAGGGCAGGTTCCTAGAAGTGGCTGATCTGTCCTGATTCAGCTTCCAACATGCCTTAAAAAGCGAGGCTGTCCCTTTTGGAGGAGCTGTGCTGGAGTGGGGAGCAGTGCCAGAGCTGGTTCTCCAACGACATCAGTCCGTTCTGATGGGATCCCTGCGGTGGCCTTTAGTTAATTACTCATTCTCAGTAACATCCATCCCTACGAATTCCTCGGGATCCCCTCCACCGCGGAATTCACGCTCCTGGAAATTAACACACATGAGTTTCAGAGGCAGCTCCGTGGAATCGGGGGTGCAGCAAACAGAGCCCCTCAGCACGGTGCCCATCCAAGGGCTTCACACCGGGCTGGTGCTGCGGTTCCCAGCGCTGTCACCCGGAAAAATCCTGTTCTGCACCTTAATCTAACGTTCTGTCAGTGCCGGGGAGGTTTTCCGAGCCACGGCCGTGAGGGAAATAAGGTTCATACAAAGAGTTCACACCGAAATCCGGACTCACCTTGCTCTGTGCCACAGTTCCTCTCCTTCCCTTCTCTTTGCTCAGGTTCCTTGGGGCGGCGGCAGCAGCAGCATCCAGTTTGCAGAGTCTGTGTCTCCGCCTCACCCAGGTTGGTACAAAGCCCATCCACACGGCCCTTCCCGCCCCATTCCCAAATTTTCCCACAGCCCCGAGCCTTCCCAGCCCTGGTTTGAGGCCGGCACCACCCGCGGTGCGGCCAATCAGCACCTGGAAGGAGCCCGTGGAATGCAGATGAGGAGCTCAGGAGCCCACGGTGCTCTCCTTTCTAGAGGTTATTCTTCCCACAGCCAGGAATTGGATCCCCTTCGGGAAGGGATGCTCATCCCTAGGGAATAACATCACTTTCCCAGGCTGTGGGTGCCACTGAGGGTCAGAGTGCCCTGGAGAACTTGGCTGTGTTCTGTTCTCTTCTCCCTCTCCTGCCAGCATCCATAGGAGTGAGAGAAATACCAGATTTTCAACACCACCAAGGGTTTCCTCCTCCTGCCTGCCACTATCCAAAGAAAAGGGGGAAGGGGTGAGGGGAGTGGCACTTTGGGCTCTCAGATCCTTCAATTATCCCCAGCCAAAGCCCAGAGGAAAGGTTGGGCAGGTGTGAGTGCACCCATTGCATGGACAAGGAAATTGTTCAGTCATCGATAGCTGGGAATCCATTTGCTTATGTTAATAAAGAAACGTGAGACACGCTGGAGCTGACGTGCCAAAGCCTTTTCAGGCTGGAAAGTCTCCATCAGTTTATGTATTTTGGGTGTTCCTCACTCCCCACAGCCAGCTAAACACTGCCACCTTGACCCTGCAGTGTGCACTTCAGACCTGTGCCCTTCGTGTGGACAGGGCTTTGCCTTAAACCCTGTTTGAACTCGGTGTGAAAAGATAATAATTCTGAAAAGCCAGGTCTGCTGTGAGCTTTCCAGGAACTCACCCTTTGGCCAGTAACGCTACGTGGTCACAGTGCCACATCATCCCTGGCTTGCTCCATTTGTTCTGCTCGGAAGTTTGTCTCCTGCCTGGCTGTTGGGAGGATAAAAAAGCAAATGATCCTCCTGTTATCCCCTTTTTCCTGCAGGTGTAGCTACCCCGGGTCTGGAGATGAGGCAAAAGCACATCTGCCAGGCTGGGAAGCACGAATCACTGCCTGGCACCTTCTGGGGCTGCAAACAGTGCACAGAAGGGAGGCCAGAGGGTCAAGAGTCTGAGGGAGTTTCCAGCTGGATCCCTGTCCGAAGTGCCTGGGGCCAGAGGAGTTTCCAGCATTTAAAGAGCTTTGTAGCTGAGGGGGCTGCATTCCCTGAGTTATTCACATGCTTTTGAGCATCTCCCTCCTGGTTTCTGCTTTCCTGGAAAATCCACCTTGCCCTTGCAGGACCTGTTTTAATGTCTAAATTCACAGGGTTACTGAACATAGGAGAGCACCGAAACCTGGCCGGGGGCTGCCCTTTGTGAAGAGAGACACTGAGTAACCCACTGCTGTCTGCTGTCCCTTCTCTCCCAGAACCTTTTGAAGCAGAACCCATCCCTCCTGTGCCCAGCTGCTGCCCGTCCTGGCAGTTTTCCAGCTGCCTCTCCTGTGAGGAAAGCCCCAGATACCTGGAGCAGCTGATAGATTCCTGCCTCCAGTCGGATGCACCCTCAGAGCCAGCGTTCAGTGCCTGCCAGCCGCCCTCACACTACAGCCCCGACGCCTTCCAGCCAGTCCAGCTCTGCTTCAACCAGGGCCTGGTGAGCTTTGGGCCCCAGGGGAGCAGCCACAGGTGTCCCCGAGGGGAAGGGAGTCACATCCTGGGGGAGAAGAGCAGCAGTGTGGGAATCTGGCTGCTTTTAGGGGCCTGGGATGCTCATGGGGGCTCTGAATGCTTTCCCATGGGGGGGGTCTCAAATAAACTGGGAGAGGCTGCAGGATGGGGAATGTCCCAAGTTCAAGTAGCAGCCCAGTTCCTGCTAGGGTTTGTCCCTACTAACAGAAACTGCCTTTGGGTTTAGACCTCCAAGGGCCAAACTGTCCCCCAGGGCAGCCAGACCCCCCTGCGAAAGGCAACAGCACGGGAATTCTGGCTGCTGGCCACATGTCCCTGAAATCTCCTTTTTCCCTCCTTTTTTCTCTCTCCCTCTCTCTCTCTCTAACTCCAGGCTGCCAGCTCGCCCAGCTCAGCTGACCTGCCCAGCCCGTGGAACTACAGCTGCTCTCCCCCTCAGCTCTCTCCCCTCACCCCGCTGACCCCCAGCCCACCCTCTGCTCTGGACACCAAACCCTACAGCTGCCCCGTGGAGGAGTGGCCCTGCCACCCCCTCTGCCCCTTCCCCAGCCCTGCCTGCTGCTGCACAGCCTGTGGCTCCCAGAACGTGGACAGCAGGGTCCCTCAGTGCTTCCCCTGCCCCAGCACGGACTGCGTGGAGCTCCTGCCACCCCTGGCCGTGGCTGAGGACTTCTTCAGGAGGGACAGGAGCTGTGACATCTGCTACAGCTAATGGGGGCTGTGGTTTCACACATCCACTGCATCCAAATCAGATTAAATTGCCCATGAACTATGCAAAGTTGTGCTGCCTAACACAGTCCAGTTTATTCTTCACTACTTACACGGTTTTTTTACATGATGCTGTCACTACATGAATCCTCCTACGGTCAGGGGTGTTTGGTTGTTGTTGTGGTGGTTTGGT
This sequence comes from Eulacestoma nigropectus, assembly GCA_013397775.1. Classification (NCBI taxonomy): domain Eukaryota; kingdom Metazoa; phylum Chordata; class Aves; order Passeriformes; genus Eulacestoma; species Eulacestoma nigropectus. The sequence goes on along the minus strand of VZTE01005332.1, from coordinate 1,789,570 downwards.
GGGGTTTTTTCCCTGTTTTTTTGTTTTGGTTTTTTTTTTTTTCCATTTTTGCTGTTTTTTAAATAAATCTGAAGCTGCCTTATCAAACCAATGTCATGAAACCAGCTCTTTTTGATACAAATAAATCATTTGGTGCAAATGCTGAAGCCTGGTCATTTTTCATGTGCTAAAAGGTCAGTGCTTTTCTCTTCTGCTGCTGGCCCTGCTCTCATGGAGGTGAGGATGAGATTTTGAGCAGCCTATTCAGTGACGTGAAAGGTCTCACTCACCCTTTCCAGCAGATAAAAAGTCCATGTTTAATCCAGCATCCAGCTTTTCCCAGCTCTGAGGTGGATCTGCAGCTCCTCACCCACTGCTGCTGCTCAGGCTGCCCTGGTGACGTTTTCCAGTGGTTCTGGCAGAAAAGGAAAGCTGCTGTTTGCCACACCAGCCCAGGGTTCAGCCCACAGCCCCTCAGAGGTAAAATCCAGTGCCAAACTAGCAGGGTTTTTTTTAAATAAAACATGCTTTAAAAATAGTTTGACACCTTCAAATGATCTCTCCCCTTCTCCCCTGATGAATCTCAGCGTTGGCCCAAGTGATAAATTCACGAGGTCACAGCAAGCTCATGAAGAGCTGTAACTTTGCAGCAGTTGAAGGTGTGATCACCCCTGTGCAGGGACACCCCACCAAGTGTCATTTGAGTAGTGCTGGCAGCTGCTTCAGCCCCTGAGTGATGTTTTGGGGCACTGGAGGGCTGAACTTCTGCCCCGGAGCTCGCCCAGTGCCAGCTACTCCTGCCTGCTGCCTCAGGAGCGGGCACACCTCGAGCCACACGTCAAAGCCCCTTATCAGCAACATGAAAGAGCCAGGAGAAGATAAGGCTGAGGCAAGAAATGTGAGGCTTCTAGAGGAAATGGGGTGCCCACATCCTCCCCAAGGTTGGCCTGAGCTTAGCAGAGCCAAGGAGATGCTCTCAGGGAGCAAAAGGGCACCGTGAAATGGTGAATAAGAGTTGGAGAACACCCTTATTAACACATCTTACAGGAGTAGCCTAAGGAAGGCAAGTGTTGGAGTCTAACAAGATATCTCTGACCTCCAGCTGAGGTGGATGTGTAATTCTGGTAGGTTATTGGCAGATTGAACAGTTATCAATATATTGTGGTGTGGATCCTCCCCAGGACTGCTCTGTGCAGAGGCTGTGGTTGTGCCCATCCCTGATCCCATGGCTGCTGCTTGGGCACAGCCACTTAGCAATGTGAGCACTAAAACCACCCCACATCCCATCCTTATCCTTGGATGATGCCTGATCCAGGCCAAAAAAACCCCTCCTCAGTGGAGGAGACAAGGCTATTTCCAACAAAACGTTCCTACACACACCGAGACCGTCAGGCTCTATCAGCTTCCATCACATGAGCAGCACCGTCCTTCATCCCTTGCAGCCTCTTCCTCTTTCCCTGCTGCTCCTTCTGCAGTGGTTTTGCAATCCCCCTGTGCCAGACTGGAAACATGTTTGAGATGCTGTCCCCACCTCCCTTGTCAACAGCCCCGGGGGACACACTCAGGGCGAGTTAAAGCTTGCTGGCTGTTGACACAAGGCCTTGTTGACCCAAGAAAGGGAAAAAACACAACAGAGGAGCCATTCAAAGGTTGATTGTGCTGTGAGAAATGTATTATTTCCCTCCTTCATCCCTCCCAAAAATAAAAGAGGAGTTAAAGGAAATACCTAAAAGAGAGCTGGCACAGCCCTGCTGAAAGCTGGCATTTCATCAGTCCCTGCCAGGTGAAGCCCTGCCAGCCTTTATAAACACAAACCCGAGGATCATCTCGTGCTTACAAAGCCATGAATAACTCCAGAAGTTACCCACAGTTACAGAGAAAAGAAAAGGTTCTTATTCTCAGCTTCTCTACCCGAGAATTTGATCTAAAAGTTTCTCTTGCCAACCGGCTGACAGCTTTTCTAGGGTGCCACTTCAGAACGTTTGTTTGGTGATAACAAGCCTTTGTTAGGAGCAGCTTATCCAAAGCCACAGGTAGGAAGAGATAAACTGTGCAAATAAAGGGATATCACACGCTGCCAGCAATGCTGAGCTTAGAGAAGTTACATTTCCCCCGAAACAGCAATAAAAAATTGAGGGGTGAACTGGGAACTGCTTCAATCAGTGACATTCACCCCAGCAGAGAAGACACTCAGGACAGGTTTGAGACTTAAATCGATTTTCTTCACAGCTAGGCCAGGAATTAGGAAAGGGAAAGGGAAAGGTGTTTTACACACAGGGAGGAGCAGCAGCTTCCAACAGTCTGGTGGCTCCAGTCCAAAGCCAACAGGAGCAGCTTGTGGATTGTGGCTGCTTTCAGAGCAGGCCTCTGGTGGCTGAGCTTTGGGAAGCTGAGCACAGAGAGAAGGAATCCTGGGGCTGTCATGGGTTCTTCCCACTCAAACCTCATCCATCAGCTCCCAGCAGCACCAGCTGCCAGGGTGATGCTTGAATGGAGCCACATTCCTCCCAAAAGGGCATTTCCCCCAATATTCTGGAGATGGTGATGATTCCAGACTCCCAGTGACACTGCTTTGTATGAAACACCCAACAGATGACATAATGAAGAGAAAAGCCACTCTGGGAAAGAAAGCTCCTGTATTTTTCTCACTTGCTGCCAGAGGACTTCAGTCACCTCACAGACATTTCTAGATGGCAAAAAGCTTTTTACATTTTCCCTGCTGCACCACGTGCTGCTCACAGTTTGACAGTTCTGCTGCTGGCAGGTTCCAGAAATTGATATTTTATCCATCATTTTGTCTTGCCACACGGTCCTAACTCACTGACGCAGTTATCTCTCCATTCAGGCCTTGCTATAACATCCTTCCAAGTCAGACAGCGCAGGCTTCTGCTGGCCTGTGCTCAGATACATGAAAATTTATGCAAACACATGCAAATACACGTCTGCTTCTCTGTCAGTGGTGTTGGCAGGACTGTAGACACGGCGTAGTGAGAGGCAATGGCCCAACAGCAGAGAGAGGAGGGCTGGAAAATCGAGATCTCTGCATTTCTTAAGAGCTTTTGTTCATGTCAGTTGTTTAAACACTCGAGGCCTGCGAGTGCCTCAGGGAATCCCACGCCACTGAGCAGCCGGTGGGTGCTCAAGGAAGTGGCTGCAGTGATTTAAGAGCTCTCCCTTCATCTCTCTGTTCATCCTGCTAGAGAACAGCACCCGTGCAACACTGAGAAACCAGCAAAACACAGCTTAGGGTGAGCCCTGAGGGTGGGACAGCCTCTCAAAACACAGCCTCGCCTCCCTTCAGGCACCGACCTTCAGTCCCCTGCCCTGGCAGAGACACTGATTGCACAGCAATTCACAAATCATTTCACAGAAACGCTAGAAAGAATCTGTTAAACCCCCCTCAGGTGGGAATGGGAGTAGGAGAGCCCTCACCCCTTGCACCCTGACCCCGCTGTGCACAGACCCACAGAGGTGTTCTGCCCTAAAAGCTGTTGGAGACCCAAAGGAATTCTCTTGTCCTCCACACAGGTGAGGGCTCAGCTCCCCCACCTGAGGGGCTTCCAGAGCTGTTCTGTGCCACCAGAGCCAGAGGCTCGGGTTGGATTGGAAGTCTCCCTTCAGCGGGAAGCCCTCAGGAGCCACACAAACCTGCCCCATGTCCTTGTTCTTACAGCACCTGTTTCTCTTCTCGGGCGGGGGTGACAGCCTGGCCATGGAGAGCTGCTCCAGGGCCCTCCCAAAGTGCTGAGAATGGGGAGTTCCAGCTCGCAGGACCCTCCCGTGGGGCTCCTGGGTTTGGCTGTCCATTCCCTCGGGTGAAATCCAGCCAGGGATTCTTCCTCAGGCTGACTGGAGCTCTCCATCCAGGCTTTCCCCTCCCCTCAGGATCCTGCGTTCCCCGGGGAGCAGGATCAGTGCTGACTGCACTTCCCAGAGGCTTCAGCATTTCCAGCAGTCCCTCTGTACAGGGCCCAGCCAGAGGCACAGTTTGGGGGTGCCTCAGAGCAGCATTTCTCAGACTTTTACAGCCAAACCGCCACCTTGGGCTCTGTCACCTCCAAGGGTTGCAGCTGCTACCAAATCAGAGCTTGGCTGTGCTTTGAACTTATTTGGAATATTCACTTATTTATGTAGCAGCCATTTGATTTGCTCACCTCCGTGCTGGAGGTTTATTCGCATTCCTTGTTAACAAAATTGACTTTTCAGCCATTTGGAAGCTCGTCTTCTGCTGTCTGACGTGCTGCTCGTGGCCCACAGGTTGAGAAACACTCTCATCCCACCCTGGGTTAAGCCTGGAGGAGCAGGGATGTGCTGGAAAACCACCCTCACAGTTTTTATAGGGGGCAGAAGCTGGAGTTGAAGCCGTTCCATAAATTGCAGTTCACTCAGGATCTGGCATTTCTGCGGCAGGAGACGAATGCTGTTGTGACTTTCCCTTTCTTCAGCAGATGCCTGACCTGCCAAAAAATGTGGAATTTCAGGAAGTACCATCTGAGCCACCCAAAACACTCACACACACAATTATTTACATGTACATGTGCAACTAAATAAGCATCCAAATATATCAGGGGTATTTTTATACCCGCCAGCGTGAAACCCACGCACCCCTGGAGTGTGCAGGTGTGTTAGGGGACAGCAGCAGGGTGGATCCCATACCTGATCCCCAGCTTTTCCAGGAGGGGCCATGTGGATTGGCTGGTCGTTGTCCAAATTCCGGATGCTCGGGTCTGCCCCGTGGTCCAGGAGCAGCTGGATGATTTCCTTCTGGTTCTTGTCACCGGGCAAAGCAGCTGCCATGTGCAGGGCTGTGTTGCCATGGGCCTAAAGCAGGGGGAAGGAGAAGGAAAAGGAGTAAAAAATCCAGATAAACTTCTTCATGAGCTGTGCTGTCTCCTCAGAATCATCCTAGAAATGGAGACATGAAATGAGAGAAGAATCCTCGTGGGATTTGTCCTCAGGAGGTGAGGGAGGATCTCTGCTCTGTTCCTCCCAGGCAAGAGGTTTGTGGATTTAGATTTTTTTTTTCTTTGCTAGAGCACCACAAATTGGGGGCTTTGATGCTTTGGGAGTAGGTGATAAATAGCCCTGAAGCAGGAACATTCCCTGGTTGCAGAAATCCCCCCTTAATCACACCCTCATGTGTGCTCTGAAATCCCCCCCTAGAACTGCCCCGAAATCACCCCCTACATCACACCCTCACGGAAACAGAGACCTGGGGAGTTACTGGAAAAAGAGAAGGATGTAAGAGGCATGGAAACATTCCACTGGGAAACGTTACATCGGATTATGGACACCAAACACATCATGCTCTTGCCCACCACACAAAGCCCCATTTCTGCTCCACACATCCCCACCGCCCCCTTTTGCAACACTTCCAAGTGCCAGGAAGTTTCAAGTTCCCGAGGTCGGGCATGGATTGGCTCCAGTGACAGGATCTGCATGGGAAGGACAGAGCTGGCTGTGAAGCCAGGCATGGATGGAGGGTGCTGCAACTGGGTGCAGAGAAGCCCTGGTGCCACCAGACCGTGTAGAAATCTGTGCCCTGTCTGGTCAGGTATGACTGGTAACGGCTGTAAATGAGAAAAACCTGATAAACAAACGCACAAGGCGAGGTATTTTTAGGCTGCAAGAGTCTCATTGAGGCAGCTGCTTGTTTTTTTCTCTCAGAAACAGCCCTGGGTTTGTGGTGACATTGGAATGGTTGGACACAAGCTGCATTAATATTCCAGTTGTTAAAATGAATCCATGTGGTTTTCGGGTCCTGTTAACCACTGAGATCTCAGGGAGAACTGAAGCAGAAGATAAAATAGCAGAGTTTCAACAGCTTTTCTCAGACAAGGCATGTTTTACAAGCCCTGAACAAGCAGATCCTTGTCAATTTTATTATCCCAGGAAGTCGAGGGATGGTTACAAGCTCTGTACAGGATTTCTTGTTAAAATGGAAAGATCTGCACTTGAGAACTTCCAAATCCAGGCATGGACTAAGAAGACAAGGCAATCTAACCTTGAAGCCTCAGGCTGACTTTAACAGGTCTTATTTTAGACAAAGTCCAGAGCACCAACATTTGGGGCCCAGGAATCCTCCAGATGAAAAACACCTCCAAGGCTCCAATGTTTTTCTCTTTGTGAAAACCCCATGGAAACAGATTTGGAGTGAGACAACCACAAGCAGTGGATGAGCCAGGGAAACCTAAACAGGGCTGTTTTCTTTGTCTTCTTCATGCTTGGAAGAGCTAAAAAAGCCAGGCTGGGTATCAGACAACCTCTCCATCATATTTCTCCCTGTCCCAGACAGCTCAGCAACAAGACTGAAGACTCCAAGTGACCCTATCAGCTCTCTCAGGAAGCTCTCTCAGGATTGTGATCAAGAGACAACAGAGACTCCCATGGACAGGCTCTCACCTGCCTGAAGGGTCTTTAAGATACAGAAAGAATGCAGTGAAAGGCCCTTCAAAAACCAGAAAAACTGTACAGAAAAACACCAGCTCGGTGCCATTACCCACACACACAACCCAAAATATGTTTTCTCCAGTCCAGCAGAATTCTGGAGGGGTAAAAATAGCGAAGCTGCCCTTTGTCTGCCTCAGTGAGCCATGGAGAAATTCAGTTCCTTCCTGAGGGACACAAACCCTGGGGAGCACAAGCAAGGCTGAGAGACTGCAGCTGCTGAAATGAAAACCAGGGACCCCCAGCTTCATCCCCATCTTCAAAGGTGAAGGACAGAGGGAGGGAAGCACCCAGAATCACCCCCTCAGCCCTGCTGAGAGGGGGCAGCCTGTCCAGAGCCAAAGCTCTGGCTGGTGGGACAGTGATGTCTCAGCTGAGGCTCCCAGGAATGTCAGGATTTTTGTTTGGGAGGAAGGGTGAAGCTGATGCCTGTGTGAGATAGCAGCACTGCTTGGGATCTGCTCCGAGGTGAGGTGTGGGGCACCACTGGGGAGGTTTCCAGCTTGCTTTACCCAACCCAGGGATGGCTGTGCCAAGCAACGTGCAAATAACATTGAAGGCAGGAAGAACCCCCATGTCCCTTGACAGAAACAGGAACTTCATCCTTCCTGTGATGCACATTTGACAGGAGACCTGAATCGATACCTGGCTGCCCTAAAGTGCCACCTCTCAGTGTTATGTTGCTGTCAAACCTTGCATCACTGCAGGGCTGTTTTCTCAATCTTCAGCCCAATATTCTAAAGTTCATGTTCCTCCTCAAACAACTTCTTCCTTTCCCCTGATTATCTCCTCCTCATTCTGTCAGCTCCTGCTGGGAGAGGGCCCTGATTTTCATGACAAGAGTTCAAACCAGGTGCTGCTTTCCTTTTTACTGGAAAATGCAGTTTGGGGTGGAAAAGAAGCTCAGATTCACAGCTGTTGCTCTTCCCCTCCGTAAAAATCCCCGTGTTGTTGACAAAAATTACCTTGTTGTTGACAAAATCCTTGGACTTGAAAGTGTTCAGCTCCAAGAAGTACCTGAGCAGGGAGACGTTCCCATCCTGCACTGTGTAATGAAGAACTGTCTTGTTGCTCTTTACATCCTATTTAAAAACAGAGAAAAAAATATTAAAAACCCAAGCCAAGTAAGAAATGTTCTGCAGGACAACCTGGAGACATCCAATAAACCCATCAGAGGAAACCCAGGCCAGCTCTGCAGTTGGTGGGGAGCATCTCCTTCCCTCCAGCGACCCTGTGAGGGTCCAGTGTCTGCTTCAGGAACTCCAAAAGGCAGCACCTCACTCTGCCAGCAGTCCCTTGGAAGGGGAACAGGCTTGGCCCTTGTGCCAGCAGCTCATTCTTTCTCCAGTTCTATGTTTTGAGCACCAAATGGGGGAGGATTCCCAGAGAAACCCGGGGATAACCGAGCCGATCCTCACCCGGCTGTAGATGGAGGCTCCGGTCTGCACCAGGAGGTGGATGCAGGATTCCAGCTCCCTGCTCTGGTGCTGGAGCTCCCTGTGCTGCTCCTCTGTCAGTGCCTGGCTGCCCTGATCCCTCAGCAGGGTGTTGTGGGCCAGGACAGCGCAGTGGAGAGCAGTATGGCCTGGAAAATAAATACGGATGGAGGTGAGGACAGTGCCAGGAAAACACTGATGTGCAGAGAGGAGGCAGGGCTGGCACAGAGAGCATTTGTTCAATCGTTTATTCAGTCATTTATTCAATCTGTGCAGATGTTGTGGAGGCACAAGCCCTTCTCTGGTTTCTCCTCTGGCTCCATGGACACTTTTTGGAGCATTCCAGCATGTTCTCAGCTCCGATTCGGCATTGAATCCCCCCCTGAGCCATCAGCACCTTTGAATTCTGTGTCATTTGAGTGCACAGGCACGACTGCCTCTCCCTCAGGCATTTCCTGAGCCTGCTCTGGCCTCCCAGCACACCCCAAAAAACAACGAGCATCAGTCAATGAAATATCCAACACAGGTTTTCACACCACTTGTGCTAAGGTTTTTACCTTCAAAATCCTTCATTTCCAAATCCAGAGGGAAACCCAGTGACAGGATAACCTGGAGGCAACAGAGAAATGCAGAATTTTAGCTCAGCAGAACTGTGCAAGCCAAAATCAGCCAAAAATTAACAAAATTTAAAATCAAACAACATCAGGCAATGATAATTTAAGTACAAAATAACCCCTATTTGACACTAGATTTCAGTGCTGTGAATGTTTCCTACCAGGGACATTCGAGGTGATCGGGTTCCCTGATTTCCTAACTCCCACCTAAGTATCCTTTGAGATTCTCAGTTCAGCACAGTAAAATTCAGTCACTTCCCCCAGCTCAGGAGTGCCAGACTCCTCACTTTCACCCTGGATTAGGCAAAGACACCAGTAACACCAGTACATGTTTGTTCTGTGTGATCCTTGATAAGGACAAATTAAAATCTCTCCTTGACAGGTGTAGCCAAACTTTATGACCTATAAGTTTGCCGACACTGACAGTTCTCAGGCTGGATTTATTTACTTTTTGCTTTCAGTGTGCAGCAGTGTGTGAAGTTAAACCCTCGGCTTGTGGCAATGAGGATACAGAAACAGCAGGAATTGTGATCTGGAGATGAGAATTTCTTGGATTTAGCAGAGAACCAACATTTTAAAACTCTTTAATATAAGAAAATTACGGATTTAACACGACGGAGCTAAGTAGCTCCTTGTCTATATGATTACAGATAATTGATTTAATTCTTTTGATTGACTAAAGCAAGTTGTTCACATTAATGGCTGAGAGTTTTCACAGTGACTCATCTGTGTCAAGTTAGACAAGGCTCGGGACAGAATCCTCTTGCTGAAAGATCACCCAGAACGGTTAGGGCTTGACTTATCTTCTTATAACAATAATAAAATATGTACAGATCAAATATTGACAGCTAGCTCTGAGGTGCTTGATTATTAGAGATTAGATTGTTAATCCATTAGAAAAAAAAAAACCAAACCAAACCAATAAAATAAACAAATAAACCATAAAGCCTTTCATGGCTCTGGCCACATCGAGGAGCGAGTCTGTGCCTGTTTTCCCTTTTTATGTCAAGGCAGAAAAAAGAAAGAAACCCACAAAAGAAAAACCAAACAAAAGAACCCTGCAATCCAAACCACCACAAGGCACTCTGCGAGGCTTTGTTGGCATCGTCTGGATTAAAACCCTTTTTCCTACTTAAGGAAACACCTGTTTTCCAAAGAACTGGCTGTGTTACACATTAACTGCCTGCTCAGGGTTCAGCCCGGGGCACGTGCAGGCACAGCTAACGAATGCTGGACGTGGTGCCAGCACCGCAGGCACCCCCTGGCACCTCATCCCTGTCCCCTGGCACCTCATCCCTGTCCCCTGGCACCTCACCCCTGTCCCCTGCCCTCAGGAAACTCAGCAGCACGCACCAAACTCTGCCTGTGCTCGGCCCTGACACAACTCAAGGCAGGCTTTTTTTGTTAATTCCATTTTCCGGCCAGCAGTGACCCATTTAAGATGCACAGTGTGCTAATCCCTGCTGTGGAATCCCTTCCCAAAATTCCCACGGGGCCTTTTTTAAAGTGCTCATTTGCTGTCCAGGGCTGGCACAGAGCTTAGGTGCAGTCCCTGTCTGCAGAGGAATCCATGAAGCCAAAGGGAAGCAAAGATCTGCTCATACAAGTCAGGTTTTGAAGGAAAATCTGAAAAATGTGAAGGCTCATTTTGAAGGCTGTGCCTGTGCCCTGCCTGTCTGCAGGGTTACATCTCATCTCTCCTCAGCTGGTTTGAGTCTGGACACGATTTTTTTCTCCTGTCCAGATGACAGTGACCTTATAGAGGGAGTTTCACCCTGGTTTTAGAGCTCCCTCTCCTCACACCTCATGGCTGGGGAACCCCCTCCAGTGCTGTACCACACTGGGGGCTGCCACCAGCAGATTTGAAGCTGTGATCTGCAGAAATAATTTATTTTGGCCCACAGAGCCACTAAAGCATTTTCCTCTGTAACAGCAGGCTGCAAGTACAGTCCTAAAACGGGAATAAACCCACCCTGGGAAGTCAATCCCTGGCACAAGGAGCCTTTGCTCAGTCTCCATTGCTCGCTGACACTTGGCCTTTATTTAAGAACACCAATATCAACTCTTTATTGCGGTTTTATACTGCCAGCAATTAAAGCTATAAAACTTCTCCTACCTGGAGGACTTGGGCATAGCCATATGTCGCAGCAAGGTGCAAAGCTGACTGCCCTTTGTTGTCCACGGCATTGACGTCTGCTCCTGCCTGGATCAGGTCGTGGACGATGGCTGCCTGCCTGGCAGTGACAGCCACCAGCAGAGGAGTCTGCAACAGCAGCACAGACATCTGTGAGAGTCAGCTCAGAGAAATGGGAGAGTCTGGCAGCAGCTGCTGGCGTCAAACAGGGAGCGGGGAAAGGGCTGGCCCTGTGCGATTCAGAGCGATGGCTGAAATCCCAAGGGTTGTGGTGCCCGGAATGAGCACAGCTCACAGGGTGGTTTGGAATCCCGCGTGGCACCATGAGATGAGGACTTTTCCCAGCTCTCGCTGGACTCCCTCTAGTGTTCTTCAGCCCTTAATTCGGGTGGCAACCCAAACTCAGCATTTCTGAAATCCCGATTGCGTCAGGTACGGGACAAGTCAGTTGGCCATAAAACCTTCAGCCTCGGAGACTGATGCCAACACACAAATATTTTGCTGGACCGGTGTTTTCTCACATCACTCCATGAATCATGGGCTGCAAAAAGAATGGGCTCATTCTCATCCCACTTAATTTTATGATCGTGCCACTTAATTTTACAATGCTGCCAGAGGCACCTCAGCAAGGCCTATCAGTGCCAAGCCTTCCTGGCAGGAACAGAGGGGCAGAGCTGGATTTTTTTAGGGTGTCTTGCTCTCAGTCATGCCAAGCCTGTTCCCATCCCCAACCCTGCTGTCTGCAGGGGAGAGTGGCCCCTTTTTACCTTTCCTCTGTGTTCCTTGGCATCGAGTCTCCTCAGGGGTTTCATGCGCTCTGCAGCTGCCAGCGTGTGGGCCCGCAGGCCTTTAGCTGCATAAATATGCAGAATTCTAAGACAGTAAATAGAGACACCGATCACTGCTGGGCCACCGACCGCCCTGGGAGCAAAGAGTTTTACAGGGTAGCGCTGCCACTTTGGGGGTTTTACACGCAGAGTCCCACGAATCCGTGCCATGAGCCCCAAAAGCTCCCATTCCCATGGGAAGGGCGTCCTACCTCCAAAAGCTGCAGTGTCCAAGAGCCCTCAGCACTCCTGAGCTTTGCCATGCTGCCTCCTTCCCACTTCAGCACCTTCTTTCAGCTGAGATTCGCCACTGGGAGGTGTCAAAGCCCTCCACAATTCCCAGTTTGGGGAATTTGGATGTATATATCACTTTTTGGGGTGATGCAGCCCTGGGTGTGTTGGTGCGCCCTCACCATTCGGGGTAACCACCACTCCCTGGTTGATATATTTGTAATCAACCCGTTCAACTCTAATCTTTATCACAGCTGCTGGAGAGAGGGACCCAGTCCTTATATTTTGCACAAGACAAAGAGTTGTCACAGCCCATGGGAGTGGCTGGTGGCCCTTAGTGATGGGGAGAACACTTCTCTGCTTCACTTTGGTCACCTGGCTCTGGCTGGAGCCACTTCCATTCCCCCAGGTCCTACTTGCCAGGAAATTCCAACCCCCTAGAACAGGAGGAGACCACCCCACACACAGTCACACCAACCCCTGCCTTCATTGTGCTCCAGACAGAAATATTTGATGCTTTTCAGGCAGAAGGTGGTGGGCCGTTGTTTCTCTCCTCGGGTGATTTTGTACCCCAGAGCCACCCCTCGCCATTTCAGGAAGTGGCAATACAATTTTCTGGCTAATCTGATTTTCAGTCAAGCTCAGCATTAGCTGTGGCTGCACACCCACACATCCCCAAGGGTGCCAGGAGAGGATCATAGTGATTGAAGCTGAACTGCAGGAGCAAGGGCTGCTGCAGGAAATGCCTCCAGGCCGCAGCTGGATCATGGAATTCCTCCTCAGTCTGCTCAATGTGCAAAATTAGCACAAAGTCTGACAGCTAATCTCTGGTTCTAGCCTGTACATATATTACTGAACTAACAGATTGCTAAACCAGTGCTTGTGAGTAGGAAATAAAACACTCTAGGCATAGCAAAGTTACTGTAGATCTTTATTGGGAAAAAAAAAAAAAAAAATAAATTTGTCTTTTTTTCTAACCAGAACAACCCAGAAAGAAATGATGAAACAGTTTCATCTTTGTTTTATGTTCACACGCAGAATTTACATACATTGGAGTGAAAGGAATTGAAAAGCAATCAGAGCAACCACAGGCTTGATTCAAAACTGCTTTATCCCAGTTTTACCTAGGGAATATCTCTGTACTTTATAAAACTGGAGGAAGCAGTGGTGAATTAAGCTCCTTTGAATTAATTTCTTTGCTGGGTTTTTCTGCAAATATAAGCCACTAATTTCAATGCAAACCTGAGCTACTGCTATTTTCCAACAACTTTATGATCACTTCCATGATCTAGTGCTCGTGTCTTCCACAGTTGTCAATATTCAATAAAAAAATACTCCTGGACAGTCTGTAAGACTTTTCAACCCGAGTTTTCAAACCTCACCCAGGCATGAACTGTAAGGCCACTTGAAATATTGCCTGGGTGGCAACTGGACTCCAGGTAATGAAGAGTACAATAAATTATTTTGCTGTTAGTCTTGCACATAATAAAACCACCTAAAAATCCTGGGCTTTAGAAAGCAGAAAAACCCAGAGAAATTGTGTTCACCAGCCAAGAGCCTCTTGTTTGTCAAGAGAACAATAAACAGGGTTCGAAGGGGATGTATCTCCTGACATATATTTGCCTGTGGCACGGCACTCCTGAGCGTCAACCAAAATATTTACAGTCGCATCGGAGGGGAAAGTGAAGCTACTCATTCTCCAAGAGAGGAAATCAGAAAGCCATAAAGGAATTGTGTGCACCTCTGGGCCTGGGGAGCTTTCCAAGGAGAGGTCACTAAAGTCCCCTGGCTCAGCACATCACCAGCTTCACACTCAACTGCTACAGAAAAGCGAAAATGTTGCCAAATAACAGTAATGCCATGGATTCCTTGTTGGGCTGCAGTCCAGATTCTGGAAAATTCCTGTCTTCTCAATGATCTCCTGATATAGGGCCATGAATTGCAATCCTGACTCAGACAAAACTCCCAGGGCCTTCAGTGGGACAGGATCTGTCCATTGGCAGAACAGGCAGCGTTACCAGCCAGCCACTAAATCAGCCCCACACCTCAAATTCGGGTATTTCAGAGCCCCAAACCACTCTGCAGCTAAAAGAACACAACCCCAACCCACTGCTCCACACCTGCAGGGCTGGGTTCCAGGGGCAGACAAGGGGAGACCTTCCAGGTACACCTTGGTGTGAATTTCAGTGTTTTATCTGCTCTGCAAACGGGGATCTCTGACTGCTCTGGCGTTTAGTTCAGCTTTATTTTCAGACTACTGCACCTACCCGCACCAGCAGAACAAAGCTACACTTTACATTGTCCTGATTGCCAAAGGAGCAGTTCAGTTCAGGACAGAAAAATGTCAATTTAGGCCCCCCCCAAACGTTTTCTAGTGGCCTAAATTTGGTGGGAGTTCCTCCCTGGACAGGTCAAAGACACACATACAAGGCATTTACACAAAAGCAGCCCTACAGGACTGGGTCTTGCCAAAACTTAGAGGCAATTGTACCCTCACCAAATGCTACAGCTGGCCTTGGCGACACTGGATTCTGTCAATTTGAGGCCATGAGGGTGAAAGTCACCTCGTGCTGGTGCTGAGCACAAGTGTGCAGCATCCAAAGGCTGCCTGGGAGAGGCAGCAGGAGCTGGAACAGCAGAGGAATCTTGTGCTGGGCGCCAGGACAAAGCAAATTTCACTCGACACGCAAATCGCCGTGTGCTAAAATTCCCACCCCACCCCACCTGCTTTCCCTCCCTACTCCAACCCCACTGAGGTGCTGGGTGCAGCACTGAGCAGGTGAGGACCAGGCCCCAGATGTGCAACCTAAAGCCCTTCAACAGAGAGAGCGTGGCTTAAAACGTACGTATCATTGTCTTCGTCTTCCAGGAGCAGCTTCTCGATGGGCAGGGCGCCGATGGCTCGCCGGGCATCCTCCAGCTCCTGCGGGGCTGGCTCGGGGATGGAGATGGGCACGGGCACGAACTGGGGCCCGGGCAGCGAGGAGGTGGCTGCAGGGTACTGCAGGCTGGAGGCTGGCAGCGCGGAGAGGGGCTGTGCCCACGGGAAGTACGTCAGGGGCGGCTGCTGCTCCGTCACCTCCAGCGGTGGCACCACGGCCGGGGTGGTGTTTCTGGGCTGGGGAGGGACAGAAATACAGCCCAATGAGACGATCGGCCAGGTGGGGCAGGGGGAGGACGCAGCACAGGCTGGGGATGCTCATCCCACTTCTAACATCCCTCATCCTTCTGCTCTGGGGGAAGCTCTACACTGAGGGTGACGCTTTTCCCGTGTCCGGGTCATGCTCACCTCAGGCTCCCTCCAGCTTTCTGTTCCCATTCCCGCCCTCCCTGTGACCCTGCTACACCCTGAGCTGGAAACTGCCCTCTGGACAGTCCCAGCTGTGCTGCCACCAAGGCTGAAGGCAGCTCCTTGTGGCCTCTGGAACAGCCCAGGCAGAGCCACGTCCCAAACCCATCCCATGGCCCTTACTCAGCAGCCAGGGCCACAAGGACACAGGAATGGCCTTTGGGGGATTTGCTGGGTCGGCCTGAGCAGCCAAACTGAACCAGGGAAAGGAAAATCAGCTGCCTGAGGTCCATTGGAACAGCACTCTCTGCCCTTCCCCTCTAAAGGGGACCAGATCCTCTTGTGTCAGCCGAGCAGATTTTATCTGGCCTGAAGCCAAATGTTCTGCAATCTTTACGTATTTTGACCTTGCTCTTTTTATCCTTAAACAGCAACTTTGGAGAAATTTATTGCCAAGTCATCCTTGCTGCCTTGCCTGGTCGATGTATTTCCTGGAGCCCCATTTACAATTTTTTTATTTTAAGCTTGGAAATAAAGAGTGGAAATCCCTGCTCAGCCTGGAAGAGTGAAGAGAGCTGGGGAAAAGGCTGTGAATTTTGCCTGATTCCAGCACAACCACAACTTTTTGCTCTGCTCAACCCATATTATTGTCCAGCCAGAGCTGGGAAAACTACATGGCAGGGATGCAAAGACACACAACATTCTAGTAATTAAATAAATGATACTAACTGCACCCCACGGCTCTTGCTAGAAGGTGGGAATTAACATCATTTCCACCTTGGTGTTTTTGACTTACTGCAAAATTGGTGATGAGAGGCTGAGATGTGTAAGTGAGGACAGAGGAGGGTCCCACCAGGGTGTAGCTGGGACACATGGGCTGCACATACATATCTGCTGTGTAGGGACAGCTGCCAGCCTCGTGGGACACGTAGTCAGGGTAAGGGCTCCACTGGGCCAGGGGCTGCAGGGAGGTGGGAGAGGGCTGGGAGATCCAGCCAGAGGCCAGAGCTCCTTCATCCGGGCCAGGCAGGGCAGGGGCAGCAGCGTCCATGTCAATGCAAGGCTGGCCTGGAAAACAGGACAGGATTAAAGCCCAGCCCAGCCCAGCCTTCCCTGGAGAGTCACAGAGAGTCAGGGATACATTACCCATGGGTGAATAGGAAGGGAGTGGCTGATGGGGCAAAACAACCTGGAAGAGAGGAGAGAAAAAAAAAAAAAAAATCAGAGGTGAAGCCCATCAGCATTAAATTCAATCCCTTAGAGAAGCACTGAGGGACAAGGCATGGCAGGCATTATCAGCTGATTATCAACGTCAGGGTCTGAATTCTCCCACCGCACACAAGGGCCAGGAGAACTGAGCCTGGCAGCCAGGACACACCACCCCAAACACCCACAATGTCCCCTCAGCTCAAGGGGACCTTAGAGTGTGTTTAAACCTTGTGTAGCAAAGGGAATTCTCCTTCAGAGAGGAGCCAGCCAACCTGCTGCCTCCTGGGAGGGCAAATGCGGGCTGAAACTGAGCAGCAAACAGCCAAGGATGGCTCTGGCTGACCCCTTTTAGACTCCTGAACAAGCTGCCTCACTTCCGAGCCACTTTCTGGCCCTGGGAATGAGATCCTGCCAAGTGCAGAGCGCTTTCTCCTTTCCATTAAGTGATGGGAGGTGCTCAGCACACTAAAACCACCCCACCTAAAGAGATCTTAATGGCATTGCCAGGTAACACCAGCCTGCGGGGCCTTCAAACTGCTTCAGAGATGCAAAGGTTTCTTTCACTGCCAAAGCATTGCTGGGGCTGGGCAATCACTGAGCTCCCCGAGGGAGAATTTTCCTCCTGTGTTTGGTGTTTTTTTTCTCCTACCGTTGTAGCTGCAGTGGCACTGGAATTATGGACATTCCCCCTTTTCCTCTTCAACAGCTCCTTCACCGGCTCCTTCACACGGACACCTTGGTAGGGGCGAGGCTGTGGCTGCTGGTCTGGGGCAGAAGCTGAGAAAAAAAAAAAAAAATTAAAAAATGCAGGTGACTTTTATTTTCCTGTCAGGGAGCCCAAATCCCCACAGCAGCCTGGTGGCTGTACCAGGAACACATTTATTTTATTCCTCCTTTCCTTTGTGTCCCTCAGTGCCACTGACCTGCAGAGCAGCTTTAGACAGTCCTAAAAGGAAAATCAGACCGAATATACCCAACAGGTGACATACCAGAATTGCTGGCCAGGCAGGGACGTTAAAAAGTAGAGATCAGATATTTGAAAGAAATGTATTCACTGTTTAGGCACAAGGTGTAAATGCAACCCGAAACAGGAAAGCATCCTCATTTGGAAAACCATTTAAACATCATTAGCTGGACTTCAATACCTCATTTTGAGATCAGGCAGGTGCTGAAGTTGTGTTTCTGTTCCAAACAGAGGTTGATAAACGGGCGACAACACAGATCTTACACCCAAAAACCTCCCAGCTCACACCCATAAATTCTGCTCCATTTTGGAGAATTAAGTTTGCAGCCAGCTCCAAAGGCCTCTCCCAAAGTGAGCAGTGAAAGCAGGGGAAGCACGTTTCTGCCAGGGCCGGCATTAACAGCTCATATTTTACGTGGAGTGTTTGGAGGGAACCGATAGCAGAAGGAAACCAGGGCATATCAAAGCCTGGTGTTCGCAAAGCCGCCGATAGCAGCCGCGGCTGCCTGCCCCTTTTTGCTGCACTTTGGTGTGTAAATACTCTAATTGATAAGTTTTCCATTTTTAGAGATTGCAACTGGCCTTTGGTGTTGGGAAGTGCAGGTGGGTATCCAGCTCAAATCGGAATTTTAAACTATTATTCCACCCCGGGAGCATTTATTTAGATTTACATTCTGCAAGCATGAATCATTTCACCTCAGAGCTTCTCTCCCAGCTACATTTAATTCTGTGCACACTGAGATGTTTCTGTTGCACCTTCCTGGGAGGAGAAAAACTACCTCTAAATACAGACATCATAAATCAGTCTCAAAAATTACTTAACAGAATAAGCCTTTCTGCTCTGATTTCTTTCTCAAAATACAATTTTCCCTTCAGCTTGGCTCTTTTATTAACTCTTTCTGGCTCATTACACAAAATTTAATTATGAAATCTTGACTGGCCACTATAAATCCTTTTAGGACCAGACAGAACTACATTCATGCACTGAACTGTTGTCTTTGTTATGCACCTTAAGGAAATATTTTGCTTTAAAACAGTAGTTGAAGCAAAGATGAATTTCCAGCCTTTGCCTGATCTATCTTTGCTTTCTGTGGACATCCTCTGTGACACTTTAAATCAGGTTTCTTGCATTCCTACGAATCCTGTGGCTTTGGAAAGGAAGGGTTTAAAGAGAATAATGGTCACTTTAATTCTCCATACACGGGCTTTTAATACAACTCACGTTTTGCTTTTTAAATTTAATTGGTACTCATTTATTTCAGTGCAAATAATAAAGAGTTCTGGTGTTCTTGGTGCTGCCTGAAAACATCAACTCCTCAAATCTGAGCTCTGCCAGAGCTGCTTGAGAGGCAGAAATGAACATTTTGGGGAGTATCTCATCCCCAACTCGTCAAAGGGCCTCCCTGCAGAATTAGGGTGGGGAAGGATGGTGGTTTCTGGCTCCAGGTTTGGGGGATGGGAAAGAAGAAATTTACTGTAAAAGCTGACAAATATACCTATTCAGAGTTTCCGGTGTAAGCAGAGTAACACGAAAAAAAAAAATAAAGAGAAAAAAAAAATTTTTAAAAACCAAAGTCTGCAGATCATATTTCGGTTCCCCCAAGCTGACCTCCAGAAATAAAAATAAGGCGAGCACAGCTGGTTTTCCACTGCTCAGGGGCATGTGGGGTCTGAGCATCACAGACAGACCACAGCAAAATGGCTTTGGGGCTTCAGGGTGCGATTCCCCATCGTGATAAAGATACGTGGTCGTTTACAAGTATCAGCATTTGGAGGAATAATGACAATTAAAATATCCTTGTAAAGGAAGAACCTGGATTTAGTCATCTGCAAGTCCTTCTGTAAAGGTTTGAACAAACTGTGAAGCTGCCTTGGACCAAGATTCCATTATATTTTCGTTTAAGTCACGAGAGCCCAAGTTCCATTCCATAAAATTAAAGGAACAGCAGCAGTGTCCTGGCTTCTCCCGCAATTCTAGGACCACAGAACCTCCAGATGCTGTTCCTCAGTAGGCACATTTTGGCTGGCACCTGCTCTGTGAAGCTGGGGCAGTGTGAAACATCTCAAGTCAAGAAAGAAGGGAAGGGATCCAAACCCAAGCATTGGGAAGCTTCGCAATGGTTTCTGCGTTTCATTTGGGCTCATTTCAGTGCTTTTGCCCGGCTGCCTCCCCAGCCCCCGGTGTGTGCTCGGCCCCAATGCTTCCATCAATGTTATCACCGGCTGTATTTGCTAAAAGTCCACAAAAACCTTCAGGGCTTGTGAGCGATCTTTGAAAGTGGCTGCTGAACACCAGAGCTGCTGGAAAGGCACCAAGTGCAGCCGTCCTTTGGCTCTAAATGTCGAGTGACAACAGCAGGAAGCTGCTGGATTCCAGACCACGCTGCAATCAGCCTGGAAGTGCCCAAACTGCACAAAAAAGGTTCCACGGGATCTGTCACCCTCAATTTATGCAGCTACAGACCCCCGATTCTCAATAATATCTACGAAATACTGATCTGAGTAAAAGGCCAGGCAGAGAAAACACGTCAAGACATCGCCAAAAAATTAAAACTCTATCCTCCCCTACATTTTGACTTAACCATTGCTGAAACTGGAGGGAAGAGAGTGGCAGAACAGCTGCTGGAAGGGTGCAGGCACCGAAGCGTGGCAAGTTTCAGATCACTAAACTTCACCCCAGCGGCGCTGGCCTTCACTCACACACACACACACACACACACACACACACACACGAGCTGCAGCTCGGTTTCAGCCTTCAGCCTTCCAGCCAAGGCAGAGCATTTCCCAGCAGGCAGATTTCACTTTGAAATGCTCTGCTAATCCTGCCCGACTCCCTGCCTGCAGCAGCAAGTGGCACTCTGGTCCCTCTTTCAGAAGGTTTCCGTGCTCACACGCTGGCACGTGATAAGCTTATCAATTGATCAGTGTTAACACTGCAAATATTTTTTCCCTTTCTTCTCCTTTCACCTCCAGTGTAATAAATAATTGAAAAGAAACGCAGTAGAAAAGTTTCTCTTGTTTGCAGTCACACCAAAAAGCAATCACTGACCGCGAATAACAAGAAAAATTTAGATTTCAATTAGCAAACTCCCGAGTTAATGGCTTGGATATTGGAGACCAAATCACGTTTTTATCAGATGCCGTGAACTTTGGCTAATAAAAAGAAGAAAGAGGCTCAGTTTCAGAGACTTGAATGCTTAGAGTCAAATCAAAACCTTTTTTACATCCATGCCCATTGCAAGGGAGTCAACATTGGCCATGGTCTTGTCCTTATTTCCTCGCTAATTACACAGTTTCCCTCAAAAAACCCAGGGTGATCTTTATCTCTGCTTTGTGGTCAGTCCAGGGCAGGGAAACAAAGCACTGAAATGCATTTAATTGCCCAAAATCCCAGACAGTGACACGACAGGGAGTCACTCAGGAGAAATCTTCATTTCAACTCCATCCCTATCCCTCAGCAGCCTTCGGGATGTGTCCCTGTTTTAATTAAAATTTTAATTGCTCCAACCAACAGTTAAAGGTGAAACACTCTGACACGACCCACCTGCAGCTCCAGCCCCTGGGAACAAAAATCCAGTTATTTCTGCCCAGATCCATCTGAATCGTTCGTGTTGGTGGCCTCAGGCTCGGGTGGCTGGTGAGCACCGGGTCCCTGGTACCTGAGCTAAATGAATTACCACACACCTGACTGATAATTCTCTGGCTGGTCCTGAGAGTGAATAACCTCCTCAGTGCCAAATAAATCATCAAACAACTCAGAAAATGTTTATCTGAGCTCCATTCGGCCTTTTCTTGCTTCATGATCTCATCGACAGCCTTTCCATCCCGAAGGATACATCCCAGGTTGGCACATCCAGGCCCATTTGAAGGGCTGGACATGCAGCCTTTTTTTGGTGCATTTGACACAACCCAAATTTCCCTTCATTTTCTGGTGTCCACCTGCTGTTGGAAGATTTTCCAGGAATCAAATTAGCCTTGGATTCAGGCAGGTCCGTGTGCCCCGTGCTGTCCCTGAGGAATGTTTTCGGCAACTGTCCTTTGAAAAAGGTTTCCTTCACACCTAAAGAGATCGGAATGAGGGGAGAGCACTGTGCAGAGCCTGCACTCTGTTCCCACACGAGCAAGGTGCTGCAGATCAACAAATACAGTGTGGATTTTGGGGTTTTCCCCTTGGACAGAAGCAAAAATCGAGGGGAGACGCAAAATGCTGGCTAATCCCTGCTGCTCTGATTATTCTAATTTAAAAAATAAAAGCTTCCAAGTGCCCAATGAGAGTTGGAAGCCTTGGCCGTGTAGTGGTGAGGGCTACTAAAAATTCTCTGTTTCAGAATAAGAGAAGCCCTGGCTCAAAGGGGAAGCTGAGATAGACAGAAAGTGTCTTTAACCATGAGTCTCACCCTCAGGTCCTGATTCCTCCCAGCCCATAATACTCTTTCCATTTTAGTAATGCAAGCTTTCCATTTAATTGCTGCTGTGGTCATTCGTAGAGTTTGACACCTGCTTTGCAAAGCATGGATGGGCTCAACTTTCGTGCTATCCCTCTTTCCTGGTGGGGTTTTACCAAAATTATCACTCACAAGGTGCAGAATGTTGCAGTTTCACCTCTCAGTCTCATTAGCTGATACTTTCAGGGAGGCTCTGTGCAGCCCCACATCTGTTGTCGGCAGAAAAGCTTTTCTATTCACTTTAAAAGCGTTTCGGAAGGGATTTGCAGAGGTGTGAATTCACATCTCTCGGAGGTAAAGGGAATCTGAGCGGCTGAATCTCAGCCGGTGACTGCAACGGGAGCTGAGCACCCAAAAAAACCTTGGGCACGGTCAAAAACAGCACCTAAACAGGAGATTCGTGCAGAATTAGAATTAATGAGGCTGGGAAAGACCTTGGAGATCATCAAGCCCAACCTGGTTCCACGCTTTTCAGAACAGAAACCATTTGTATGAAAGGTACGTTCGGGTTGTTTTCAAAAATTCACTGTGGAGGTAACAATAAAAACAATTTCGGAGGAAATAGCTGGTGCTGCCCATGAATTTCCCATCCCTGAGGGGCTGCTGGGCCTGCTCCCGCTCAGCAGAATCCTGGGGAGCCCCGACCAGTCACTTCTCCTGTGCCGTGGGAGGGGAGGCTTTCGGGCTGAGCCACCCTCGGGGTTTTGTGAGCGGAAGCCCAGGGCCCCACTCCTGCAGAGGAGTCACGGTGCCGTGACCCTGGGGAACATTCCCAGCCTGCAGGGCCAGCCAGGCGAGACTCCCTGCAGAGCAAGAGCCTCCAACCACGGCAGCAGAGGGCAAAGTGTCCCAGCTTGCCCTGTGCTCCTGCAGAAACGTCCCCTGAAGGAGCAGGAAACCACCCTTGAGAGGTGCCCTGAGAAATGCCCTCAGGTGAGGTCACACCTGCTGCTTGAGGGAGTTCTTGTATCACTTTTGGGTTTCCACAGATTCACCGAATTTTCTGGCTTAGGAAGGACCCACAGGCTTCATCCAGCTCTGAAGTGAATGGCCCATAAAGGGACTGAACCCAAAATCTTGGTGTTATCAGCACCAAATGAGTCAAACCTCGGGGTTTCAGTTCGGAAAGTTCCCAGGTCACCTGAGCTGCCTCTGCATCAATTCATGTCCCAGAGCACGGCCACGGGTCCCACGTGGCCACAGGAACATCCATGGGGTCACAGGTGGCCCGAAGCAGGTGGTGCAGGAAATGTGAGGTCACAGCTGGTCACGCTGACAGGAAAGAGAGGTGACACCGAATGGGGACTCACAGAGCTGCTGAGAACTCCAACTTCCACTGAAAGCTGCGGGATCCGGCACCTGGATGCCTGCACTGACCCCAGGGATCACACGGGGGTCTCCAGGACACCCCTCCTGCCTGCCTGCAAAGCCAGCACTCTACACTGGCTTGGGAAAGAGCAGCATTAATGAGATTTCCAACAGTTCCATGTTGGAAAAGGGAATTCTGACACTGCTACAGAAGGAGGGAGATTCAAAGATTACAAGCTCAGGGGACACTGGCCAGGAGTTGTCTTGTCTGGAAATTACCATTAGGGAATGGCAGACATAATTTGACTTGGAATTCCTGCTTGCCTTTGAGCACTCCAAGTGTCGACGAAAGAAAGCAAAATAAAAACACCAATTCAGTTCCCAGTTTCCTCCTACCTAAAGCACTGCTGTGTCACTGCAGGAATAAAAACCCAACCCAAATAAACCCTTCGCAGACCTCTGGGATGGAAGATTAGAATCAGGATTTGGATGTGATCGTCTTGCAGTGTTTTCCACGTCTTCTCCCTACTGCTCCTGAAAACTGCACAGCATAAAGGGGGCAATAGAAATAAAACTTCCCAAACGCACACTCGAGCTTCCAAAATGTTCAGCTGAAAGGAAAGAAAGGAGGAAAAAACCAGAGGAAACGTTTCGAAGCTCACAAAGGCACATGGTTGGTTTACTACCCGTAGTGAAACAACCTACAAGCTGTGATAAAAAGATGTGCAATGCCAGATAAGTCACTGGCAAGGGTTTAAGAAATTAATTTTTCCACTCAGGTGTGTTGTACCGTTCTATGTTAATGGAACAGCAGGGTATAAGTCAAAGGGTGGCAGCGCAGTTGCCAAAATGAGCATCACCTACTGATGACAAATGAGATATGACGGTGATAAGAGTGAGAATGAAAACCTTGCAAGAAGCAAACACCTACCTGGAGTATGATCAATAAACTACTTGAGCAAAGGTGGGCCCAGAGGAGTGAAATTATCTTGAAAACAAGAAAACTGATTTCCTGTAAAGTCATAACTGTATTCCCCTCAACTGCTTTGTTCCTTATCTTTTTTATTAGCTGAAAGAAGTGCGTATCAAAAAAAAAAAAGGCACAGAAATAAGATTTCTCACAGGTTTCACTTTTCAAAAGGAAAATTTTCTGCTATGTAACCACCATAACCTTTGATATAATACCTGCATCCTGTTGTTGTTTTTATGAATCATAGTCTTCCACTTGATTCATAGTGATGAAAGCCAACAAAGCAGCCCTGAGCTCATATCCCTGCTGGAAAATGAGCATCACGCCTCAGCATCTGCCTCTCCTGAGCCATTCACGAGCATCACCTCCCCTGCCACTCTCTGCTGCCTTATCCATCACAACCCTCCGCTGTCACCAGAGGTAGGAAAAGCAAATCGGAGCTCACTTACATTTTTGCCAGTGCATATTCTGTGGTGGGATGGAGATGTTTTTCCCCTCTTGGCTGGAGATGGCTCGGCTCTGTGTGTGTGTGTGGCTCCTGGGTGGGGATGTGACAAGTGAGGGTCAGGATGTTTCTTTCGGCTTTTTAAAAGCGCCGTGTTCCCGCTGAGCCCGGTGACATCATCACATCCTCCAACCACAGCCACTTCTACATTTTCCCTTTGCTCTCTGCTCTTCTTCTCCTCCTTCGCCGTGCTCAGCAGCTCCTCTGAGGGCGGCGAGCCCTGGGAGATGTTCTGCATAAAAAACGCGGCACCAAGATGGGTTCGAACAGTCGAAGGTGGGACCTGCCCCTCGTGGGATTTTCACCACAGATTTGCAAAATCAGGTCAGAAGGTTGGACAGCAGCAAAGGGGCTTTGGGGAAGATTTTGACCTCTTGTGACGCTAAGGGTGATTTTTTTCTCCCATTCTGCTGCTTCAGATGGCACAACTTTTGTCTCCACGCAGCCAAACCAGCCCCCAGGCCATGCCTGCCTGGCCCTTTAAACGTGCAACCCTTCTAAAACCCAACATTTGAGTGTTTGCTCCTGCCTTATGAGAATCTCAACTCCCCGGGGCCACTAAATTTGAACTTGTGAGGAAACACCTGTAAACACTTCAAGCCTCATTAAGCCAGGGCGTCCTTCATTTGAAAAAGAAACCCCTTTTTTTTCTGTTTTGTTTTTATCAAAATAAAACACTTCCTACCCGGGGAGAAGCAGCCAAAATAGCTGCAAAGCTGAAGGAAGGCCACAGGAGCCTGGAGAAGTTCTTGGCATTAATGACAGCGCCATTACCCATCCACACCGTGAGCACAACCCTCTTCCCTCTAAAAATCAGACCCCTGGGATCAATTTTCACAATTAACACCGACTTAGGAGCTTCATTCCCAGAGAAATATTTGTTGGAGCTGCACAGTGAGGTCAGGATCTCGTCATTCCCATCTTGCTGCTCAGTCTTTAATCACTGAATTGCCAAAAATTTGCTCTCACAAATTTCTCTTCCCATAAAAAGACCAAGGCAGGATCTGGTGAGGTTTTTGGCTAGAATTCTACTGAAGGAATTTTATGCTTTCAGGTGTTTCAGGCACCTCTTGGGAACAGATCCATTCTGTGAACCATTCCACGACACGCCGAACTGCGTTTAGTGGGAAAACACAGATTAATCACATGAATGTTTAATTGTACTCATTCTGCTTCAAAGACTTGTCCAGAAACCAAAAAAGAAGCAAACCCCAGAGCAAGCGGAGTGGAAAGAATTAAGGGATGTGCATGTCTGCCCTCCAAAATAGCCCCAACCTCCTCTGTTCTCAGGCACGAGGGCATTGTTCAGCCACATTTTGCATATCTGAATTACTGCTGAGTACCAGCCCCACGCTGTGACATCCTCCCTGCT
This sequence comes from Eulacestoma nigropectus, assembly GCA_013397775.1. Taxonomy (NCBI): domain Eukaryota; kingdom Metazoa; phylum Chordata; class Aves; order Passeriformes; genus Eulacestoma; species Eulacestoma nigropectus. The sequence continues at coordinate 1,763,840 of VZTE01005332.1, read as the reverse complement.
CTGAAGTGCTTAGTAATAGCTGACAGCCTCTGAGCTGATGCTGCAAAACCACACAGGTAGGCTGGGGTTTAACTCGCAGTGAAGCCAGGTGAAGCGAGGAAAAGCACTGAGACTGCTTTCACTGGAATTTCAGCCACGCCAGAGCACAAAGGAATCGTGGACTCTCCTATCTGTGAGATATCCATCCCCAAACTAATGAAACTCCGTTTCAGAAACCTCCTAAATGTGCAGAATTGAGATAATGCAGCAGCAAATGTCTTCCTGACAAATTCAGTTCTGAAAGCCAGGGCCCAAGCACGCATTGGGATTTGCTGACAGCCTGAAGGATGAGGCAATGCCAGGGAACACTGGGAGAGTTCCTGGAGTTTGGCTGCAGCAAAGGCAGAGCCAGAGGTGGGGTTGAATTGTTCTCTGCCGAAATTTTCTCGTGGAAACCCCTGGATTCTGACAGCAGAGAGCTGCTGGGACAGAGCATGGCACACCAAGGGTTCAGGCAGGTCTCTGGCCTGGTTTTTCACTCTGAGAACACCCTCAGTGTACATTTGGGCCCTGCAGAGCAGCAGCAGCACAGCCTGAGGTTTGTGCACAGCTGGTCTGAAGTGCAGGTGAAGGCAGATTGCTCCATAGCCCAAAGTAAATATACAGACTCATATTAAAAGAATCTATATGTTCTTATCATCCTGCCCTTAGCTGAGCTTTAATTGAGCTTAGAAAAGCTGTGGGTAACATTAAATAACTCAGGATTAAACCGGTTTTGAGGTCTTTACATCGATACTTTAAAAATACGAAGCCAGGCAGATAAAGTCTTATTGCAATAAACATCTAAAATGAGGAAGTTGCAGAAAAGGGGCAGGTTTTCCTCAGATAAAACTGCTTTGGTGGCCGATAATCATCCATTTCCATATTTTACACAGGGTTTCTAGATTAACTTTTGATGTGCTTAACAAAGAATCGCTCTCCAAAAAGTAACTTCAGTTGTGCCTTAAGATAGAAAGGGCCACATCACCCCACACCAAGCAAAATAAAAACATGGGCTTTTCCTCATTTCATGCATTTTATAAACACAATTTAGTTAAGGACCATTTATTTATGAGGTCCAAAGGAAGAGACAAAAGCAGAGAGAAAGATCAAAAGCATCACATTCGCCTCTTCCTCTGAAAACTCTGTAATTCATGGTTCAGGTTTATCAATGTGAACATGAATGCTTATAAACTATGAACTTTGAGTCTACAAATAAATCTGGAGCCTCAAAGTTGTTGCAGACCTTCCATCCTTCCCTCTTTCTCATGGCAAACCCTTCCTCCATCCCCCATCCCTCCTGCCACTGCTTCCCCCCAGCACAGCAGTGCAGATGAGCAGGGTGAAGTGATGGACAGAAAGCAGATTTTTGGTGATCTTGCAGCTAAGCTCTCTGCAAAAGACGTGTTTATACTCTAAGCCTGATACCGCTCTTAAGGGGAACTAAAACCAAGAGCTGTCCCTGCTCTGTCTGCTCTGGCCCTGCAAGAATTTTCAGTGAGAAACAGAAATATCCCAATGATTTCCTATCAATCTGAACCTGAGCTTTAATTCGCTCCCTCATCTCTTTGATGTTTTCTTACCAGCCCAACTCCAGGGAATCAGTAATTTTCTCCCCGAAGTGGATTAATGCTGTTGACAGAAGTGCTGAGTGTCTGTTGTTGTTGTGGGGTGTGGGGGTTTTATTTTCATTGGTTTTTAAACAAGTCAATTTTAGCACTTCAGTCCTGCCGTGCAGCACGAGAGGTAGGAATATGTAAGGAGCAGTTTGATATTTCAGAAAGCTTTGTGGTCTGCAAGCACAAACATTTACCTGTGGGAACACAAGACCTAAATTAATAAGTGGATCTTTGGATGAGTGTAGAGGACGACCATGCTTAGAAAAGGCTCTCATACTCCGTCCCTAATCAACCAAGAGAGAGGATGGAGGAAACGAGAAGCTGAGCCTCATTTAAGGCAGGAAATCAGACACAGGACCGGGAAAGATCTGCTATTTGAGATCACAAATCCTACAACCTGTGTCTTTACCTTGTAGCTTGACATGGAAGGTGAAAATATAGCAGGAAACCATCCAGAACCAGAGCTCAGAGAGCCTGGATGTGTTCCAGCCAGTCGATGTGAATCCCGTCCCCTGATTTAGGAACCTCACGCCGTGCCCTGGTGAATTCCCTGAGCACAACCAGAGCTCTGGGCCACCCGAATCCCAGCCACCCTCAGCTCTTTTGGTAGGACACAGAGCAGGAGTGAACGAGGCTCCTCGTTCTGGAACTGATGAGATGATTTGACAGCAAAATCGCTTTGCTCAAAGCCACATGAGAAATCTGTCATAGGGCCATGAGCAGAGGCCAAATTTTGGGGCCAGCCTTGCGTACAAGGTCCTGCTAATCCTGTGCTTCCCAAGGAGTGCGTCGCCCTTTTATTCAGTACCGTAATGAGCACTGAAATGAGCGTGGTGCACTAAACTCAGTTTTGTTGGGTTTTTTTCTCCTTCTTCTTCCGTTTTTTTAATATCGGTGTGAGCCTCACACCTCCCACTGCGCCCTCTGAAACGAGTTGTGATTCATTCTTCAGCTTTGATAAGGAACAAATGATGCAGCCCTCGTGTGTGCTCAGCACTGGAGACGAAGTCCCCGGGCAGCACAAACCACCAGAGACCTCTCAGACAGCCGGGACCTGATCCTGGCACATTCCAAATCCATTACATGGGTCTTTTCCCACAATGAATTATCCCTTACATCAGGCACAAAGGAAAGTGGGAAACCCTTCAAAGCTCTGCTTGAGCCAAGATATTTCTCAGCATGCTCAAAAAAGTTCTGGAGTAAAAAGTTCGAGAGTAAAGAGAAAATTTAAAAAATCCAACTCAACCATATTTTCCTGCACTTCGAGAGGTGAGAATTTCCCATCAGCGAGCCCTCGTGGGTTTTTTAACACACACCAAGTGCTAGAAGAGCCCTTTCCAGCATTTTTATCCTTAGGAGATCACCTGCTCTATCCCTGAGCTCCAAGATGCAGCTGGTTCACCCCCTCCACAAAACCCCAGGCTGACACAGAACCACCCCAGCACTCGTTAAAGATTTAAGAACGTAGGAATATTTATGGATACTGTAGTGATCACCCCCCTCCTCTCAGCTCTCCCCTGCCCTTGCCTCTGCCTTCCTGCTGCTCGCACAGACCGTGCCCAGCGCGGCCTCAGGGCTTTGTCTCAATGAATTCTGTGATTCCCTGAGAGGCTCCTAAAGCACCTGGGCTGAGAGGAGAAGGGGCAGCATCTCTGTAACTTCCCCACCTACAGGAGCGTCACCCTGGTGCTTTTCTGGCTTCCAGAGCCCGTGCTCACCAACAGACACGGTGCAAACCACCCATCCAAAACGATCTGTCGGGAAATTACACACAGAGCCGCCCCCAAAACAAACCCGGCGCTGACAGAAATCCAACGCAGGTCGCAAATGATTCACGGAGAGAAAACAGGATTAAGGGTATCACTGAGTGCCCCGCACGGAAATGGCACGGCTGGCTCTGGGAGCTGCCAGGGTGACACCTCAGAGGGGCCTGGGATGGCACCGGTTGGGAAATAAATGCGGCAGAAAGTTCCACGTTCCCTCTGGAGCCTCAGACTTTGCCTGTCCTGCACAGAACCCGGGGAATGTTGCCCAAAGAACTTTGCTCCCTCTTTGCCGAGTCTGCCAAAGCACAGCAGGGTTTTGAGGAGTTTTTAATGGCCTTTCTCCTCACAGGAGCAGAGCTGAAGAGCAAGGAGGGTGTGTAACACGGGTGCGGGGACGCTTCTCACGCCCTACATTCACCATTCGCAGAAGAGGCTTTCATTCCAAATTCCTGTTACTGTTGACACGAGTTTAGGTTCTGAGAACGGCGCTTTTGACTGGATGCACACTGAGGCAAGTCCTAGAAAAGCATTTTAGAGCTCCCACTCTGTGTGCTCAGTTCACGCAGCAGAAGAAACCTGTCTCGAACAGTTTTAGAGAAGCCACATTCAGCCCAGCCCTGTGCCCAGCTCAGCAGAGCAGTCTGGGGGCTCCAACACCTCCTTTCACATCCAGATGTTGGCCCAGGCCTGCCCAAACCTAACCCCCAGCATTTCTGCAAGCCAAGGGTGCTTGATATTCCACTATCAGGTCAGATAATCAGGCTGCCTCCACCTGATTCATTCAGCACATGAACCTTGACTCTGCTCCCAAGACAAAACGTTGAAACCCAAACTGAGTCATGAGGAAAGTCAAGTCCCCTTTGTCTGGCACCTTCTGGAAAACAATCGTGTTGAGAGCACTCTCTGGGCACGTTTGCCCCCCGAGGCTCGAGGAGGAGCGGGGCTCAGCAGCTTTGGCAGCATCTGCTGCCTGCCTTCCCCTGAATCCCCGCAGAGGAGTGGGCAGAGAGCTGCCGAGAACAATGCGGAGCTCTGAGTGTACACAACAGCTCCCATTGCTTCATTTACTTTTCTGTGGTCTCCTCCAAACCTCTGGGAAAGCCCCCTGAGGGTGCAGCTGCTTCTGAAAGCTCGGGACGTTTACTTTTCCCAGGACACGAGGAGTGTAAGGGGTTGGACAGCTCTGCCTGCAGGACCACCCCGGAGCTCAGCTCATCTCTGCAGTCACATTAATTCCCTGCTTAGTCTGGGCGAAAAGACTCGATCAAGAAGTTGGGGGAGAGGGGAAATGGGAAAGGTTCTGTACTTTACTCACTCCACAAGTGTTCCCTTCCATTTTTGCTGTAACTGTGGCAGTATTAGATCAAAACAGCAAATTCTTGGCATCAAAAAGAATCTGCATCAGCACATTCGGTGACTTATTTCTCTGCCCTGGTAAAGTTAGAGAGAGAAGGGCTTCATGGCATGAAGCAAAGTGGCATTTTTGTGTTTAGAACAGCTCCTAATGTGAGGAGAAAGTCACATTTCCCTTTCGGGAGTTGGTGAAATGTGATCTGCAGCTCCTGCGAGCCGGGAGATTTCAGCAGCCACGCTCAGAGAGGCTCTCGGAGCCAGGCCAGCCTTGGATGCAGAGGTGTTTACCAGCATTTGAATGATCCGGCTCGATTGTCTGAGGCAAACAATCCCTGCACACCGAACCCACAAACCAGCACTGATTCAGGGCACCAGTGAATCCAGCAAGAGCCACCTCCCTCCCACTGACAGCTGTCATTGTCCCCAGACTCCAGCACGAAGCCACCCAAACGAATAACAAAGCACGAGCAAAAGCCGTAACTTAGCTAAAACCCAAAAGCGACCCATTTTGCAGTCAGTATTTATATATTAATTTATCCTAACAGATGTGCATTCGTTGGGTGAAGCTGCCACCTGCTGGTCCCCTCCCGTGTGCTGTGGATTGAGTGGTAAAATCAGGGGAAATGCTCAAAAAACAAACCAGAGACAACCTCGCTTCCCCACAATCCATCCAGTAAACCATAGTTTTAAAAAAGGAAAGCGCAGCAGTGGGGAAAATGTGGGTGTGAGAGCAGCATCCCGGGGCAAACAGAGAGTTCTGCTCTGATTTTTGTTCGGGGCGCTCAGCAGAGCTGCTGCACCCCCAGGCAGATTTATGACACGTTCTATAAAACACAGGAATAAAGCAGAAAGTCTGGTGGCAGACATGAATCTTCTGTTAGCCAGTTCTGCCTGTAAACTTTTTGTTTAACCCCAATTTAAAAAATGGGGGGGAAAGAAAAAAAAGGGGAGATTTAAATACAGCAGATGTTGAAAAGTTTCATCATCGTGGCAGCAACATCAGCAGCAAAGAATGTCTCTGAGAAGAATGTTCAAACCACACATTCCCATTTTAAACACTGATTGCTCCCTAACCTTCTTCTCTACATATTTTTGGATAATTTCCCTCCTCTCCTGCAGTGCAGAGAGAGATAAGGGCATTTTCTTGCACTCCAGATGCACGAAAATGATAAAAATAAAGGGGAGAAAAGAAGGGCTTTCCTTTTGGAGGACTCAGCTGTGAAAACTCCCCACTCTCAGTGTCTGGAGCTCTCACCGGGTGACTTTGAATTGTGTTTAATCGAGGTACAGAAACCAGCCAGAACTGAACTTGATGATTCTGGTGCAAGAACCAACGAAGGCATTTAATTTTCCATTTAATTCTCCCCTTTGTTCACCTGTCAACAGCTCTGCACACTCTGCAGGTATTTATTTTCCACACAATTTCACCTCTGAAGGTGCTTTGAGCCAGGCAAAGACTAATGAGGGACGTTTACCCTGCCAGGGTGTCTGGCCTCAGGAATCCTCACCTGCAACGTGAGCTGGGGCTGCCAGAATTCATTCAGCTCCTGCTCTCTTCTGCAGTGCCAGTCCTGTAACCCCACATGACCCAAGTCTCCAAAAAATCGGATCAAATTCAATGATTACACCCCCCGTGAGAGGTATAGAAACCTCAAAGGTTGTAGCTAGCACAGATAATGCTCAATTTCACTCTCAGGTGGATTTTTTTGTTGGAATACTCAAGTTCTGCAGGGAGAATTCGGGGGTTTCCCCTCACACAAAATGCTGAATAAGTAAAAAAAACCAGTAAACCAAGACTGCAACAAACCTGGTCCAAAGTATTTCGGTTTTTTCCCCACTAGAAAACACCACTTTTAACAAAAAACCCAAATTGCAAGATGTCCCTACTTCAGTCTTTCCGTGCTCTAGAACGTGCCAGGTTTACAGGGATACCAGAAAGTGAGGAGAAATTACAAAGCACGTGGTCAAAAGTGGAAATAACTTCTGTAAGCATTAAAAATCTGCTGTTTTTTCCTTCTAATTCCATGCCTTTATGTCAATGAAAAGTATCAACATCCAATTAAAATCCCAGGTATCCACTGGGATCCAGATTCTCATTAATCCTCTTTGGATGTGACCTGTCCACTTCCACACCAGCACTGGTTGTAGCTGCAGCTGTCACCTTTTGGGAGACCTAAACCCAAATATTAAAACATATTTGTGGTTGTTTTTCAGGTCTTTTTTCTTTTCCTATTAGACAAGGCCAAAGAAAGGACTTGAAGTTGTTTTTCTCTTTACAGAAGGGCAGAATTTTCCTGTGGGGACAGAGCACCCCTGTGGTTTGGATCACACATTAAACATTTAAAAAATCATTTATGCTAAAATCATTTACTCCCTCCCAACTGCAGGCAGTGAGTTCGAGTGCATCACAAATGCAGGCAGGCTGTGGCCAGGTGAATAAATTCAGGAAGAATTCAGGTTTTCAGGAAGAATTTGCCAAGTACGGGAAACACTTGGCTGTAGAACGCCAATTTTCCGTGCCTGGCATCCTCTCCTCTCCTGGGGAAAACAGCACCCCGTGCTCACCTGCAGAGAGGATGGAGCAGAGCAGCCTTTCCTCACATCCTGCCATGGAAAAGGGGGAAATTCCCTCAGTCCTGACAGGCAGCGAAAGAAACTGTTTGCGTTTTCAGCAGGAATTAATTTATCTGCAACCTTTGGAAGGCACCAGGTCGGGGCACAGATATCTGCATTCTGCTGAAGGCTCTCCAAAATTTGCATGGAGTTTTCTGTTCTGATAACATCGGAGAGGAAAAAAAAAAACAAAAAAAACCAAAATAAATCAGATTGTGCTGTTTCAACCATCGGTCGCTGCGAGCGAGGTAAATGTGGACTTTCCCAGCTAAAGCTCTCGATATTGTAAAAATATTGTGACTCATTTATTCTGATGTTTCCTCTGGCTTTGTAACTTATAAATGAAACATCAGGAGTGAATACACAAATGAGCTGAGGTGCTGAATATTTTCACGTAAGGAAAAATGTTGTTTTCAGTTTCCCTTCCAAGCTTTGTCAACACTCGATGGATTTTCTCAACAGCCACAGCAAATGGAACATTTCAGCCCTTTCAGTGAGGCAGAAAGAGCCAGAGCACAGCAATAAATCCCATCCTGCCATTAAACCACTGAACACTCTGAAAATAAATGAGCTTTTCGATTTTCTGCATGAAAAAAAAAAAAACCCCAACCCAACTCAAATAAAATAAAGCCAACCAAACCCGAATTCACAGAGCATCCAGGTCAGGGTTCAGGGATGAAGGGTCCCTGCTGTTCCCACCCTTGGTGGAAATGGTTTTTGGAATATTGCTAAATAGGGGCATCTTTTCAAGTGTTTATCATAGAGTTTAACATCTCTCAGAAAATCCTTGTACTTATGGGGCAAGAATCCTGCTTTTTGTGAAAATCAGTCCCTTACAAGACATTAGGAAATGGTACCACTGAAATTACTTTCAGAAAATGGTACCACTGAAATTGCTTTCTCACGTAACAACAATACGCGATAAAACACCTCCATTTTTAAAACCACTTTGCTCCCGTGACAGAGATGATTCCTTTCCACAGAGAAAGGAAATTTCTGGAGTTTGACCTATGCCACAGCCATTTTTTTTTGGTGCATTTTAACCCTGCTGACAACAAATTCCGTCTTGCAACCCTTCAGGAGCTTGAAGAGTCGGTGCTGCTGCTTTCCCCTGTGCGCGGTTACAGGGACTGAGAGACCGAAAGATGAAGGCACCAAATCCTGCTTTGCATTTCCATTAAGCCTGGGCGTCGCTGAACGTGAGCTGGGATGAAAGCCTGCCCTGCTCCTGAGTGTGAACAGAACACTTCAGGGATGACTGGCTGTGGTTTAAGTCATTTGACTGCAGTCACACAGGGATTTGAGCCAGATGCCACCACCGCCTCCTCTCAAGCCGTGGCACAAAGCTCCTCCTCGTTAGGCAAGGAGAACATCAGAATTGGCTCCAGGAACTTCAAAGTCCTGGCCCCATCCTCTGTGACCAACAGAGATCTCTGGTTTGTGTCCTGCCTTTACTACTTTGGGAGAAAACTTGAAAGAAAAACTTCCCAGGGGAACAAGATTTGGGAAAAGACGGAGCCAGGCATGGCTGGACCCTAGAAATCTGTTCAAGAAGTTAATTTATTAATTAAGCTTCATTTCAAAGCTCTACCATCCTCCTACCTGCAATTCTTCTCCAGCATCAGCTCCCAATAAGGGGAGACTTTGGTTTTTCCCTTTATTTTCTGAGGGAGAACAGTGAATTAAGCCTCCAATAACATTAACACAGCTCCCAGGACCACCCAAAATAATCCAATTTTAGATCTTTTGCACAAACATCCATCCTGTCACCAGAAGAGAATCCTGCAGGTAATTAACTCAGCCTGACAGGGCTCAGCGAGGCAGGACACAACGTGTTTTATGGGGACCACTGCATTTTTCTGCCTGCGCCCTGTTTTATGGGGACCATTCCTTTTCTCTGACCCTTTGGATGTGGCTCCAGGCAGGAGCAGCCTCCTGCTCCTGACTCACCCTGAAATCCACCACTTGTCCTGCAGGAAACGTGAGATTTGCTCAATCCCTCGGGAGCAAATTAACAACTCTCTGAGAGAAGTGGGTGAAAAACTGAAATATCTCTGTTACTTCCTTGCCAGGTCTGAGGCGCCAAGATTTTTCTATTTCTTTCCTCCCCCCCACCCTTCCAACTGTTCTGGTTTCTCTTCAAATTTTTGGCATTTAACGTTTGTCTTCAAGAAGCAGCACCTGCAATCGAGTGGGTAAGAGTATTTCTCTAATTAATTTACAAAAGGCCAATCCAGGGACTTCAGGTGCAGGGAAGGACTTGCAAACACGAGCCTGAGTGCGTTTGAGATTGAAGAATAGACTACAAATATGAAAACACTCAGGTTTATTTAGTCCTGCTGATCTCAAGGCAATCTTTGCAGATCAGATTGGGGATTTTTGAATATTTAAGCTAAAGACGTGCAGAATAACCGGGCACACAGTTTCCTCCAGAAAATTTCATTCGGCACAAAATTTAGAGCATCCAGCACTCGCTGGAGCTCATGTTGAATACTGGAAAAACCTTGAGGTTTTGGTGGTTCTTAGGCATAAATCCCACTTAAAACTTGACCTGTAGCTCCTGGACCAGGCCAAAACTGAGGTGGAAAGGGATGGAGAGGGACTGGGAACAATCCCAGTGCTCCTGGGGGTCACTGCTCTCCAGGTGGGCAAGTCCCTTCTTGCTTTGCACAGGTGGAAAACTTGTCCCAGGTATTTGCTCCTCCTTCAGCTCTGACTTTTTGTCCTGGAATTATAGGAATGATAACAAAGAACCTGCATATTTAATCTGGCAATTGGCATTTCTCTCACTGGGTAAATATTGAATTCTTTCCCCTTTTTTTTTAAGCCAAGATCCCCTTGTGTGAGCTGTGTTTTCCATTAGCCTCTTAACCCTGGATAAAGAGGAGCAAACTCCAAGCAACACCTGTATTTTTGCATTTTCTCATTTCCCTACCCAAACTTTCCCTCAGCCAGTTGCATATCCTAGAAAATTGCATCACCTTTCACCTCAGCTCCTTGATAAATGTAACTTTTTGGGAACAAGATGCTGCTTCCTGCAGGAACTGAGCACTCATTCCGTGTGTATTGGCTCAGTTAGCAAAGCCCTGCTGGAATCAGCGATTCCCTGATTTAAACAGCTCAGTCTGTGGTCTCAAGTGAGAGTCATGGACCTTTTTTAAGAGAATTAAACTTTTTCATGTGGGTATTTCCATCCTCTGGCCAGCATGGCCCTAAAAATCTCAGGTATTGGGGAGTTATGTCACCGTTTTTGTGTGCCTCAGGTAAAAGGATTGCGCTCAAAAAGGTCAAAGCTCTGCTGTTAAAGAGTTTAAATCTTTTAGGGGCAGAAACTTGAGGGGCAGCAGCTACAGCACAAGGGAGTGGTGCTGAATTCACCCAGCAAGGAAGGATGAGATGCAGGTTTGTAGCCGTGGAGAAATTAGGTCAGACTCCACAAGACACGAAATGATTTATGCTAATGAAATATTAACTCCCAACAAGGGGTGTGGGGGGTGGGGGAGATGTTGGCACTTTCATGGGAACTGAGTGCTCGAGAATAATAAATAAAAAACCAAACACGTGGCAAGAAACCAACCCAAACAAGGCCCAGGTTGGACTGGTTTAGTCAGAGAGGCTGATCCTCAAAAGCTGACAGAGCAATCATTTATTTGCTCACGGCTCAAGCAAATGACAGGAACTGCAGCGAGAATAATCCCAAGGAAATCTCTCCTACAGCAAATAAATACATTTCTGTAAAATACAACTATTTAAGGGCAGCAATCTGGCTTCGGGGAGATCCCTTCTCCTTACATTTTGTGCTTCAGCTCAATGAAACAAAGCCCTGGCTTTTAAAACTGTGTCACAACAGAGCTGGGCACACACAGCTCTCGGAGATTTATCCCACTACAAAGGAATTTAATGCCTCTGAATACATTTCTCAGCCTTGCTGATTACCAGGATGTACTTCCTTATTTTGAGGTAAATACCAGCTGTCACAATTAACCAAAGAAAACCAAAAAGGTAATAAAATACACAACGTTTAGCAGATAAAATAGCTCAGCGAGCTCTGAAGTCTTACAGGGTTATTTTGCAGGGTTCTGCTCTTATTCAGAGTTATCATGCTCACACCAGCATAGGCCAAATTTCAGAATTAAGAGTTAATTTTGGATATCATTAATTGGAATATTGACCATAAGAGTGGGGATTTTTTTTTTTTTTGCTGCATCCTCTCAGACCAGCCAGAATCCCATTCAATTCCATTTCTACAGGATTTTTTGTTGTTGTTGTTGCTTTGCCTTATTTTGAAATCAAAATTATTTCTCCATCTGCACAGCAACTGCTTGAGGTCGAGGATAAAGAACAGCAATATTTTTACTCCTTTTTCAGGCAAAGTGCAATAATTTTCCAAGCAATGACAACAATCCTGACCTTTCCCATCCCTGAAGGAGCAGATTTGGGGAACCCTCAGCTGTTCTCCCCCACCTGCAGCACAAATCTACAAATCCCTGTTTCCCGTGGCTTTTTTCCGCCCCCATGTCCAGCCACGCACAGAATAAGCAGCATTTTTATGCCTCTATAAAATAATTTCTCCCCATTTTCCTGCAGCCAGAATTCACTGACCTCAGTGGGAGTCGTCTCCCTGATGCTGAAGGAATTTGGATGAAGGCCACTGGCAGTGAAATATAATCTGGGTCTATGGGAAAAGGGCTCCGAAACCTGACCCCAGATTAAACCCCATTGTTTTTTGTGACTTCCAATGTGCTTGTTCTGAGGGGTAAAATGGATTTAGGGCCTTTATTTTCTCCTCCCTGCTTGAGTATGGCTTTAATTATTAACCCTAAATAAGCAAATTTTCATGTTGCCAACCTGCAGTTAGCACAGAGCAGTTGCAATTTGGCCCATCTTAATTCTGGTTTCATTCAGCTGCCCTGGCTGAATAACAGGCTCCAGACTCCCTGGCATGCAGATATTTAGGAACATTGCTTACGTGGGTTTTTGCTTTGGGATGAGAGGTTTGCTGAGGGTTTGGCTGCAGAAACACAAAGTTTCTGGCAAATACCATCAGTGAATATTACAAGTGGTTCAAATCCCCTTCAGAGAAGAAACTCAGCATCAAGGGACTGAATTATACTGAAATAAAGTTGTGAATAATTGAAGCATTTCCCTCACAGCCCACTGTGGAAGTCCTGCTCTAATCCAAGCACCTTGGAGCTTATATATAAATAATTTGCATTTCAGTGTTTTCTCCTCTCTTTAACTGCTGCCCTGAGAGTGATCTGCTGGAGAATCACCACATTTTTTGTTCCTGCCAGAACTGGGTCCCTGCCAGGCGCTCAGATATTCGGGCACCACATCTCTTTGGAGAGCAAACTCGAAACCAGCTCGATTCCCAAAGCTGCTGCACCCAGGAGCTCCATGGAATATCCGACCCCCAGGAACAAAAAGGTGTGAGGGCCCCAGCTCAGACTGCACGAGCTCATGGTCAGTGTCAGGCCAGCACCGAAATTCCTGACTTAAGTGCTTCCCTGAATCCCTGCCAGGCCAGAGACAGGCACGGGATAAATTAGAGAGGAACCTCCTGTCCTTGTGTGACATTCTCCACCAGACCACCAGCAGCTCTGAGACTGGGCAGAAAATGGGAGAAAACGGATTAAAAACCACTGTTCCACCACCTCAACCCAGGCACAACAGGAATGAAGGGAGAGGACTTGCAAATAAAAGACCTGCATGGAAATAACTTGAAAATTCAAGGGTTTGGGGCCCAAATCCCCCATTTTGTCCACGTGCAGTAACTCCTTTCTCAGCGGGAGCACGAAAAGCTCTTTGAGCTGCGGCAGCCCCTGAAGAGAACAGCAGCTCCCAGGTGCTGGGGTCTCTCGGGGGCAGGAATTAAAAGGTGAGGGAGACGTGATTGTGCAAGAGCTGGAAGGGCCCCGTGTTTGGCCTGGCTGCCGGCCACGTCATTGTGTTTCAACAGCAAAGCAGATAAATGATCCTTAAAAACACCCAACTGTAAAGAGAGAAGCTCAAGCACCCAGACTCCAAAAAATACCTGTTTTTGTGGCTCTGGCTCCCAAAACATTAACCCTGAGCATCCCTAAAGCTGAGTTTATCCTCTGCTGAACCGGGAAAGGGCTTCAGCTTTACTGACACCTGGTTTTGGTGTGGACAGGTCTGAACTCAACTCTCACCCCGTGAGCCACAGGGACACAGAAAGGGACATTTCCTGTGCCCCGGGGTCCTGGTGTTTTCTGCAATTCTCTCATTTAAATCCCGCCTTCTGTGAGTCCTTTGAGATGAACAATTTCACCTGAGCTCTCGCGTGAGCTTTTTAGTACCTAAAACCAGCCCCATTTTCTGCACTGTCCCTTCCACCCCCTTTTTGTCACAGCTCCCACTGGAGCTCTCAGAAACCAACACAAATGTTTGAGACATCGGCTCCGCAAGGAGGGAAAAGCAATAAAAATTCTGTTTCTGCCAAATTCCTCTCATTTTAAACCAGCACTGGGAGCACGGGGAAGTCCTCACACATCATCCTCATACATCAGATTTGTTTCGACATTGAATTTCCACACCCTCTCCTCTATTTCCCTTTATGCTGAGCTCTTCTGGAATCTGATGCGGGTTTTTTGCTGCCGAGGGTTTCCTTCAGTCTGATTCCCAGCACCATCTAGCGACACAACCTGGGATATAAAAGCAACATTTTATCCTGCTCCCTCTCGATTTTTCTTGACCCGGTTTCGCTTTTTACTCGTCACAAATTAAAATTCAGTTTCATTTTTACAAAAACATTTTACGACATGCCTCAAAAGCCAAACCCAACTACTGCACTTTCCCCCCCCTCTGCTTTCTGCTCCAATCTCCTTCAACCCAAATAACAGCACAGAAATCTCCAAAACAGTTCAGGCAGCCTAAAAAAATCTGCATTTCAGAAGGGATAGAAAGTGCTGAGCTTGGAAATCCCTTCACCCCGGTGACCCGTGGCTGCAGTTGATGCTGGCACTCCCCAGCTGAAGGTTATTTGTTTGAAAGATGAACCATCTGCGCCTCTCAGAGCACAGCCACTTGGCAAATCTTGTATTAAAGCTTATTTCAGAGCTCCTCAGTGCACACACAAATGGATGTGGCCAATTCCTCTGCACAAATGTCTGGTTTTCATCTCGGAAGCAAAACCCCCAGAAGCCCCGTGGGTTTAATTCCCATTTTTTCTGTCTCCGCGCAGCCAGCCCAGCCTGAGGGAAAATACCCATTGTTCCTCCATCATCACTCACTTCTGCACCCGGGAGCTAAATGCACTTTGTTTCTAGAGGCGTCAGGGTGAAGGGATGAAAAATAATGCCAAGAACAAACATCCCTGAGCCCTGTGCTGGGGAGGTGGAACTCTGAGCATTCCCATTAAAATTTAACAGGAACGTGGCCCCAGGACTCAGCAGAATGAAACATCTTAAACCACTCGGTTCCCTCCCTGGTTGCTAAAAATAATTGTGCCTGGCCTGGTAAATATTCCGATTTCCAGGGGACAGTGAGGTAACGGGACTCGTGTGGAGAGCCAGACTCTGCAGTTGCCAGCACTGGAGGAAGGGCAGTTTTATCATGGAATAATCACGGAATAATCATCCCTGCCTCTGCAGGAACGAGGAAATCTCCCCACCTGCAGCCAGGGTGACTCAGCTTGGGAAGGATGAAGAGCTCAGGAAAACGGAGGGGAAATGAAAGGGGATTCCCGGGTCACTGGGAACAGAGCAAATCCAACCGTCCTACAAGGTGTGAGCCCACAACGCTGCAAACGCAGAGCAATTTCTGTAACTCAACCCCCTCCAACACCCCAAAATCTAAACTGTTCCTCTCCAGAGTTCAGCAAAGGCCTCGCTGCCAGCCACCAGCAGGTTTTACTTCATCAGCTGCATCCAGCAGCAGCCTGGGATGAATTCTCCTCTCTATCCCACGTTTTAGGCGCTCTGGGATAACAACCACACCCTGCTAGGAACCCAGCACTGATCAGAGAAAGCACAGACGGGCTGCCCTTGAAACCAGAGCAGACGATTCCTAAAGGTTTGCTTTGGCAAAGAAATCAGAAGGGGGAAAAAAACACCCCCAAAACAAGGGAAACGTCTGAAATTTTTTCCTTTTGTGAATAAAAAATTTTCTTAGCGATGAATGGGTTAAAGAGCACCCAAAGGAAGAGCCATCACAATGCTCCAATAATAATAAGATTTATCCTTTTTGTCTTTCCATGCCTGTTAATGGCCTCTAAATTTAAACTTTTACCTGGATATTTGTGCAGTATAGACTGGTGAAAGCCTGTGCAGGAAAAGTGATGAATATAAAAGTTGATCCCATATTTTTGGAAAGCTGGGAAGTGCTGCATATCCTTTGGGATGAGGTGATCACTCCATGCTGGATCTGTCGGGTCAGTGGAACAGGAGCGCCCAGCACTGGCAGCTCCTCCTGCCCAGGGGAGGTCACTGTTGCTGCACAGAATGGCTCAGGTGGGGCAGTTTCAGGTTTAGCAGCACAGTTTGAATGTGGAACACCAGCAAACCCCTCCTACAGCAGCTCAGGGTTCCTTTCCTTCCTCACCTTTCCAGAAATCCACCAAAAACCAAGCCCACAACCGCATAATTCTGAGTGGGGACTGATAATTCTCAAGGCTGCACCAAGAGCAAACCAAAGCCCATCCCCAAGTGCCTCAAGGCATCAAAAATGGGCAGATTAAAATAATTTCTTCGCCTTTAATCACCTGCAATTCAAGACCACACTGCCTAAAAGTCATCAACAATTAACTTCATCTGATAATTGCATAAAAATTAGGGAATTATGTCACAGGAGAGAAGAGCTTTGCTTGTCCTGGTCTGAAGAGGTGAAAACGGCCTGGAAAATGTCTTGATTTCCCTCTGAGGGGGACAAAGCCCACCCAGCAGCCCCACACAAGAGCAATTTCCTCACGGTGGAACATTTCAGGGAGGTAAAAATAGTCTGAACTTGCCATCCCTGCCATGGCCAGGGAGCTCTGGATCCAAGGAAAACATTTGGAGGTAACCATGGAGCACTGTGATGGATGAGTCAGTGGCAGGTAATTCTTGGAAATGGAACTGTGGAGGTCAGGCGGAAAGGGACAACCACGGTGTCAGCTCCACCTTTGGGGTGAAGGGGCTGGAAAACTCCTGAGGGAGCTGGGAAAGGGGCTCAGCCTGGAGAAAAGGGGGATCAGGGGGGACCTTGTGGCTCTGCACAACTCCCTGACAGGAGGGGGCAGCCGGGGGGGGTCGGGCTCTGCTCCCAGGGAACAGGGACAGGACAAGGGGAAACGGCCTCAGGCTGGGCCAGGGGAGGCTCAGGTTGGACACCAGCAGGAATTTCTCCATGGAAAGGGCGCTCAGGCCTTGGCAGGGGCTGCCCAGGGAGGTTTGGAGTCCCCATCCCTGGAGGTGGCGCTCAGAGCTCCGGGCTGGGGACAAGGTGGGGACGGGGCACAGCCTGGACCCGCTGACCTGGGAGGTCTTTTCCACCCTCAGCGGTCCTGGCGTTCACTGCAGCTGTGCCTTCCTGTGCTCTCCCGCCTCCAGCAGGGGTTTTCAGCTCCCCCGGTGAAGGTTTCGTCTCTTTGTGAAGCACCACCCAGCACAGGACACCGTCCCCGGGCACCCCCGGTGACCCCACGGCAGTCCCGGTGCAGGCAATTACTCGGGTGGGTGTTGACTCCGAGAGCGTGGGACAAACCCAGCAGCGATGTCACAACCCCGCTGTCCCCGCCGGCCCGGGAATTGTCGCATCTCGATTGCAGCGCTCCCCATTGAGGGCATGCAAATGGAGCCTCCACAGCACAGCTCTGCTTCCCAGGGGCGAGGCTCGGAGGGGAAAATCCACCCATATCCCACTCCAGTTCCTAATTTTATATAACTTCGTTATCCAGCCTTTTAGATACTGCTCATCCATTCAGCTCGGGATGTATTTGCACGGGATTATGTTCACCTTTAAATACGCACAATTCTCTTTAAAGACGAGCTTTAAAATCCCTCTTGGTATTTTGTTTGTCGCCTCACTGAAAGCACATGCAGGGGAAAGCCTCATCAGTGCAAATTAAACCCACCCCCTCCCAACACGCAAAAGAGGATTTTAATAGAGGAAACCTTTTGCAACAAAGAGTTTTCAGTCAGGTGAGTTCAGAGCTGGCATCCAAAGGGAGAGACAGACAAACACCTACCCCAGCAAACGCTGTTAAAGTGGGTGTGTGCCCAGGAACATGTAGGAACAAGGGAGGAGGGAAGAGAGGGAGGATTCACCCTCCATCCAAAGATAGAAAAGGAGCTCAGCCCTTGGGCAGCACAACCTGAGAGTTCACGTGGAGAGAGGTTTTGCAGAGCTGCCCATCACAAATCAGTTAATTACAGCGGGGTTTTTTTCACGAGGAACTTCACAGGGTGATGGCCATTTCTGCTGAAAATATTACAGCAGGAATCAGAATCCCTACAGCAGCGCATCAGTAATTAATCAGGATATCAGTATATGTACAAAGGAGAAAAAAAATCCCCCCCAGCACAAAAATCTGGCACGTGATTTTTTCCAAACCTGTGCTTTGACCCCACTCCCTGCCCCAGGTGATTGCCACTGAAGACCCTCACCCAGTCATACCCTCATTTCTTACACCTTCCACCCTTGAATTGTTCTCCCTTTCTGAGAATTAATAGCACACATTGTGTTGAAAAAAGCAGGAATCACTAAAACTGTGGGAGGTAATGAAAATATTCCACACTCCTGGGTAGAAAACTCTTTCCCCCAGCCCAGGTTTCACTGGGGAATAAACGGAATAGTTCTCTCCGTGGCTGTGGGAATCAGGAGGCACCGACTGAAGCAGCATCTACAAATCCTAGAAAGTCATTTTTGGGATCTCTCTCTGCTTGCTGTGCGAGCTGGAACCTGCCCTGCCTCGGTGGATAAAAGAGGACACGGTGCAGCTTTATTAGAGGGTCCAAACTGAAAATTGCTATTGAACAGACGGGGATGGAGCTGGAGGTGGACAGCTCATAGCCAGCAGTGAATGAGACAGAATTTACAGAATGAGACTCATGAGAGCTGTTTGAAATTAGAGCAACAAAGGATTCACTTCAAAAGTAAGGTGCCTGTTGAGGTTGGAAGCAGGAGAACCACAGGATTCCCAGTTAAACAAATACAAAGCCTTGGAGACCTTGCAGTGTCCACCTTCCAAGGCTTTTGTTGCTAGATTTGAAAATCTGCTTCTCTTCTCATGGCAGATTTTAGTCCTTTCTGTACCAAACCCAGGCCAATTCCTGCTTTACTCTGAATGTAATCACAAGTTATAAACAAGCAGCTAAAAACCATCCAAGATATGGGCTGGAGGATGGAGGAGAACAGAAAGATGAGGAATGTCTGATGTGATTTACTGCCCAATAAATGCAGTGAGTCACTGCAGTAATTTCCTGTTCGCAGGAGGCCCAATTCTCCCACCTCTGCAAGTGGTGAGGAGTTCCTGAACTGGTGCCTCATCCTAGAGATTTGCACAGGATATTTACAGGGTAACACAGCCTTTCATGGCACTGAGGGGCTGGATCCTGCCTCCAGCTTGTCCTGGACTCATGCAATCAATAAGGTAAAGCACGTGAAATGGAAGGAAAATATTTACCCACACAGAGCAGGAGGTGTCCTTAGTGAGAACCAGACACTCCGTGGCTGTCTCCGTGTCAGACAGGCACAGCACAGTTCAAAAGGGAAAAGGTTCTTGAACAAATCCCTTCCCCTCGAACAAACTGAGGGATAAACTGGGATATTGTCTCACTGTGGCTTCAATCCCTGACCTACAGAGCCCTGGGATTTCTCAGGGACAGGAGACAGCTGCCCCTGGGAGGTGAAATCCTGGCTCCAGCCATGCCTCTCCCTTACCCATTCGTGTTCCCAGCTCCAAGTGCAGCTCCATTAATTGACAGCAATAATCTGTGGGGCAGGGAGCCAGGGAACAGCCACTGCAATGCAGATCAGCTGCTGATTCCCTGCTTGTTCTACACGCATCAAATCTCCTTTGATCAATACCTGAATAAACCTTTCAACATCCCTGAGCCTGCAGTTGCTGCTCCCAGTGCAGGGAAAGCAGGAGACAGGGGATGGGGCACGTCAGGGAGAGGAGTCACTGCCCACCTTAAATTATAACACAGATGTGATATTGTTCTTTTAAGTTTGCCCCAGAAAGTCTGGCTGCTCTCTGCCCAGACTGATGTCAAAGATGAGACTGCTTGGAATTAAATCTGGAATGCTTTTCCAAGGAAGAAGATGCATCTGATAACATCATAATCCTTTTTTCAATCTAGGTACTTAAGGGAAATATCTGCTTGTTCAGTTGAAATGGCACAGCCCACAAGGCGAAATACATCTCCCAGGGACATGGGAATGGAGTTTAGATCTGATCCTGAGATCTCCTGGTGACGAGGAAATAGATTTCCTATAAGAAGTGTCCCCATTTGTCACGGTTTAACCCCTGTGGCACCAAACACCCCACAGTCACCAGCTCACCCCCTCTCCCTGGTGGGATGGGGAGAGAACTGTCAGAACGTAAAAAAATCATGGATTGAGATAAGAACAGTTTAATAAATGAAATAATGGAATGAAAATGAGAGAGGGGGGAGAGAGAGATAAATAAACCCCAACTAAAACAATAAACACAAAGCAGTCTCCCACCAGGAGACTGAAATTGGTGCCTCAATGCCCCAATTTAAATACTGGCCACGACTTTCTACACCATGGAATGTCCCTCTGGCCATGGTCAGCTGTCCTGGCCACGCTCCCTCACAGCTTCTCCTGCACCTCCTGACTGGGAAACTGAAAATTCCTGGATTTAGGGGAAGCACAACTGAGCAACCACTGCAGCACCGGTTTGGTATCAACAGTATTCTCCTACTAAATCCAAACAACAGCACTGCACCAGCTACTGAAAACAAAACCCACCCTATCCCAGCTGAAAACCACTTTTGAGAACTCCAAAAAACATTTAATTCAGGATCTCCTACCACTTTACTCCCTTGCACAACCCTAAGTCAGAGGTCGCTTTTCCCTTCCCAGTAAATCAATTAGAATTTAATTTTTCTCTTTCACACAGCAGGAAAAAATATTTTTTTCAGCTTGCAGTTAAGCTTTTTCTTAGGAAAAGTCATTTCTTCACCAGCTGCTCAGGATTGTTAGGAAAGAGGGTGGAGCCTTCCCAGGCTGCCGTCCTCCGAGCCATACCTGAGTATAAAGAGCAAAGGAGAACTGCAGCCAAGAAACTCTCAAAAGCTGCTCCAGTGGCTGCTGGGATTCCAAGGCTGGGGTTTATTCTTCCACTGCTGGAACTCGCTGCTCCAAAGAGAAGAGGGAAGCTGGACCCAGCTGCTTACCCTGGAGGATTAATTACAATTGCCGTGGTCTCAATGTGAACCTGGATTGGATTTTTTTTTTTTCAAAAAACACAACTAAACAGGGTTTTTTTCCTCCCCTCTTCCCTTCCATCTTTTTCTGCACACACACACACACACAGTGGAGATGTTGCAAACAGCCTGCATGAGTCCTGAGCTCCTTGTCAACCAAAACATGAGTGAAAGTGAAATCTGTGGCTACAGCCCAGGCCAGGGATCTCCACTGCATGGAGAAACTGCCAGTCCCAAGAGCTGCTTCCAGCAGAGCCCATCGCTGCCAGATTCTGGATTAACTGAGCTGAACGTGGCGAGTCCCAAGATCTACCACCCTCCTCCTCCATGCAAACCTCCAGGGATGCCTGCTCCTGCTGGTAAGAGAAAAATCTTTATTCCCATTTCCTGTTTTGTGCTTCTTTCGCCAGCTGATGAAGCCCAGTGACCTGGGGCTGCTTTGGTGGCAGCACAGAGCTGGCCCAGCAGCAGCACAAACCAAGCTCAGCAATATCAGAGATGTTCAGCACATTCCCGTACTCAGGCTTGGCTGGATTTTGTTGTGTTCTGCTGCTGAGGTCAGAAGTTGCTCTGGTTTCTAAAGGATGCCCAATATTCCATCATTTCTGTCCATCTCCAGCGTTTTGCTGCTCGTTTACATTCTGAATTGCAAGTTTGGTTCTGAACTAACAGCAAGGTAATAGATGTGACCTTCTGAGCTATTAACATTTCAAAGTCACTGGAAAGTGTGTTTGGTGAATCAGTGCCTTTGCAGAGCTCTTCAATTCCTAGGATCTATCTGATCCATCACTGGAAAATCTTCCCAGATAACAACATATTAGCAATCTTACTGGCTCGTTATAAAGCTTTTCGGAGAAACCTTTAAAATACCCTGCAAACAGTAAATAATTCATTGTCCAAACACCAAACTAAAAAAAAAAAAAAAAAAAAAAGGATCATTTCTAGAAAAGTCTGAGAAACAAACTCTGCTTCTCGAGGTTTTAATTATTCAGTGATAGGTTAAACACTGAGAAGTGCCAGAAATCTCAGCACAAAACAACAACCCCATCTCCATTCCAAAGGCACCATTTGCTGCTCGGGATTCGCCTCCCTCCTGCTGGAGGGGTGTCAGCTCTCCTTGCCTGGAGCAGGGAAGGGAAACAAAATCACGCAACAAGAAACCACATCTTGTGGGGCTGGTTCCCCTGCCAGGGTTGCCTCCTCTCAGACATCCCAGGAGCTGCACCGTTCCCATCTGCTGGGCTCCCCTCCGCAGGGCCCAGCCAGAACCCCGCAGCTGCTGGGGGGCACACGCAGGTTTTGGTCGGAAATATTGGTTCAGGCACCTCATGTTTTATTTAACAGCACCAGGAGCTGCTGGCCCGATGCACCCTTTTCCATGTCAGGCTGCTGTGTTGTTTAATCCTGAGCTGTGTTTGATCACAGGAGCTGTTCTCGTTCCTCCTGCCACGAGCTGCAGTGGGAACAGAAAGCTTCTCCCTGCTCCAGCATTGCTGCTGGATGACTCCTTGCTCTCAGGATCCCACGCTCTGCTTCCCAAAGCTCGGGCTTTCCTTGGAGCTGTGGCTTTCCCCATGGTGCATTTGATTGGGAAAACCCCGATCTAATGCATTAGATCTGTAATTTTGTGATGTTAATGGCTGTTTCTGAAAGCATTCTGCATAGGGATTGTTCCAAGTGGGGGGGGCGCACAAGGCAGGGACACGAACGACAGCGTTACCTCAAAGGTATTTCAAAAGCCAATGGATTTAAGCTCCTAATCTGGGCAAGTCTTTCAAGTCTGGGGATACAGGCACCAGATGCAAGGAGACCTAACACAAACAATCACAGAGCAGCTTGTTTTGACAAAGAGCAAGCCTGTTTGGACGATGAGGTATATCCTCAAATAACTGTTTCATTTCAGTGCAGAAAATCACTGTTTCCCTTTGAATCACAGCACAACCTCCAAACACACTGAGAGCCGTGGGGGAAAGCCACTGGACAGAGCATCTCTCTCTTAATTTTGAACAAATTCTGCTCCTTATTGTTGCGCTGATAACAATTTAACAAACCACAGCACAGGAAACTGCAAAGCCAGGTTTACCACAACACAGGGAAATCAGAGTAAGAGGGGCAGAGACCTGAACACTGCTGACACATTCCCCAAAAGCAAATCTGTGCTCTGTGGCACACAGGAAAACTGAGGAGGAATTCATTAAAGGAATTACTGAGCAGAGAGGAGGCCAGAGCCAAGGGACACGCAGGGAGATGTGGAGATTTCCCAGAATTGATGTTGATCGAAGGAATCAGAGCCCGTTCCCCAGGCTGACCTCACCCTCCCACCCTTCTCCGACAGCTCAGAGAACTGTGTTACTTTCAGCATCGTGTTGTGACTTTTCCAGACTCTGAACTTAGCTCTGATCCCCCTCAGAAGCGCTACATGGGTGTGAGAGTGAAGATGCCGGTGCGGGAATTGCTGAGGAAAATCCGGCTCTCCAAAGGCCTGGACCCGGCTCACGGCAAGGTGAGGGCTCCCTGAGGCTGGGAAGGTTCCTGCCAGGGCTGCAGCATCCTGGGGCACACAGTCACACCCCACTGAGTGTTCTGGAGGGTTCACACCTGCAGCTGCTGCCTCTTCCAGCCACCAAATCGGTGCTTTTGATAAAAGTGGAGAATAAACCAAATTTCAAACAGAACGAGGGCTGGGCTAGGAACAGTTCTGACAGTGACAGCAGGAGCCCATCCATGCCATGGATGCTGTACATCATTCAGTCAAGCCAAAGATGGCCCAAAACCCAGTAAAAATATTGCTCCAGAACCTGCAAAAACAGCCCAAGGAGCCGATGAACTCCCAGGTTGCTGTAAAGATCTTTATAATGCTGCCATGAATTACCCACTCGTGGAAATCTCTCCACCCGCAGCCCCTGAGCAAAATCCGTAGCACAGGAGACAATTTCACTCTGTTCATGTTACAATATTTGCCACTGTTTCATCTTCTCTCGCGTGTGAGCATCTCACATTGAAGCCGGGTGGTTTTGTCTCCTCAGGAAGCCTCATCAGGGAAGATGGTAACCAAAGGATCCTCAGGAAAAACAGGTTTGGAAACGCCTCACTTGGTAACAGAGCCTCCTTTTCTAGTAGGATCATCACTGTGAGGTACCCAAAGAGCCAGACCACTTCTGTCCCATGGTCAGTGATCCCTGCTGGGTCCCAGCTGTCCTTAAATTCCAGAAGGCCGGCCAGCTGCGCATCACCACCCTGTCCGGGTTATCTATCTCTTATCTGGGGCAGGACTGATGGGAATCTCTGCTCTGTGTGCCTCTCCTCAGCTCTGAACAGCCCTTTTCTTCCTCTCTTTGCAGCAGAGAAGAGAAGAGCTCACCCTTATACAGAGAAACAGCTTAGGCAGGTATGCAGAACACCTTGAACCCCGCTCTGCCAGGCTCCCGGGGCAGAATTCCTGTTCTATCACCGAGGGAGAACAGGACACTTCATGTCTGCTTCCCTCCCCCATCTTCCGCCCTGCCCGGCTTCTGTTGCTGTTCCAGAGCAAGCAGAGCGCCGGGCAAAGCCCCAAAGGCTTGGAGGACCTCGACATCCTGGTGGAGGTGCTGCAGGAGGATCTGAACAAGAGCCAGCTCAGGGAGGAGCCTCCGCATCCCGTGCCAGACGGGGTTTGGCAGGGATTCTCCACGGATCTGCAAAGCTCCCGGTGGGAAAGCGTGGGGAGCAAGGAGGCAGCCGGTGGCCCGCAGGGGAGACAGCGCAGCTCGGCAGGGCTTCACCCGGAGCCCTGGCCGAGACATTCCCACCCCATCCCGCAGGGGAGACAGCGCAGCTCGGCAGGGCTTCACCCGGAGCCCTGGCCGAGACATTCCCACCCCATCCCGCAGGGGAGACAGCGCAGCTCGGCAGGGCTTCACCCGGAGCCCTGGCCGAGACATTCCCACCCCATCCCGCAGGGGAGACAGCGCAGCTCGGCAGGGCTTCACCCGGAGCCCTGGCCGAGACATTCCCACCCCATCCCGCAGGGGAGACAGCGCAGCTCGGCAGGGCTTCACCCGGAGCCCTGGCCGAGACATTCCCACCCCATCCCGCGGGCAGAGGCAGAGCCTTCCTTCCACGGTGAGCAGGGGAGCGCCCACGGGTCCAGCTCGCCGGGAATGTTCTCCGGGCCGGGCGAGAAAAGGAGCAGCTGGTGGATGCAGGATGCGCTGCCGAGCTCCCAGGAAGATTTCCCGAGGGATTCTCCATCCCAGGACACGCCCGCTCCCCTCAGCCCGCCAGAGATGCTGCTGGAAGCTCACAGGGGCTCTCCAGACGCCGAGGGACACTCGAGGCTGACCCCAATCTCCTTCACACAGCAGGACCTCTCTGCCCTCTCCTTCTTCCAGTTCCAGCTGCACAGGGAGGAAAGTTTGCTGAGAGACATCCCAGCGGAAAAACTGCTCGCTCCCGACGGAAATGGCAACAGGTCCTCGATTTTTCTGTTGAAATACATTGATTTCTGTTCCCTGGGGACATCGCTTTGCTCTGACCTCCTCAGCTAAAGCTTCCCTGCTCAAGGGGAAGCGCAAACTTGAATCGATACACAGAATTTTAGGCGGAGATTAAAAATATAAGTACTCTGTATTTGCAGTAAAATTCCTGAGCTGCAGCTGCTCTTGGGATAAATTCAGAGTGTTAAAATATTTAAGGATGAGAGGTATGTGTAGGGGTTCACAGGAAAATTAAGATCAAGCGAAATAATACTGGGAAAAATAATAAAAAAAAAATATGTAAAAAAGATATTTTCCATGCTGCAGACACTCAGGGTAATTATTTGTATTATTGGCTGCTAATAAAAGTGGATGGGAGGATTGCACAAAAACACAAACTGCTCGTCTGGAGCACAGATTCCCAAAGAACTGGGAGTGGCTGTTCTGCTGGAAATGAAATGAAAGCAAAGGTTTTCCTGATCCCAGGAAACCCCAAGATTGCCCTGGAATTGGGGTGCTTGTGGAGAAAATAGCCATTTATAAGAAATAAATTAAAATATCCAATTAGGTTCCATGCAGTTCCATGCAGATTGGGATAGCTGGTATCAAATGAGATTGACAGAAATCATGGCATAATTTATAAATTATCCAAATCTTGGGGAGAAAGAGATTAATTCCTGCTCCAAATTTAAAATCTTGATAACCCCACACAGGGAAAACCAAGCACAGCACTGGCCTCTTCCCTAAAGCACCACGTTCCATTCAGAATAATGATTTTCAGTGCAAGAATAAAATTAGGCTTCACTTTTCAGCAAGTAAACAACAAATAAGCCACCTATTTTCCTATTTCCTGCAATTTTGTAAATAATATACAAAAATTTCTCACACATTAATGAAATTAATCACAATTAAGAAATTAAGAGGTTTCTACTCCCGCATTTATGTAAAATTCCCAAGCAAAAATTTCCTCACTCCTAAACTCCATTTTGTAAAGATTCTGCGCTCCAAAGAACACTCAAAGGCAGGGCTACGAACTAAATAAGATCATTCTGAGATCTACTGAATGGTGAACAATAGGGCCAAAATCCATTTAAAAAACCCCAAACCAGACCAAAGCAAACAAACAAAAAAACACCCCCAAAAAACCCCAAAACCAGCAAGAAGTGTCAGAGTTGTTCAGACACATTTAAGGATATTTTGCTACAAGACAAGGGAAGAACAAATAACTAAGTACAATCAATGCCTGCATTCAATTTTCCTCCACGAGGAAAGGAAGACGCCCAAATTTACAAGGAAAAAAAATATAAAAGAGCCTTTTTTGGGATGAGAGTGAGTAGAAACACTTGCACTACTCTGAGTAAGTCAGTGAGACTGAACACTCAGAGGAAATTGAGCTCTCCTCCTCCACAGGACTCAATTCCAGTTTGGAAATATTTCTTTTAAGTGCAAGTGTTTCCCTCCTCTCAATTTTTAGGGAGCTTGCACCCTTTTCCCTGGACAAACAGAGGTTGTCGGCAGCAAGGAATCATGGAGTAGCTGCTGGAGAGGAATGGGATAATGGCAAGAAGGGAGGAGCAAGAAATCCTGGCAGACAAAATCAGCGACTGCATTGTTAATATAGAGAGTAATAATCCCCTGCATATCCCAAGATTTCGGTATTTTCCAGCCTTAGTATTTTATGCTTTAAAATACACTCTCCCTGCTACTTTGGGGTATTTGAACCACTCCTTTGGGGTATTTGAACCACTCCTTTCTCTTCTGATTGTTCCCAACTGAGTTCTCTTGCAGGCTGCTGCACAAGGCCGTTGCCCAGGGAAGGAGGGCTCTGACTTTCGCCCTGGCACAGAGATTTGCGTCCCTCAACAAGATCGACGAGAAGGATGCAGAGAAAAGGGTAGGGGGCTGATTTTCCAAGAAAAAAAGTCATTTTTTAAATCATGTGCAGCCCTCTTTCAAACCCCAGTCAAGCACCACGGATCCTTCTGGTGTCCTGGAAAAGCAGGGGAACAGGAATGGGGAGGGAATGATGGAGCACAGAGTGGGAACAGAGCCCCAAAATCCCAACTCCCCGCTTCATTCTCTAAAAAATATTGTTGTTTTAAAACTATTTTTGCCTTTCACTGCAACTTTCTGCCCTTCTTCCCTTCTCAGACTGCTTTGCATCTTGCTGCAGAAAAGAACCAGCACCTGATGGTGAGCGACCTGATCTCCCTGGGAGCCAGTGTCAACGAGCAGGACAGCTCTGGGAAAACTCCCCTCCACCTGTGTGCAGAGAACGGATACCTGAGAGTTCTGGAGGTAAATGGGGTGTTTGCGTTGGGCAAAAGTGGAGCAAAAGCAACAAATGCACGTTCTGGCGTTTAAAATAACCCAGGGTTTTCCATCCAGCCCTGGTCTGATGGGGTTACAGAGGGATTTGGGGGAGGAAAGGGTATTTTGGCACTGCCAAAGGTGAGGAATCACCTGGGTATTCTTCATTTCAGGTCCTGAAAAACTGCAAAGACAACGGGGTGTGTGTGGAAGTGGATCTGCCTGACCACTACGGTAAGAGGGAAAGCTGAACCGCACAGGAGCCTGGCTTAGACTCCCGAATCTGTAAACGCAGATTTACTCCAGGCAGGGGTCAGGCACTGGGTGTGACCTTCCCACGGGGTGTTCCACGCAGGTTTAACCCCCCTGCACCGTGCTGCTCTCGCCCACACTGTGCTGGTGACAGAATCCCAAAGGACTGCCAGGGACACCGACGAGGGGAGGTTCCTCAGGCTACGGAAAGACCAAATCCTCGAGGGAATTCTCCGCCTGCTACAGATGGGAGCAAAGCCCGAGCTGCAGGTGAGGGTGACAGCAGGCTCTCTACTCTGGCTTAAGTGTTCTTATCCTTGTGCAATCACAGGATTTGCTGTCATCTGCAGGCACTAAATTCATGTCAAACCTCCACCACCTGCCTAAAACTCGAGGAGAACACAGAGCTCATGTGTTTGCTTCAGACTCATAAACCCAAGGGACAGGATGTTCTCCAAGAGGTAACTCTGGGTGCTTTACACAGGCAACGTCTGGCAGAGATTCCAGGATTATGCAAATATTCAGTGCTTAAGAAAAAAAAATAGTTACAGCTTTTTTATCTTTTCCAGGGTCTTTTTTGACCCTGTCAGGTAGGAGTTCCCACCAGAGTATATGTAATAAATGTAATAATACAATAAGATTGCAATTAGAAATACAGACTTAAAGCCCCATTTGAAGTCACTGAGGTTCTCCCAACAGGAGAGAGAAAACAGCAGAGAAAAAAAAAAAACCAAACCAACATTTCAACCCAGTTCAACTGGAAATTCACTGTTCTGGTCTCTCCACCTGCACAGAGCTACAGCCTGCTGGATTCTCCCAGAGGAATACCCGGTGCCCCAGCAGCAGACAACTTACCTGAACTTTGTTCCACGGCATCCTCAGACCTCTTTGATGTCCTTCTCAAAGGTATTTTGTGGTAGGAAGTTGAGTTCTGGTAGTTGGAGGTTTTTCTGACTCAGCAGCTGTGATGGAGTGGCTCAACCCAGTCCCTTCCCTGCTCTGCCACCCCACAGCATCCCTGAGGGTGGAAAAGAACCCCAGAATCATCGAGTCCAAACCTCCACGGCATGGAGCTGATGGAAAAGATGCCCAGCACCTCATCACAGCCTTTGGATTTACTCCAGAGGCCTGCCCACAACTGATTTTCCTTGCAAACCTCCTTCCTCACCCAAAACCAGGCAGAAAATGGGGCAGTCAATCCATGGCTTTAGGAGGAACAGCTGGCCTGGGGGGTGAGCTGAGATTTGCTGCTTTATTGCCTTCCAGGAAAATGCTGATAACTCTCATCACCCGCATCTCGTGGGCCACCTGCTGCAGGAGGATAACCAGAGGACAGACAGTCAAAAGTAGAATATATTACAGCTTGAACTGACTGCTGGAAGGATCTCATCTGGACCCAGAATTAAAGAGCAAACCCATAAATGGGGGAAATCCTCAGTGCAGGTTTCACCAGGAATTCAGAGTTAGGTGCTCCAGGAAGAATTAGATCTCCATTTTCTCACAAATTTGTGCTTCTCTGCTCAGGTCCGAGGCGGAGCTGCCCCGCACTCTGAAGTTCTGATGATTTTTCGTGCAGGTGTTTAGCCTAAGAGAAAGTTTTTAACCATCCAGGGCCCAGTCTTGAGGGTTTCAGTCTGAAATTAGTCTCTACACTTCAAATTCAACGATCAGAGAGACTGAAAATCTCAGTCATTGTAAACATGAGCTCTGGGAATCCAGAGCCTGAGGAGTTACAGTTAATATTTTCTGCAGTCTGGCTCTGATTTTGGCCAAGGCTGGAGTAATCACACTTTAAGGCAGTCTCGGGGTGAAGTCCTTTCAAAATAAAACATCGTGCTGAGCATGTTTTTCTCAACAAAAATAAAGCTTTTTATTTATGCAACCAGAATTTTGCACCGGTAGTGGATTGTAGGTGAAGTCTGGGACAAAGCACTTCGCATCAGTTCCTTTCTAACAGATCTAACAGGGGATTTTACCTTTATAAAGGTAAAATTTTTATAAAATTTATATCTACAATATAAAATGTATAACATTTATAACATTTAAATATATGGCAACAGCTTTTTAAGGATCATTTTTTACACAAAGCAGTATTGCAAGCTGGGAGGGTAACAAGGAGCTGAAATTATCCTGGACTGCCAGAAAGCCAAGGTGTCTTGGTGGAATTACTACAAACTAGAGAATTTTATTTTTTTAAAAAATGATTTCTTCCCAGGCTTACTCTCATTTAATTTTAACTTCTGGTTGCGAGTTCGCTGGTTTCTATGAAACTTCCCTGTTTGCTACGTAGGGAGCAATTCTACTTTTACAGAACCTAAACCCAAAAATCGACTGATCCAGCAACCCCTCACGTGTCTCCTGTTGAGGAAAATGGGAGATTTTCCACGTGAAGCCACTGCAGGATCCAGTGTTAAGTACTCAGCATGTTTGGGGAATATTTTTAATGAACCCTTTGCATTTGCTTCTCGTTAAAAAAAAGGCATTTTCGTGTTACGGGGTTTCCTTAAGTGTTAAGCTCCAAGAGCTACGTTGCACAAGGTGAATTAACTTGGATTGAGAAGTGGCAGCGTTGAAGTTAATTCCAATGGGATTTAGGTCATATCCTATGATTCTGATGCCTGAACAGCTAAATAGTTCTCTTTTGTATTTTCTCTTGTCTGAATGAGACATAATAATTCAAAATCTTTCAGTATTTCATTTAAAAAAATATATATATAATTTGTTATTCTCATGAGGAGTTGCATAACTCATCCACCTGCTTCCATAGCTTTCCCTCGTGTTTTAATCATGTGAAGTCTCTTCTTTTTCCCTTTTTGCCCCAGGTTTTACAGATATTTTCCTCTCTGGTTTTTTCTCTCTCTGTCCCCCCATCACCACTCATCTTTCTTTCTGTTTGCATTTTAACTCACACCTGTTCTCCCAGAACTTTTTATTCATTTGAAGACAATTAAGGAGGAACTTTTGGGTCGACTCAGCTTCCATTTGTGGGATTGAAGGGTCAGATCCCACTCCTTATATTCGTTATAAACCGACCAAGAAATCCTACATCACGAGGATGAAGCAGAGTGCTGAACAAAGAGAAGAGCATCCATAAAAATTTGCAGGGAAAAAACCTGAATTTTCTCACAGGATTTCTTAAAAAAGCATCGAAAACTCTCACGCAAAAATACAAAAATCAAGTTTTTTTTTAGTCATGGAAACCATTCAGGTGAAAGGACAGGAGTATTAAACTATTCATATATATATAATATATTCATATACGTTCAATATACTCAGAGATGAACTTGCTTCAACCAGTTATCCATGAATTGCATTGTTAGTAGGTGGCTTTACACTGTTCCACTGCTCCTTCCTGTCAATAAATACATTATTTTATGCAGTAACTTGGTTTTTTTCTGCGCTTTTCTGTCCATGCTAAGCTCACAACAGAAGGGACATCATGGAAAAAGCAAATTAAGCAGAGTTTAGAAGCCGAGGGTGTAGAGATTGTGGTGTTGTTTTGGTTTTTAAGGTGGCAGAAATCCTCCAGCACCCCCCTTTCCCACCACTGACTCCAAAGGGAATTACAGCACCCAAATTCCTGGCAGAGTCTCCCAGTCTGGAGGGATCCAGCTGCTTCCCAGCCCTGTCCCCCCGGCCTGGCACCTCACCCACAGCAGAAACCCAAACCCCTGGTTGGTTTTCAGCCTCCAAAGCGTGTCCTCGAAACCCTGATTTGCTGCACAGCCACGATTTTTGCATCAAAGGCTCTTCCCCAAGGCTGCTCAGACAAGATCTCACCTCCCAGAGCCCAAAACCCTCAGCTGAGGAGCACAGGGACCGCTGCCCACTAAAGCAGATAATGGCAGGCAGAGAACAATGCCGTGATTGTAAGTAAACCACAGGCAGGCAAAGAAAATAAATTATATTTCAAAAAAACCCAATTCCTTCTAGCAGACAAACAAAACGAATCCGATCTTTTAAGATGAAGAGCCAAGAAAAGAGCTGGAAGGGGGTTGGACACTGAAGAAAATAATCCACAGCCCTCTGGGGAATATTTTGAGAACACAGATCAACAGCTGCCACTCAGGAAGAAATATTAACATTTCCTCTGCGCCGCTCTGCATCCCATTCCCGTCCCTCCACTTCCCACCCCGCGTGCTGACAGCCAGGCTGGATTGCAAGCAGGGCTGCAGGAGCCAAGTTCCTGAGCCAGGGAAGAGGGAGAGGCTGAGCCCTTGGCAGCTTCGGGTTCTTTCAGAGCGGTCTCGCCCATCGAGTTTCATTTTTCCTGCTCCCTTTGTGGCTGGCGAAAGTTGGAAGGCGAAGGACCCAGCCGAAAGCCAGGCGTGTTTCTGCAGCTGAGGGGAGCAGAGCAGATGGAATAAATTCGGAGGAGGGAGTCCCACTCACTGAAAACTGAGCGAGCCAGGCGCTGCCAGGAGGGGTCACAGCGGGGAGAGGCAGGGAAAGGAAAAAGGAGGGAGGAACTGGGTCTCACTGGACGTGGACAGCAGAGCTCTCATGTCCCACATTGTCCCAGCCACAAACACGAGCCAGCAGCTGCATTTCACCGCGGAGCCTCGTCCTGCTCATTCCGTCAATGCTCACCCCAAAATTTCACTTGTCCTGAGGACAAACCTTCAGTTTAACATCTGGGAGCTGCAGGATGTGCCCTAAAGAATTCCTTCTGTCTTGGCGACAAGCAGGCTGTCACTCCAGCCATCCCTACGTATTTCTATCCACCCTGAGCAGCCCAGTTTTGGGGGTCACTTGGCCTCGCAGCAGGATTTTAGTGGATAAAACAACATTTCCCAGGTATAAAACACCAAGAAAACGTTCCCCAGCTGCCATCAGGAGGGCCCCAGGCACTGCTCTGCTCCGTGCTTGGCCATAGAAGCTGCTACACCCATGAGAATCCTGTCTGGGTAGGTCCCAGCTCTTAATTATCTCTATTTGTTATCTCTATCCATCAGCAGCAGCCCCAGAAGTTTACAGAAGTCTTGTTTTTTTTTTCCAAGCATGACAGGATCTCCAAACACACACCGAGAGGTGTGTGGGGCGAGAAGCACACGCAGAAATCCCCACACCACGGCTGCGGAAACCAGAACAAACACCCAGCTCAGGCCTGAAGGGAATCACTCAGCAGGAACGAACACAAAAACCTCGTGGCAGATTTGAAATATTAAGTTTGGCCCGGGTTTGCTTTGTTTTAAATGAAACCCCCTGGATCCTTTTGCTGCTGATGAGTAGCCAGTTTTTGAATCCTCCACAATTATTTCTAGAAAGGCATTTGCAGCTAATTGTGTGCTAGAGGCAGAGGAACACACACCGACCTGCCTTCAAAGCTCCACACCGAGGCCAAAAATATTTTCACCCTCACAAACCCTGAGACTTGAAGCATCTTAAGAGTCCACGAAGCACAGCCCCCTAAAAACTTCAGGTTTCATTTTCTTCAGCAGCTCTTTCTGCTCCCTCCCCAAAGGTTCTGTAGGACTAAAAGGTGTTTTTTTGCAGCTCTGCCAAGGCTGGGATAAAAATCACATTTTAATCAAGCGAGAAAGGGCTGCCTGCTAGAGAGGCTCTAGGAAACACCAGCGAGCACAAATTAACCTGCCAGGGCTCCAGGCTGGTTTCTGCTTTCATTTCCCAGTGCTCCAGGTGTGCATGTTTTGACTCCCAGCGAACGTGACCTTTCCATTTCGCTGGAATCGTTACTCACACGCGAAGGCAATCCCTGCTCTGATATTTAAAACTGATAAGCTTCTGCAGAACCCAGCAGTTCTTCAAGTTCACAGCTAAGCTGGTGTTTGCTGAGGTGAGGCACGCACTGTGAAAGTCCATCCTGGTGACATTTACGTTGTGATAGAGGTTATTCCAACAGTGCAGTTTATTTTCTTTGCTCACAGCAGGTTATTTATTTCCACTTGTCTGTTAAAACCCAAAAACCTCAGCTACATACCCTCGCTGATTAAATAAACTTTGGGGTTTAACTTCCCCACATCGCCTCCCCCCCCTAGAATCAGAGCTGCAGAGATGAAATTTATATTTTAATCCATCCGGCCATAAAAGATTCCCGTTGCAAAAATACACCTACAAAGCCCAAGTGAAAATGAACAGCTTCCAGTCGCTGCATTTTCCGTGGGATCTGAATAAATTCTGAGCTCTCTTTGGCCTCTATCCTCATTTGTTTGAATTTAAGTTGTGATTCAGGTGGCTTTTCAGGATTATCTCAGAATAACCAGTCTTCAGGGTTGGTTTTTTTTTTGTTTTTCAGCACAGAAATCCAGTCCCAAGCGCCAGAAGTCCCATGCCCGTTTGATCCCCCAAATACCAACATTAGTCTCATGATTCCCCAAAAAGGAGAAGCAAGAAAAGCAACAAACAGTAGGAAAAAAGGACAAACAGAAAATAGAAAATATGGAAAGAGGAAGGAAAATAAAAAGAGAATCTGCCACTTTCACAGCCCCAACTCATGAGTGGTTGTTGCTCTGGAGGTGACAAATGACCCTGCACAGCCAGAGGTTGTGGCACATGCGTGGATTTTATGTGGTGGGGCTCAAGACAAGCTGCACTTTTTAGAGCCCTGAGTCCTCTGAGAGTTCACTGTGGGCAATTCCTGCAAAAGCCACCCCAAGCCCCTTGGCTTTGTCCCAAAAGTCACGTCCCAGCCTTTCCCCGAAAGATTTAAAAAATTATTTCAGCATTTATACAACTTCTCGTCGTGTGATTGTAAACCGAGGGTTAGCTAAATACAACTCTCCTTCAGCAGAGCCAAAACCTGCTGTAAATAAGGTCTGGAGAGTAAAGTTGATGTGGGGGAAAAATTAATTCTTGATAGAAGTAGGTTCATCAAATACTTGTAGATCAACATAATCCACTTGTGGCTCCTTTAGCTGAGAAACTTCTACGAAATTTTACAGAGAAATAAGATCAAAATTTGGCTTGACTGATTTGCTAACCACGGGTCATGTCAGTACCTACTTATTCAGATATCATGCAATTAAAATAAATAATCTCAAACCCCGATGCTGAGGGAGAAAAACGGCTAAAAATAGCTTAAAATAGCTAAAAAAAAAGCTACGAATAACACGAATCTGGTGTGGCAGAGACTGAAAACAGCAATGATCAAGCTCAGCAAGGGGAGAAACAATAGAACTCCAAACCAAAATAATTACACAACTTCAAAAACTCCTGTTAAAACCATCAGGGATGATTCCACACGTTCCAGAGCAGCAAGAGGCTGTTTTTGCTTTGCTCTTTCCAGGAGCTACTTGAGGTGGTGTGAAATTTCTGTGCTTAATAATATGGTGGATTTAGATGCTCTTTACCCAAGAGCCCTCTCCGTTTCCCACTTCCTTTGAAAACTGATTAGAAAACCTGAGGTTTTTTTTATTCTTCCCCTCTTTTTCCTGCCCCTTTGCCTGACTCAAAAGCGAGGGCAGGCAATGACTAAAGTCAGCCGGGACTGGGAGAGTGACTCAGGCACTAATTCTTGGCCTTAATTAGTCATCAGCTTTATGGGGCCGTAAAATTCCCATCCCTGACAGGAAAACGCCAGCCTGGCAGACGGGGCAGCGCTGTCAATCGGTTCTGTGGAAAAGGGAAGTCCTGCATCTGCTTGTCACAGCCAGAAACCACCAGCCTGGGACTCAGATTTTATCACAAGGCATTTATTTATTTATTTATTCTGGGCCTGTTGCCGCTGGACACTGACTGGTGTGGCAAACAGCAGAGAAATGACTCTGAAATAGCTCCTGGGTGAAGGAAAGCTGCTAATTGCCTTTGGTAGTGTCTGCCTATGAAACTTAACCCCTCAGGGAATCTCTGGAGTATTTTCCACACTGCATTCCCAAAAGCTGAACTCTGCCAGACCCAGGGCTGGGAGGTTTGCCCAAATTAATCTTCACTGGATAAAGAAATAACAAAAAGACTTAAAAATCCCCGCACCAGAACCTCTGGACCTGCCGCGGAATCCTTCGCAGCAGCCGGGTGAAATCTGAATTAGCAGAATTTATGCTGCTGGGTGTGCTCTGAGGCCGAGCAGCAGCGCAAAGCCCTGCAGGGGACAGGGGATGGGCAGGATCAGAGGCAGCTCCTGCATTCCAGCCTGTTCCAGGCAGCACCTCTGCACAGGATTGCTCCAAAGGGGGCAACTCCAGGCACGCTCAGAGAATGCAAACTCAAACAAGGAGGGAGTTTGGGCACTTCCAGCTGCGGCAGCCACACAGTGGGGATGGTTTGGGCTGCAATTTACAGCACAGGCAGTTCGGATGGAAGCAAATCCTGCTTTAAAACCCAAATTTTAGTGGGTATTCTGTTGCTCAGCCTTTGGCTGGGGACGCCAGGCTTTGCTGTGTGTAAAAACCAACTGATCCTTCACTGGAACAGCAGAGATTTGTCCAAGGAACAACAATTCCTGGCAATTTCTGCACGTTGCCAGTTAAAGCACAGTCCTAACTTTTGCAAACAGATAAATATCTCCTCTCTCTGAAAACCTCTCTCTTCTGTTTTTCTCCTGGACTGCCCCTCAAAATAAAGCAAAACAGGCAAACCCCTCATTTATTGTGTCCCCAGAAAGTCCACCCAGCTGCAGGTCCTTGAACAAGCAGTTGAGTGAAGGAACTTTCAGAAAAATGTGCATTTGTTGGCGCCACAGAGGGTACGAGCAGATGGGAAAAGCCATCCAGAAATGCTCTGGAATATTTGATTCAAGAGAAAACAGAAGCCTCTGCTGGATGTGCAACCTCTCCACCACGGCACAGGCGGGCAGGGGCTGGGATATCTGCCCCGGATCACGAGGGCAAGGTTTCGGAAGTGCCATCCATGTGAAATGCGGCATCAATTCCCTCCTCCATCCTGCAGGGAGCCAGGCTGCCCTCTGCTGTGGGGATAACGCTGGGTTACAGGAGCCCTGCCCGGGTTTGTCACCTCCAAAACCCCCAGAGAGCCTCCAAAAGCAGGTCCTTGAATTGCACTCTGGATACTGAAAACCAGAGGGGGCAATCCAGCCGTGGATAATTACATTTTTTTTTATAGTAAATTCCAAAAAGACACCAATTTCTCCACAGCTTTTTGCTTTAGGCTGCACAGTTTATGATGAGCACATCCCAAAACCACCACCCAGCTGATCCCACACTGGCTGATGGTCCCTTGTGGTAAATGAGGATTTGTGGACTTTCCAAACCCAGGGTTGCTGCGGGGACCCTGAAACTTCAGCTCAACACAGGAGCAAACTGTCTGCAATCACAAATCAGCACTTCCCTGGCCTTATTCCACATGAATATTCCCTGGATCGGGCAGAGAACAGCCCTGGCTCTGGGACCTGTGGGGCTCAAATAGCTCCCATAAATATTTCACACCAATCTTTTAACTCTCCCTGGCCATGAAATATTCAGCAGGAAAGGAAAGCTCTCCTCGTGCCTCTCTGTTACTCACCCACATTTAGCAGTTCAAAGCTGCTCAGTACAATAAACCCATGGCCTTTTTCCTCTTCTTTTTCTCTCTTTTTCCAAGCTTGGCTGGCATCAGCGGGGAAACACAGCTTCCAAATGATGAGGAATGCCAGAGTGGGATTCACTGCAAAAGAAGAGAACGGAGTCTGCCAATTTGTCCAGCAGGTATTTGTGGATAATTTACCAGAGTTTATTTGCTTCTCAGTCACGTATTCCTCAATAACTATGCAGCCAGGCCTGAATTTTGCTACAATAATCCGTAGATAATCAACTGGGCTTGCTGAAATTCATATTGTAACAGGTAAGAAAGCTCAAAAAACAAATGTAGAGCATTGGATTTTATTGTCATGAGATTCACGTATCAGAAGAGCTCCTTTCTGCACTGTGTAATTCAACAATACTGAAATTAGGGAATAATGTGGTTGAAGCAGGATGCATTTAACTGATTTATGTCATAAAAACTCTGCAATATTTAAACTGGAAACGCAGCCATTCATCTCCACAACGAATTGCTTTGCATAAGAAAAACTGACAGGAATTTTTGGCTGTTCAAAGGCTTTTTCTGCCCTGGAGGGAACCACACCGCGGTGCCGTGTCCGCCGGGGACGTTCCGTGAGGAAGGGGCAGCGCTGCCCTCCCACCGCTGCCTGCCCTGCCCCGTGGGCTTCTTCAACCCCAGGCCCGGCCAAAAATCCTGTCTCCCCTGCGGCTCCGAGGCAGTGCAGCCTGCAGAAGGGCAGCAGACCTGCGTGTGCCTCGGCAAAGGGCAGGTGTTCCAGGTACAGGAGAAATTCACATTGATCCACCCGGCTAAATCCAAATTTCGGTCATTCTTGCCTTTGCTTTCCCTCTTGATCTCATTTCCAACTGCAAAAAAAACACAGGGAGAGGGGATGGGGACACCAGATTTACAACTACTCTGAATTTCTCAGGGTTCTATCAACCCTCCCCTTCACTGGAAGGTTTGGGGTGGTGTGTGGACGTCAAAGCTGCAGGTTCCTAAACAAACCCTTGTTTTAATTTCCAGCCTCGCGACGCCCTCTGCACCTGCCCCCCGGGTTTTAGGAGGTCTGGGAGGGATGGAAGCCTCTGTGTCAGACAAACCTACCCCGTGTGCCGGGATTCAGCCTCCCGGAACCAGGAGGGGCACTGCTTGACCAAGAGAGGATGGGCCCGCTACTGCTCCGAGAAGGTATTTCCATTTTTGCGTTTGTTAAACCCCAAAACTGGGCAGAAAATGCCCCAAAAAAGCAAAATTCCCAAGCTCTTCCTTCACAGGCCACAGCCAGCAAGGAAATCAAGAGTTATTAGGGTTTGCACAGGAGGTTTTGCCTCTTCTTCAGCTTTAGGAACCCCTGGGCATTCCTGTACTGCTGCTCTTATTCCTTCCTCTCCTCCCCAGGTTTGTGCTTTCCCCAGCGATTTCCAAGGCTATGACAAAGTTCTTGGCCTCTGCATTTGTCACTCTG
Source organism: Eulacestoma nigropectus (assembly GCA_013397775.1). Lineage (NCBI taxonomy): Eukaryota > Metazoa > Chordata > Aves > Passeriformes > Eulacestoma > Eulacestoma nigropectus. The sequence continues at coordinate 1,725,155 of VZTE01005332.1, read as the reverse complement.
ACAGCCTGGAAGGGGTGTGCAACTCTCAGTGTAGAAGGCAGCAAAAAACCACCCTGCAGCTCACCTGCGCAGAGAGAAAAGCTCAGCTTTTCATCACCCACAGCAACGGGAGCAAGGTAAAAAACCTGGGAATTTCCACCATCTCGCTGCTTTTGGCAGGCTCTAACCCCCATTTCTGTTGCTCACAAAATTATAGAACGCAGCAAACAAAATCCCCAAACATTATTCTACTACACCCATAAAAGCACTTTTTAATTATATCCCATCCATTAAAAAAAAAAAATCAGGTGAAAAAATCGGAATTATTTTTCTCTTAGACTGCTGTTTTCTTAGAAGGCTTGAGAACAGTTCTACCAAGACCGAATTTCTCTTTGGAAGATGCCTGTGCTGCAGGACAAGGCCAACAAACCCATCCAGCACACGTCGTGGAGATGAGTGGTGAGGGGAAGAACAGCAGCAGCCGGGGCATTCTCTGGGTGTTAAATGGGGTTTGCACACAAAAAGCCTTCCCGTGGCGTTCAAAACACAAATAAAGAGAAATCTCGATGTTTACATCCTGAGAAGAGCAATGAAAGTTTGCCACTCCACGCAAAATTTATCCTGCTCAATCCCAGAACATTCATTTGAAATTTGTGTATTCCCAGGGAAGGGCAAATATTCAGGGATTTCCTGTCTAAATTACAATAAACAGAGCGGGAGAATCTCTTTGCCTGGCAAAGGAATCCCTTCTCAGGTCCTTCACCTGCACAGATTTTTTTCTTGGGATTTAGACTTCAATGTGCTTTTACCAAGTAAAATTCGAAGTAGTCAAAAACTTTTCCCTCAGAATCCCAGATCCAGGCCAAGAAGCACAATTTGCACAGCCAGAAAATTCGATACCAGCATTAGGAAAGACTCATTTGCCCCCGTGCTCTTTGCACAGGTCCATTGACTCCAGCCAGGTTGAACCAATTGCTGCATCAAACAAACCCTAAAGGCTTTGAGGAAGGCCCAAACATTTTTAAAACTGCCCTAGGATGAGAAGAATGTGCTAAAAATGACCCCATTTGGGTTTAGAGCTTGCAAGTCACGCCTGGGGGCTTTGGTGAGCAGATACTGCACAAGGAAAAGCAAAATTCAAAGCAAAATTCACACTCAAAACCAGAAATGACCAATTTTTTTGTACCACTCCAGGGAAAGGATTTTTAGGGGTGTATAATCCCGACCCTCAACTATTCCACGACCTCATCGTGCCGAATGAGGCTTCATCCCTTCATACAAGGAGTCCTTCTCCAGCAGCAGCTCCAGGTGAGTTCTCCTGCAAAGTTCCTAAATTCGTATTTAATAGAGGTACCCTAAAAATTAACTGTGCTTTGTGACGTGCACACAGCCCCCACCACTGCCCCGGAGGGCACCTGCAGGGAACACCACGGAACTCCCTCGGAAAATAACAATCGCTTACCAAAACCAGCAGAATTCCATGTATCCGTGCTGCTCCCGAGGTCCTGCTGGGGCTTTTTCTGCTCACATTCCTTGCTTTGGGCAGCCCTGGGATTATTCCAGAATTCTCTGTTTCTCTCTTTTCACGCTGTCTGGACACTGAACCTAATTCTGGAAATTAAATTTACATATATATATATACATATATTTGCATTTATAGTTGTAAATATAAAAAGGAATTTCTATCTCCTGAGGGTGCTGTGTGCTCTCACAGATCACTCTGGCCACGAGGAGTGCAGGGATCCCCGGGAGCAAAGCCTGAGCCCCACCAACTCCACATCCCAGACCACATTTATTGGCATCCTCAATCCCACCACCTGCATCAGTGGCTATGGGACCCTCGTGTTCGTTGTCTCCAGGGAGCATTTCCCAGTTTACGATGTGTAAGTACAATTAAGAACAAAAGAGAACTCAGCTGATGCGTTTTTAATTCAACAAAGAGAAACTCTTCACCTTTTTCCAGCGTGGAATTGAAAGGAAACATGATGAGGAACAGTAAAATTCTCATTATTAAACATAATTCAATGTATTTTTCACAGAGAGGACTGTGCACAGTAGGAAAGAGCATTTAAGTCATTAAGAAAATCACATTTACTTATTAAAATAGGCAAAATTAAACCTGTACTTACTGTTCCTGATGTCTTGGCGACACTCTTTCTGACCTAGAAGGGCTCCCAGTAACTATTTTTGCCCTGGTAAATAAAAATTCCTGCTCCTTAGGGTTAATTGCTGTGTTTGTTTGGGGGAGAGGCAGTTGGAGCAGCCCAAAACAAAGCTGGGTGAGGAAATACTGGAACTGCAGGGACATTTCAGTGCCTGAACTCCCACTGATGCTCCTTCGTTTACTGGTGTGACGGACAACACCTCTGAATTTATAAATCTTCACCCTATTTATGAGCCTAGAGGGAGAAAATAATAAGAATAAAAAAGGCAATGACAAGAAATTTCGTCCTTTCCCTCCTAGAAACAACCTGTACAACACAAACGCTGAATTTGACTGGGGAGATTTCCGAAGCCTCAGGGAGGAAATCAGAGAAACCTCCCAGAAATTCCTCTTGTTCCTGTTCCAGTTCCAGGCCCCCGGCACTTACGTGCTCCGGCTGAGCAGCAACCGGCACAAGAGAATGGTTTGTAGCCAGAAACCCTTCCTTTTTATTTAGAATTTCCCTCTTGGAGAAGCATTTCGCTCTCCAGGTGAATGTCTGGGAGCACAGGGAGCTGCAAAAATGACAGCGAGCACCTTTTTATAGAGCGGAAATAAACACGAGTTCGTCTCTGCGAAGTTGGATTCCGTAAGAGGGGGGGAAAAAAAAGTATTTAAATCATCACAAAGGCAAAATTAGATGCACTGACACGTGCGTTGTCCTGCAGTACCTCAGGGTGATGCCAGCGGGGGGACAGTGCTACGAGGAGGGGCCCTTCTTCCCCAGCACGCCCAGGTTTGCTGTCCAGGTGGGAATTGGCAGGAGAAGGGAGCTGCTCCTCAGGCCTGACTGGGCGGCGATCGCCGGGGTGACCACGGGGCTGCTCCTGGTGCTGGCCGCCTCCCTGGCGCTGGCGGTAAGTACAGGTTACACAGAAGCTTTTGGAGAATCTTATAAGGTTTCAGGCAGTGAACGCACAAATTTAGGTGTTCCCTTAGAGCTGAAAATCAGAAGAAATTGTAACCCCACCCCATGTTTTATATATGGGGTAAAATTCATCCCTGTGAGCTGATCCCATCAAAACCCCTCTATACATATATATAGATATATTTACCCAATATATATCCCATAAAAACCCCATCAAAACCTGGTCCATAAACCTCTCAAAGACATTCAAGGTTACAGATGAATTTCAGTCTTCTTTTCTGATTTATCAATGAGAGAACAATTTATTTTTTTTATATGTCTGACCCAAAACCGACTCAAAATAAAGAAGACATAAATAAGTACTGTTTTTACAAAAAAAAAAAAAAAAAAAAAAAAACCCACCCCTTCAAAAATTGNAAAAAAAAAAAAACCCCACCCTGTCAGAAATGAATAAATTCCTTCAATTTTCGTGAATGTGACATTCAGGTTTACTCTCCTAAATCAGACAAAAGTGACCACAACACACCTGAGGATCAGATTCAAGCCCAAGCTGGTCCTTCAGACTGTAAAACCTCAAAGAAAGTCATTCATTTTCGGTTTTAGCAATTCAGAATTCAGCAGGATATTTTTTTTTTCTGCAACCAGACTCCTGAGGTAATGATAGAAAATGTGATTTATTCACCCAGCAGATGCAAACAACAGATAATTACACTTCCTTCCCCTTGGTTTCAGCTGGGATCTCTAACTCTTCTGGTTTAGAACAAATTAATGACTATTAATAATTAGAAACCAGACTCTGGGGGTCTTTGTCCCACAGGTGATGCTGGATCCTGGTCATTGAGCGAATCACGTTAATGGCAGACGTAAAAATAAAGAAAGGAACTGATTTGATTGATTTTTGTGGTGTTTTGCAGCTCCTGTGCCAGGGACTGGGCTGGGCACAGAGGGGCAGCCCCTGCCCTGCGTTCCGAAGGCAGCAGCTCAGCTACAGCCTGGACAGATATTCCTCCACAATTCCAACTGTTTTTTCCATTAAAAAACATCACCCCTCGCTGCAGCACAAGGCTGGGCACGCCTGCAGCGCTGCTGGCACAGGTCAGGCAACAAAAACCCTAAAAACCAGGGGGGTTCTGCACAGAATGGAACCAAAATCCCATGTTCAGCACTCTGCAAAGGCTGCTGAATGCAGGGATCGACAGGCATTTGTGCTCAGAACCAGCCTTAAAGGAAAGAAACCCCCAAAATTAATAAATGGAAATCCCTGTTGCAGCCTGTTTCCTGAGGAGAGGAGATGCTTGGGAGCCTGAAGGACAAATAGACCTCGAGGCCTTTAACACCAAGGTTTTCTATGAACTCCTGCTGAGGCAGTCCCACTCTGTCACCACCACGCTGGGCCACTTCAAAGAAGAGGTAAATCATTATTTGGGGCTGCTTTTTATGTAGAAAAGCCTAACACCAAGTAATTTTGGCTGTTCCCAGTGTTTCATCAACCCCTGACTATTAGGCAGATGATTTATTTCAGCTTTCATCTGTTTAGAACACAATAAATAAATCTGTCCTCATTTTATTAAGCATTTTCTTTATACCCCATAAAAGTGGGAGGAGGAGTGACTTTAAGGCAAAATATTTTGGTTTTCTTAGAATTTTTTCTCTTGGTACTGAACTGACATAATTTTTGGAAAGTGACTTCAGTCCCAGCTTCAATTTTTCATCTGTAAAAACAAAAAAAAAAAGTGGATTTTCTACACTGGAAAACTACAGGTTAAACTGAGGAAAGATTAATAAATGAATAGATGAGTATGTTATTCGAATTTTATAGTAAACACATAAATTTTGCTGCTGAAATCGACAGGAGAACAGTTCACAGCCCAAAAATGAATCCACCTGTGGCACTCCTGTAACTCCAAGTGAGGCTTTAAGGACAGCAGAGGGAGCTGGATCACAGCAACAGATAAATAATATGGAGAAATCATCGTTCCCCAATCCGAGCCAAGCTGGCATTGACATGTTTGTACCAAAAATTGACCCCAGTTTGGGGTTTGTTACATAAAAAGGGAAACTTCACCAGGTCCAAATTATCCCTTCACTCCTAATGCCATCTTTTTCTTTTCGTTTTACACCTCAGGTAAAAGTTCTGTATCACAGGGTAACGAATGAAATATCCTCGCTGAAAAACCTTTGGAGAAAGGCTCTGAGCATCCCAGGGAAGGGGGAGGATGAGGAGAGCACAGTGGCAAAACAGCAGGTAGAGCTCAGCAATATTTAAAAATGAAATAAATTCAACTTATTTTTACATGGAATAACAAATTCATACATGGAATAACAAATTGAATTCTCTTCTAGAAATTTTAGGCATGGCCATGTAAGACGCCACTTTGAGCGCAGCAGACATTTGGTAGTTCATAGGCTGCAAAAGAATTAATTGCAATGCCCATGAACAGGAGGTGACACTGGGTCTTCACATCATTCAAAGCTGCTGCTATTGCAGAGACATTGCAATAACAAGATTAATTATTATTATTATTATTTTCTCAGAGGTCTTGTCTTTAAAAACAGCAGAAATTCATCTGCTTGAGTGTGTGGTGCAGCTTCTATTTTTGACAGGCATGAAACAGCCTCTGTCTGCTCTGTGCTGTTCCAGGTGCCTTTCTCTGGGTCACCACAGAGCTTTGAAAACTCTCAGACCATCAGATTTTACAGCCTCAGCGAGGTCTCAAGTAATTCCTGGGAGGTCATCCCACAAAAACTGATCCCACTGCTCCAGTCTGTGGTTCAGATGCTGGAGGAAAACAGAAAAAATGGTTTTTCACCTGAGACTCCAGGTAAGAGAGAAGAGAAAGGCATTGCCACTCCCCTTATTTTATTCTTATATTATTTCAACTTTAAATCCAGAGGATTCTCCATCTGACAGCTGAAAATCAGACTTTGGTCCCATTTTGTTAAAGATCTCCTTGGGTTTAACAAGCAAATTAAATTTGTGTAAATTTGCCCCAGGGTGGGATGAGCCCTGAAATCACCTGTAATTCTCAGTTTCCCTTGCCAGTGCTCACCAAAGTTAGGGTAAATTTTGCAAAATAATTAATTTCTTGCAGTAAATATATTTCCCTCCTGTTTCTTGTACAGGCTACTCCTCGAGGAGCACTTCAAAAGCCTCTGCTGCTCACACAGAGGCATTAGAAACTGAGGAAAATCAGGAAACCACCCCAGCTTCCATAACATCCCCTGCTCTGCTCCCCTCACCTGCAGCAAGGATCACCCACACGCAGCAAGAAATGCAGACGAGGCGAGAAATCCTCATTATTCCTTATTTGCCACTGATTTTTGGTCATAAAAATACATTTTTGGCAAGTTGTCTCCTCAGGAAGTTTCTCTTTGGGGGTGGTGCGTGGTTCAAAAGGAGATCCCTGATCTCCAGGTGTGCGTGGATAAGGGAAGTGCTGCTGGCAGTAATTATGGAAAAGCAGAGATGTTTTCAGGCTGTCTGTGCACATCTGGCTGCAGGTTCCTCTGGGAGAAGCACAGCTGGGAGCGGGCACATCTGGAAATGTCTTTGCTGACACAAGAGATGGGCGCTGTCTGCTCCTTCTATGAATCCTCCAAGGAACGCCACGAAGGAAGCTGGGTAAGGCTGGCATTGCGTCACCTCAGGTTTCTCAGCTGACACACAGGAAAAGAAAGTTTCCCCCTTCCTATCCCAATTCCTTCCAGTTTCCCCACATTGCTTCCAAAAACTGAAGCAAAATTAGAGAAGGAAAAAAGAAAAAAAATCTTCTGATTATGGCAAAGCAAAACAGAACCTGATTTAGTTTCCCACTCTCAATGTTAAGGCACAAGGGGCCTCATTTTCAGTAACGCTCGGGTACTTAATCCCACTGGTGGCACTTCAGTGAACAAGGATTTCTAACTTCTGGCTGAGCATTTTACACCTCGGGCTCAGCATGGCCCAATCCCCATTCACCTGGTGTTCCTGATGGTGCAGATGGTTCAGCTGGGATGTCCACAATTCCAGGGGATGGAGAGCAGGACTGGCACACTGGATTCGCTCCTGGAAGAGCTCTTGGAACACCACAGCCAGGCTGGCCAAGCCCTGCTCCAGAGACACCTGGAAGAAATCAAACATTCCAGCCTCAGGCCAGAGCTGACAGTGCCCAAACAGCCCCAACATTTCCTGGAAGAACTTCCACACCAGTTGTCCTTTTGTCTGCTTGGCTTGCAAAGCCCAGGCTGTGACCTCAGCGAGCAGCAAGTGAGTTTGAGGCATTTTCTCGGTGTTTTTGTCACCTCACTGCTGTGCAGGGATGGATGTCACCCCCCGTGGGTGGCACAAACACACGGCTGGCTTTGGGCAACCCTTGGTTACCAGAGGAGCTTCAATATTCCAGAAATTCAAATGTTCCAGGTCTCCCTGGGAACTGGACTTCTCTGCTCCTGCTGACCACAGAGCTCTTGGTTGGAGGGGAAAATCCCCACCCTTTTTTTTGTCTTTTAAACAGAAACATTCCTGGGAAATTGAGCACTCACCAGACTCTGTAACTCAGATGCTCCAGGTGTCAGGGATGAAGATTGTAAAGCTGGAAGCCCTGAGACAAACGTGTCTGTACAGAGTCCTGGATCTCTACAGCAACCTCCAGGTAGAGGCATTTCATGATTTTCATGCCTCACCCCCTCTCTGCATGAGCCTCGAGGCATCTCACAGAACTCCAAGTGCACAAATGCCCACCCTGACCAAAAATCTATAGGGCTGCAAGGACAGAAACCTCCTGGGCAGAACCCACTCTTCAAATCCCTGTAATTATGCCCAGCACTAGAAAAAATAGGTTCTTTCTATTAAAAAAAACCTCATTTTCTTACTCTCCTTACCTGCTTCAGACTGGGGCTTGCCCAGAAGGTGTGACCAGGATCCTGAGCAGGTTCAGCTACAAAAATCGAGGTGAAGAAGCGGCCCGAGAGGCTGCTGAGAGCAGAGAGGAGCAGCAAGCAGCCAGAGCAGTGGCTTTTCTCCAGGAGCACCATCAGGAGGGGGACCTGCTGAAGGGGTTGAACGCAGAATCAGAGGCTGAGCTGAGAAAAATGCAGGCACAGTTCAGGCTGGAGCTTCAAACGCAGACAGAGGAAAAGGTACCTCAGCTAAAACATTGGGATTGGCATTGATGAACAGCCACCCAGAGGGTGGGGAGCTCAGAAAAACCCCTGGCCTTGTTATTTCAGCAATGTTTCATGGGATTCACAACTCTTTAACTCAAACTGCCGAGGGAAACTTTTTAAAAAGTCTTCTTGGAAGTTGATGGATTCCATTATTTTCAGGGTGGTTAATTTTTCCCCCCCACTCTGGGTTTCTAATTTCAAAACTGCAACATCTCCACACTTCCCTCGAGTCTGTAAATCTTTGTTTTCTCCCCAGCTAAAAGCCAAAGAAACACAGGTGATCCAGGAGACCGAAGGAGAGGAATTTGGGGATCTCGTGGCCTATTCCATCCTCTCCCAGAGACACCTGAGGCAAACGGTGACTCTGCTCCAGGATTGCCACAGGCTCAAGAACCTTGCCCTGAAATCCCAAAAGGAGGGCACAGGCCTGGAACTCCTTGTGGTGGAAGTAAAATTCTTTTTTTTTTTTTTCGGTTTAAAATTCGCTACGCTTGGTTTAGAACCCCGAGTGTGTTGCTGCAAAACTTCACCAACTCTCAGGAACTGTGGCTGTTTAGAGAAACGTTTCTAGAAATGAAGCTAAACTCCAGAGTAAAATATATTGTGCTAAAAATCCCACACTTCAGGTCCAAATTTAACATAGATTTACTTAAGGTTCCTTAGAGAATCATCCATTTATTCCCAGTAGGTAGAGGTTTGTTATTTGGGTGTTTATTAATAACAAAAATAAAGGACTGCCAGATGCTTTTACCAAATTTCCACTGCTTTTTTTTTTTTTTCAAAAGCTTTGTATTTTCAACACTCTGGCTCTTAAACCTGCCCTCAATGCATTGTGTAGAAATTAAATTAACAAAAGGAGGTTCAGATATTCCAGGTTATATTTCACATGACCATTTACCTTCCAGGATTTATCAATGGACGATGACAGCGGGGACATTTTGCAGCTCTTGAAGGACAACACAGAGTATTTCTTTTTAGTGCTGGAATTTACACAAGCTGTAAGATTATTACAGCTGAGAGAAACTCACTTTAAGGAAATGGTCAGAAGCTTAAAAGGCTGCAGCCAGGAGAAGGTAAAATTCAAAATACTTTTCTTTGCACTCTGATTCAAAAAATAATAAATAATTGCTATTCTTACTTTGCAGAGGATTTTGTCCTCCAAGTATCCCAAACTTTTCTTCTCCAACTTCCCAAAACAACACCAGGATCTTTGGGTTTGGATCTTTTTTTTTTTTCATTTACAGTTTGTGGATGAAGCAAACATCACAAGCAATGACGTGAAGAAATTCAGAGAGCAGAAAATGAGAACGCTGAAGGAACAGCTGAAGCACTGCCTGGAGAAGAAAAGAACTGAGAATATTTCGAGTAGTTTTGATCCATTTCAGGTTAGAAAAGAGCAAACCCCAAACGTTTTTTAATTGAATATGCATCATATGCACAGGACATCAAATGAATGGTGTAATGCTGATGAGACCACGCCTGCAGCTGTCCTGAACAACGAAATTCACGTTTCATATGTGAATATAGATATGAATATAAAATAAATATTACATCTGTGAATATATATATGAAGAAAATGGCTGAAAGTAGAGAACAGGAACGTAACACTTAAGGAAATTGGAAAGGGATAAGAGAAGAAGAGCTTTCAAAAGTAGGTTATGCCCAAAATGGTGAGTTCAGGGAGTTTGGGGTTGGTTTTTTTACTGATTGTGAGGACTAGACCTGCCTTATGTACCACAGAGAGCTCGTCCTCAGAGAGCCTGAGAAATGTGACAGCTTTTTACAGGCACTGTTCCATCCCTTACTTTTCCTTGTAGAGTTTGATGAAGGAATGCACTGAAAGAAAATCTTCCTTAGGAAAGGATTTCCAGCTGGATTTGCAGAAGTCAAGAATGAGATTAGAAGGAGATAAGAAAGGGGAAATGCAGCAAAACAGCCACTCCCCATCACACATCACCCCAAATTCCCACATTCCAGGGACACATCCAAAGGCAGAGGATCAGCTCCTCTTGTTCCTGACTAAGAGTAAGTCAAGGACTTTAAGTGACCTGTGATTATTTTTTGATATTGATGCATTGCCTGGGGGTCCCTGATGGAAATGAACAGGGGAGAGATTCCAACACACTTCTACATTTTTAAACCTCTTCCAAAAATTAGATATTTAGTAAAAAAAAGTACAGCTTTTAACCCCAACAGTTCATTTTTAAACTGAATACTGTGTAGGAAAGTCAGAATTAGCTTATGGAAAAAGGAATGGACAAGGAATGGACAAATCCCTCTGGAATTACACCATGTAACACCTGCAAATATCTTCTTCTCACAGATATCAAGGTGCTGAAGCAGGCAGAACACCTGATGGCAACCAGGATCACCCTGCTGAACCCTCAGCTCACAGCACCTCCTCTGCATGGTAAAAAAAAAATTAAAGTCGTTTTGATGACTTTTGTTTCTTTTCCTGCCACTGTTTCACCTTGCCTACAAAACCCCCCACGTGTGAAATGTTTGCTTTAAAAACATGGTAAGAAGTGGATTGTTTGGGGAAACAACATTTCTGCATTTCTTTACACAGGGGATGAAATTAAGTGTAAAAAACCCTCTTTTCTCCTGGGCCTCCTGAAGGAGCTGAACGACGAGCTCCGAAGTCACGCGGTGGCAGCTGGGCTGGGACAGAGCCAAAGGCTGGAGAAAAGTAAATTTTACCACTCTTCCTTCTCCCAAAACAGCCAGAATTGGGTGTAATTGGAAGATTTCTGCTTCATCTTTTAGGGGGCTGTTGATTATGATCAGATTTTGCTGCACAGACACCTCAGTCATTCTCCTTTAGAGGAAGGGCTCTGCCAGTGAAGGAGAAAGACTCAGCACCCAAATCACCTGAATTTGCTGCTGACCAGCTCTAAACCACACGTAATTAGTGTCACTTTTCCAGACCTTAAGTGTGAGAAGTTTCTCAAGGAAAAGTAAAGTTTGGGGCATTTCCTTCATCATCCTTATAATAATTCACAATGCATCAACAGGGATTCATTTTGCTTTGAACAATGTTATAACAAAGATGAGAAATGCAGTATTTTATCCACTCGTATTGCAGTGTTACCTCTTGGACAAACAAAATGCAAATAGAAATCAATTAATCTAATGAAACTCTACTGTTCTTGCAGCAGAAGTTACTGCTCAGGGTGTGCAAGAGGCCTCGAGGAGTCAGGAAAGAGAATTAACAGCCGTGGATCCTGCAGCCCTTTCTCCCAGGGAGTTCGTGGTGTTCCAGTACGGCCTCTCCATCCTACAATTCCTCACATTTCACATTCAAGTGAGTGTTTAAAATACTGATAATCAACAAAACTTGCCCAAAACTACAACAGGCTGCAAAGCGTTTACCAAGTAAAATCAATTTGGGAACGACCAGTGCGCAAACACCAGGAATCAAATTCCACTTCTGTTTTCTCTGCAACAGCACGGAACTGTTTCCAAGTCCACAAGATCCACAGTCAGTTCTTATATTTGTTGTTTCTTGAGCACATCACTTAGGAAATGAGGAACTAATCCCTGCCTGCTGCATAAATTTGTAATAAAACATAGTCCCTTTATAACGCAGAACAAGGATTCTCTCATTTTCTCTGCACAGTTCGTAGCACACCTCTGGGTAAAATCTCCAGGGTGTTTTGTAACAGCATTAAATAAATAATAACAATAAAGTTGTAAAGTGGCTCCACCCAGAGCTCCAGGCCTGGAGTACACTTTCATTTACTTAATTAAAAAGCTGGCAAGAGGAAATCCTAAGGATTTTCAAACAGGCTCCATTTCCACGTGGATTTTTTTTGGCTCTGTGCACCCGCTGCAAATCAGGGCTGACATTTAAGTGAACTTAGATCCCATTAATCCCTGAGGTGCCTCCAGTACTCACGGGAGCATTTTCCCTTCTCTTTGCAGGCTCCAGAAATCAGCCTGTGCGTTGCCTCCAGCCTCCCCCAGAGCGATGCCCCAGGTGATGCCTTCAGGAATTCTTTCTTTTACCAGGTTGGTCCACTCCACATCCTCGCAATATTTTTATATCCATCAGGTTCCAGGACTGGGAAGCAAAATGAAAACCAGTGAATATTTTCTGCAAGTCATAGGATGCTTGATGCTTTCTAGGAAAGAAATATATTTACGTAAGAAGTCATCAAATGTTAATAATCTCCAGATACCTCTGAGCACCAACCTAACACAGCAATGTTTAAATCCATATTTAATGGGAGGGTTATACCCAAAGCACATTTATTAAAGCAGCTCTGATTTTCCAGTTTCTCATGTCCAAGTTCTACCACTTTTCATTTGTACCAAATTCTCTCTAGGTCAGCTCTATGGGAGTCAGTGTATCAGCATTTTACTTACCATAATTAAATTACAGGCCACTATAAATAAATTACAAAGCGTGACTATTTAGTCTTATTTTTTTCTAAGTTTTCTAAAGTTGATAAAACATAAATGTAAACCTGCCTAGAGCAGAGGATACAGGAATGCTTTAAACCCACGGCATAGATTATTTCATTAAGTCCTGTGCACGTGGATATCCCCCAGCACTGATTTGAATCCTCACACTCACCTCAAATTGAGACAAACCACTGGAAGGGCTGAGCCAATTCCTGCTGTGCCCTCGTCCCAGCTGGGGATGCTCCTTTTTTTTTTTCCCTCAGAATTCCAAGAAGCAGCTCTTCATCCTGAGGGATTGCCTGGGCTCTGTGGGAAGTTTCCTGCTGCTCCTGGTGCACTGCTTGGCTCGTGTCACTGCTGGGGACCTCAGCCACGACACCACCCCCCTCTCCCTGAGGCTTTTCCACCAGGTACATCAGTATTTCCCAGATGTAATCACCTTCAACTAACCTCTGTTAAAAATTCTTATTTTAGAAACGAAATGTTACCACTGCCAGAACTGAGGAGACAAAACCCAGACAGCTCCATTCTAACCCTCACCTGGGCAGTAAATGGGAGAATCCAGCAGGAAAAGCTCTTTCTCATCACAGTCCTATAGCTCAGAACGCAGATAAATTCATTGGAAAATAAAGAGGGAACTGGAATTTTCCTTCCCAACACCTCAGTGTGATGCAGGCTCTCAAAACCTTTCAGAAAGTCTTTTTTTGTTTTTTCTAATTTCTCTAGGCTCTAAAGGCCTGTCTCAGTGAGATGTTCTCCCTCAGACTGCAGCTCTCAGCAGCTCCCCAGGGGGATAAATCCCATGGGATAAATCAGATGCTGCTCAAGGAGGAACCGTTCTCCACAGAGGAAATAAACCTCATCTCCCAACTTTTTGAAGTGCGAGTGAAAAGCCTCAAGGACACAGAACTCCTTGAGAAGGTAACAAAAATCACAAGATCTGGCTGAAAAAATTCACCACCCCTCATTTTTTACTTTGTTAGAGTGGCAATTAAACAGTTTATAAAACCCAGCTGGTTCCAAATGACTCTGCTTAAGCAGGAAGGTTAAAATAAATTATTTAACTTCGTGTAAATCATTAGGTCAGCATAAACAGCAATACCAAGAAAATATATCTAAAGAGTCTATAAAAAGGCTTTTAAAATTAATATTTATCTGCTCTCTCCACTTCTGTGTTCATGAAGAACCTCTTGCTCCATGTGAAATCTGAGGAACCACTCAATGACAAGTGGCTGGGGAAGAAAAAAGAGAATTTCCTTCACCCCTTGAGCAGCAGTGGAAGGGGAGCACGGTGAGAATGATTAGCCAGGAGCTATTATTTCCTATTTAAATTTACTATTTATTATTATTTCACTACCCTGTACAGTGAAATTTATCTATCTTTCTGGTTTGCTCTTGTGAAGAGCCTATGGATAAAATTTTAATACTGGCATTTCTGCCCTATCAGTTCAAACATTTCCCCTGTTTTTTTAGCTTTGAAGAGGAAACTGTCAATTCCTTGTCCCCTTCAGAACTGGAGGATAAAGTGGATGCATTAACTGAGGAGCTGGTGCACATCATAGAGGATGAAAAGCAGTTTTTAAGCAGTAAAGGCAACGAAGATCTGCTTCCTTATTACCTTGAAATAACCAGTTTGGAGAAGGAGAGCTTGGTAAAACAAATAAATGCATTAGAAGAGGAAATAGCCCAGGGCAGAAAGTTGTGGTAGTGCTCAAAACTTGGTGCTTTGGTTCCTGCTCCTCTGCATTTGGCATTAGGCTTCAATCCAAAGAAAATCCTCTATTTTTGCTTTAATTACAATGCATTTCTCCTCTCCATCCTAAAGGCTCATTAAATCAGGAGTGAAAGCTGCAGTGATTTAAGTGGCAAGGCTTTGGCCGGAGGAACTGACATTTCTGGCCACAGCCAAGCGGTGAGAAGAAATATTGCTGCGAAAGCCCAGACTCAGAGTTTCCAGGAACAGGAGCAAAATATAGAATCACTCAATTCCTAGTGTTCAATAAATTACTCTTTAAAGCAATGCTTCTCTCCAGGAGGTGTTCTGAGGCCTCTGCAGCTGAGAGCTGCAGTTTTATGATTTTATGACACAGCAAACACTGCAGATACGGTTACTGGGGTTAATTATATCTGCACAATTACATTTAAAGTGCAAGACACATTGTTCTCCACCACTGCAGCAATTTCTGAAGCCACCACATTTATTTCAGCTCTGTGCTACCGCCCACCCAGGAATGCAGGTCCTGCACTGTCCAAGACCATTCCTGCTCCTAAACCTGGGGAATCAGTCTCTCCTCCGCCCAAATTCAAGAGCCAAACCTCAAAACATGAAATATTCAATATTTTCCAATCAGTGAAACATTGGCCCAGCCTCCAGAGCAGATAAAAAGCAAGTGAAGAAGAGCAAAACCACTCAAAACTCTTTCCTCCCCCCTCCCATCAGTACAAACCTCATGGGGGCACAGCACAGTTTAAGTATTTTTGTGAGTCACTAAATACCCCCAACATTTCTGCCGGTGATATTTAGGTCTCGGCTCATAACACCTTTGCCAGAAGGAAGCAAAGGATCCTTCAAAAGCAGCTTGGGGGATGTTTTTATCTTCCTTCACGTGCTGGCATTTCCACCAAAAAGCTCCTGACCACCCTTCAAGGCACCACCAGCAGATGGCTTTGACAAAAAAACATAAGTGGATTTATTGACTTATTCATTTCCTTTTTAATTCACAAGGAGAGTAAATTGGTTTATTTAAATTTACTCTTCTTGTGAGTTAAAAAGGAGATGCACATTTATTTATTCATTTCCTTTTTAACTCACAAGAAGAGTCAATTTATTGGTGCATGCATCTCCTTTTTAACTCACAAGAGAAGTCCCACATTACGTCTTTATTCTTACGTTAACATCAATTTAAAACGCTGAAAAAACCCGTATAAAACTCCCCAAAAACGTTCATAAATACAGAGTCAGAGATTAGACAGCAGAGCGCCCACTCTTATGAGGTTTTGCAGGGCCAGCCTTCACCCCATAACAAAATCAGGGCTCCAAAGTCCGAAAGCAGCCACGGATCTACCTCTTGGTGTTGACCCAGTGGTACCTGTCCATCCGTGGGGCTGTGAAGGCGCCCGTGGGCCGGTAGGGCCGGTAGCCCCTGTAGCCCCTGGGCTGGCCAAAGTGGGAGCCATGGGCCTCGTAGGGCGTCCTGTGCAGGTACGGGCACCAGGGCTGGAGGGGGGTCTTCCAGAAGTCACTGAACTGACCAGTAAGAGGGGAAATAACGTTAAAATGTGCTGGGGAGAGAGGGGAGAGCAGCCAGGCTGTCAAAATTCTACCACGTTCCTCCCTGAGGAAGCTTAGGGGGTAAGTGGTGCCTCCTGCCAAAGCCCCATCCCACTCACAGCATCGCTGAGGTGGGGAAAAACCCCTCTAAGATCGAGTCCAGCTGTCCCCTAACCCATGTCCCCAAGTGTCACATCTACACATGCTTTAAACCCCTCCAGGGCTGGTGACTCCATCAGGGAGGGCGGCCACCAACCAGGGATGGAAAACCAGGGGAGAAATCAAACCTAAACCTCCCCTGGAGCAACTCGAGGCTGTTCCCTCTCATCCTGTCACTGGTTCCCTGGGAGAAGAGCCTGACCCCCACCTGCCAGAAGCTCTTTGGAGGGAATTCCAGAGTGAGAAGCTCCCCCCGCAGCCCCATCGCCCCGGCTCACCTGGTACACGCTGTTGGGGTTGCTGACGGTGGGGATGGTTTTGGGCTCCTTGCTGAAGCTCTCCTCGTCCGAAGAGCTGCCAGAGTGATTGTCCAGGGCTGCCCTCCCCACAGCAAGGTTGATCTGCTGGGGCAGCTCGGGGCTCTCCTCCCCGTTGAAGTGCACCACAGCGAAGGGCTCGTTCCTCTCCCCGTACCTGCGACGGCCGCAGGTGGGCGCTCCAGAAGGAGCCAGCTCACACCAAAAGTGGGCAGACCCTCAGGTATTAAGGCTGGGAGCAGGTTTAGGTTGATTAAATGGACAGCACTTGGTGTTTCTCAGCCCCCAGGCTCCGAACTCACCTGCAGGACACCTCGAAGGGATCCACCCACACCGTCAACTCCTCGGGCAAGCCCAGCTTGTTGAAGTCGACACCGCTCTCCTCACAAGCCTGGTCCAGCAGGGGATCCCATGGCTGCTGTTTATTGATCCTTATACACCTGGGGAACAGCAAAGTGCAGCTGGAGTTCAGATTTCACTGCAGCTTCGCAGGTTCCGCTCGTGCAGAGCACACCCAAGATCTCTATTTATTGCCTCAGCACTTTTAACCTGTTGCTGCAAGTTCTCACTTGGAGCCCCAATCAGCAATTCAGCCTAACAAGCTGATTTATCAACTCAAACAAGGCTTGGCTTTTAATTCTCATCAATTACTAATAAGGGCAATTTGCTGCTTTAAGTGTTTAAGACAGAACCATTCCAAGAGTCACTTTAAGACCACTTGAATTCTGCATCCAGGGAGTCAGAGGCTAATTAAGACACTTGTCTTAAGATTTCCACCTCAGCTCTCTAGTCACACCTTTACAGGTGAAAAATAAATGGAGTTTCCACCAATTAATAACCCTTCCCTCAAGCTTAAGGGGTATCCTGGTGGTTCCCTTTGCACTTTGCATCATTTTTTCACTTTAAGGCCTCCAGGAACTGCTTCTTGAATGTCAGCCCAAGGCTCCATCTGCCCTGTCCTTCCCCTAACAGCCCTCCCACCTGAAGGCTTGTCCTCGGCATGGACTGTCCAGGTACCAGTGGTTTTTGTACTTTTCAAACAGGACCGTGGTCAGCCTAGCTGCAAACTTCTCCACTTCATCCTTGCTCAGCTTGCCTTCCCTTTTCACCAGCTTTGTGATGAAGAAGACCGCGGCAGCAATTTCATCTTTCATCTTGAATTGCAGCACAGGGGGTGCTTGAGCTGCTGGAGTAGAGATGAAATACCACCCCAGAGAGATTTAATAACATTAAGGCACTATCAGGTTCCAAGAGGAGATGCTGCAAAACTGCACAAGCCAGGATAGGCAGAGCCTGGATAAGCCTGACTGCCAAACAGCAGATTCAATTTAGTTTTGGATATTAAAACCAGTTCAATGCATTACAAGAAGGCCCCTGCACTAAGCAAGTTAAGAGAGAATATAAAAAAAGAGTTTAAAGTATAACAGTCCTTACACATCACATAAATTTCAAGCAGCAAATCTTACAAATATATAGATTTTCTATAAAAAGAAGACCAAAAGCATCACCTTCTGACAGCAGAGACAGGGAAAACTTGAGATAAACTTCACAAACAGCCTCAAAGAGGCACTAAAAAAACAGACAAAACACCACAAAGCCCTGTACCATCTACACAGAGAGGGAACCACAACACCCAAAGGCTCCCTCTCTCCTTCCCTAGTAGAGTTTGGTCAGGCTTTATATGGAAGAGGAATCAGGTGGAGCTGAGGAATGCAACAGCATTCAGGTGTGCAGGAGCTGCAGGTTTGTGTTAATTTAATTAACAAGCTGCTTTCAAAGGTATTCCCAATCTCCTTGGCTTTATTCCAATACTTCTTTTAGGGTGATTTAATTGATTCCATTCTTTATTCTGTTGTGTCCATCAGTCCACCCCATAAATCCCTGTGGAATATTTAATATTCACCATGAGGAAAACAGCACCAGGCTTATTAATTAATGATTAGAATTGTGCTTGACTGCTCCTAGCAGACTTAGCACAATTATTTTCCACGTGAAACCTTCACATTTGGCGTTCTTTATTTAGAAAACTGCTTGATTCTGGATTTATCACATCACTGATCTTCCTAGTTCACATAATCAGCATAGATTTATTTCGTTTTTCAGGTGTTTAAAACAGAGGGAATGTCTCAGTTCCTCAAAATGTGAGAGTTGTTCTCACTGTCCAAACCCCAAGCCATAATTCTCTGGGCACAGCAAGAGAAGAGCTGATTGTTCCTTTTTTTTTTCCCCTTTTGCTGCCTCAGGAAGTTGTGTCTCCAGTGTCAGATCCCAGGAACTGCCGAGACAAAAGAACAAATGGAGGCAAAAAGAGCTGAGTGTTTAGAACTGGCTCTTAGGGGGGCTGGGGATGGTGCAGCCGGGCAGTTCCGGGGCTCACATCTCAGCCTGGGGAGTTGATGGCGAGACAAGGCCAGGGACAAGAAACACAGAGCCTGAAGGCACAAGTTCTGTGCCCTAAACCTCCAATTTCTGGCTGTTTCTGGGTTTCATTTCTCTCCACTCACACAGTTCCGTCCTCGCTCTTTAATTTCTTCCTGCATCACAAAAAAAAGAAAAAAAAAAAAAAAAGACCAAGGCTTNAATTTCTCCCGGAAAAAAAAAAAAAAAAAAAAAAAAAAAAAAAAAAAAAAGACCAAGGCTTTCAGGAGAAATTCTGCTTCTAAGGAATGAGTAACAAACCACAGAACAGCCCCGTGTTCCTTCTCTTCCTTTGTCTCAGAGATCAAAACACTTCCTCAGCGAGTGGGGACCTTTCCCTTTCCATGACCACTCCAAAGAAACAGAAATCAGAGTCTGAGACAGATAAGGGATCCTCAGAACAAGCTCTGGCATAGAACCCCCAGTGTTGTGACCACAAGGGTTCCCTCATCATGAGCTCCCAGGATGACACAGAAGGATTTTGTTCCCTGCAAAACCCTGAGTCATTCCTTCCTTTTTCATGGAGATAAAGAGGGCAAGGGCAGCCTGCTCCGAGATTTTTGGGGAATGCTGTAGGACAACAGGAAACTGCTGCTGTGCTCTGCTGGGAAGAATTTCTACACAACATTTTTCTGGCCTCTGTCTGTGCAGTCTGTGAAGATTTTGACTCTGTCTGCATCCAGAATTAGCTCTGGGCAGCACAGGAGCATTCCTGGACAGCCAAACTGGCTCTTCATGCCTGAGGCCTGAGTCTTTTTCTGGAGATTAAACTTGCTTTAAAAATGGCAGGGAATTGGTGGGTCATTTTCTGAGCTGAGTGGATTCCCTTGCAGCCACATCTGTTTTTCTTTGTTTTTAAAAATCTGTTCCATGGTGACATGTCAAAAACCCCCAAAAATAAAAGTTTTCAAGTTTTGATCACACTGATTTTACTGCAGTGTGGCTCAACTGCAGGAAAAGTGGGTGTTACCAAAAAACAGAACGCAGCCATCACCAATCTGTGGGGTTTTAACTGATCTGACAAAACTGGTGTCCAAGGAAATACCAAAGAGGAGGATTTGCCACCTAAAAATGATGAGCAATGCACATAATTATAACTTTTGAAGCTCTTCTCGATAAGTTTCGTCCACTCAGGGCTTCCTATACAATCCCAGACCCACAGATTGGGATTCCTCTAGGGATGATGTTCTCTTTCTGGCCAAAGTCTTGATATTAAATCTGATTTCTTTGATATCACGTTGGTTTTCCTCAATATCAGATTATAACCTAATAAAAGACATGACCTCTTCCTCTAAACTTTGATTCCCTTTTATTCTTGAACGATCCAAGCTAAAGCAGCATTCCCACTGCAAAACAGCAGCGGGCATCCATCGTGGGGAGTCCCTCCCCTGCTCTGGGGTGAACAATTTGATCGCAATTTCTGACCCTGCCACATTTCAGCCTCAGGAATTCCCCAGAGACCGTCCTTTCCCAAGTGCCAGGGGGGTTTGGATCAGAGAGAGAGACACAGGATGGGATTTTGAAGCATCTCCTGCTTAATCCAGCAAGTCCAGGCAGGCCCTGTGAGTGAGGAAATTCTGTGGCAAAGGAGTGAAGGACTGGAATCCACAAGGGACAAGCAGAGGGAAGTCTGGATCCCTCCTCCACCTCCTTCTGTTGGGTTCCTTGTTCCCATAGCTAACACATAAACTGCAGGCGAGCAGCAAACAAACCCCTCACCCGAGAAACCAGCCCTGCAACGAGGTGAAATTTCTTGGATGATGGGAGGCAAAAGTCAGGTCAAATTCTACACATTCGCAACAACAAACATGTGAAAATTCAAGCGAAGTTCTCTGCAATTCACCCAGCTGTCTCTGATTATTAAAACTGTCATTGGTGCAGAAGTTCTGAGAACTTTTTAACTTGGTATTTTTAATATCATGCAGGAGTTCAAGCAATTTTTCCTGTTAATGTCACAGAAAGCAGAAGAGCAGAGAGAGGTTCTGGCATCCCGTTGCAGTGACAAGAAAAAGTGGCTGGTTTAATTAGGGAGATTCATTGGGCTCCAACCCTTCCCAGTGCTGTCACTTGTCACTGACTGGAAGAAAACACAGCCCTGGGCACCCTGGTTGGGTAATAACTGCTGAGGAAGAAAATGTCTGAACCAAAAGTGGCACAGCCCATGCCAAGGAGAGAGAGCTCCATTAAACAGCAGCCAGCAAATCGTGCTCCCACTCATTCCCAGCTGCATCCAAACAGAAACTGTTTTCATCCCAGCAGATTTAGCAAAACCCAGGATGGACAGCCAAGTGTTCTGACTGAGAGGAGGCAGGAGATAAATGAGGAGATGTTTGTGCCTTTTGTTAAATGGTGCTGTTTTAATCCTTATTAGGAACAGAAAAAAAAGCCAAACCACTCAAAATCAGTGCCGGGACATCCATGGGACTGATCCAGAGCTCACTGGAACCAGGGGAAATGTGTCCAAAGCCTTCAGTGGGACTCAGATCAGGGCCCCAGCTCGGCACAGGCATTCTTAGCCAGATTAAATGAGGTGTCCCCTGGGTCACCAGGCAAGCCCAGGCTTGAGCCACGAAGGGACAGACTCAGGCACAGTTTCTGTAGTAACTGCAGCCCAAACCACGAGCAAACACAGCTCCCCTAAACACACTCTGGCAGCAGCCACCCCTGCAGGACTTTTTGCAGCTTTCCTGCTTTAAAGGATTGAGTACATGGAAATAAAGAAACCAAGTGCAGCTTGCCAGTGGCAATCTTCTCTTTGCGAGCCGTTTGATCTTTGTGGGTGATGGATGACAGGCAGTTCCTCCAGGTAAGCAGCTGAAGTTCGTAGAGATTGATACAAAAATCAGAAAGCCCGAGTGATTTCCATATGGAAAAGCATCCTTGGTGACAATCCCCTGAGGGAAAAGCAGCTTGCATCTTTTGGTCACTGTCCTGAACACAGCACCAATTCCATGGATCACTGAGGGCAGAAGAAACCTCATACCTGGAGGTTACAAACTCACACCTTTACTTAAACCGTGCAATCTCTGTAAAAAGCATTATTTTGGACTGGAGCAAGCCAGAAGGTGATTCCAACCAAAGCCACAAAAATCTTAAGGGTTTGAGTACTACGTGTTGCTAGAATTTAATTTAAGGTTTTGTGATTTAAATAATAAAATAAACCGAAAAAACCCCCAGTGGTGTTGATCCGGGATGTTCTAAAATTAAACAGCAAAGGGAAGACTGCAAAGCTACCTGGGCTCATTTGGTGAAGTCTAAGAGCTGTTGCCATAACTCTTTCAGTTGTCTGGGTTTTCTCCCTCTGTTTGCAGGCCATGATTTGCAGAGCTGAACAGGCCAAGGGCAAGTGGAGAGAAATGGCTGGGCAGAGCCCCAAAAACCAGGGGGAGAGGGGCAGAAGGTGAAGATGTGCCAGCAGCACAGGACACGCATCCCTCTGAGCTGTTTCTCTGCCTTTTGGGAATTCCTGGTGGGAATTAAACCAGGCTGGAGCCTCAATATCCAGGGACACGAGCTGGGACTGCCACCCCAGCCGGGATCACCCTCCCCTGGAGCCGTTGGTGCGTGGGCTCAGGATGGAAACTCCGAGTGTCTTTTCCATGTTGACTTTGCCCATGGAAACCTCTCTGCAACAAAGCTCCCATGGCCAGGGCCACCTGCACGTCCCGAAGTCCCCTGGCCGGGTGGCCATGGTGACAGGGAGTACACAAAGCTCCCAGGCATGGGGTGACCCACTCCAAGCCAGGAGCCCCGGGGGAAAAGATGGGAGCATCCCCAGAGGAATTCTGCCAGGGGAATTCTGCTGGGAGCTCCACGGACGGGGTGCCATGCCTGGGAAAGGGAAGAGGGAAGAAAACATCCATTTCTCCCTTCCCGTGAAATCATCTTAGGCTCAACGCTGGCCTTGTCAGGATTATTCCAAGGTAAGCTGCTCGAGGGTAAGTCCTGAATCCTTTAAGGCATTTGTGGAGGAAAGCTGGCAAAATTGTTTCATCTGCAGACAAACTTCTCCTTGCAAGCTCACAGATTGCGTCTGATTCCTGTTTTAGCTTGATAAATCTATATAAAACAGCTTTATCACATTATTAATTGCACGCACATCTATCAGGCACGAGACATAATGGATGATAACTCCTGACACACACTCAGAACGGATCTGTTAATTTCTTTAGCTGCCACAAATGAGAGTAAAAGATTGGAGCATTCTGACACCTGACTGACAGCACGAGCTGTGCTCCTGTATTTTTTAGGAGGGGGAAAAAAAGCTTTCTGAAATTCAGGGAAATGGTGAAATTCCACCATCCCTGCTGCTGCTGTGAATGCACTTCATGCTGGAAAACTCCACGTGGAAATGGCACAAAATCCATGGCACAGGACATGGAGCCAAGCAGGGAACAGGGACAGGTGGGATGAGCACGAACACCTGAGATGCTGCAAACCAGGCACGACGATATTCCCGTGGAATATTTTGTCTTGGCCCAAACCTGCAGCTGGATTTGCACTCCCACCTCTGGATACAGCAAAGACTCCATGCCAAGGTTTTCCTCATCTCCCTTTCCCGTTGTGGTGTTGCATAATAATTTATATTTCAGTGTTTAATTGCTTTGCCTTTGCACTCTTGAAATGGTCTTTGTGTTGTGTCTGCTGCAGTTTTTACTGGTGAGAACTCTTACTATGTGGTGTAAATATAAAATATAAAATATAAAAAATAA